>OZ024902.1:3587520-4183520 GCA_964017125.1 Flabesymbios commensalis | reverse complement strand
TCTCCTTGTGATTCTGACATGCACATTTCTTTAGGAAACATCTCTACATGAAAATCGATATATAAAAACAGAGATCTTACAATGCCTTGGTGCAGTTATATTAAATTTTGCACCACATGTGATAAATTTTGGAATTAAACACAATTAGACACTTTTTTGTTCCTTTTTTCTAAACCAAATCCGATTTGAATGTCGCATGAACACAACACTAGGCCTAGTATGTCTCCTTCCATCACAAAATGGATAAAACGTAACACACATTAGAGGATATATCCTCATAGCTACAACAGATTTGACATTGCTAACGTTACATTGGCACTATGTCGTGTTTTATGTCATGTAGTAGCTCACTTTAATGTTATGCGTAGTCTAGTCTAAACTGAAGCTAGATAGCACATTCCTTTCATATAGTGGGGAGCCAAGGCTTTAAGCGTGATCACAGCCACGTTTTAGTTATCTCAGTCACTACAAAAGTTTTCGGCCCGGTTGTTGTGACTGGGTGGGTTCTTGCTTTCAATGTGTCTAGAAGCACAACAAGATACTTGTAAAATGGCACTGATCTAAAAATGATTACGTTCACAGCTGACCATTTACGCCCTGTTGCTGACCATATACGCCCTGCTACTGACCATTTACACCCTGCTGCTGACCATTTACTGCTGCTGACCATTTATGCCCTGCTGCTGACCATTTACGCTCTGTTGCTGACAATTTACACCCCACTGCTAACAATTTATGCCCTGCTGCTGACCATTTACACCCTGCTGCTGACCATTCACGCCCTGCAGCTGACCATTTAAACCCTGCTGACCATTTACACCCTGCAGCTGACCATTTACGCCCTGCTGCTGACCTTTTACGCCCTGCTGCTGACCATTTACACCCTGGTGCTGACCATTTACGCCCTGCTGCTGACCTTTTACACCCTGCTGCTGACCATTTACACCCTGGTGCTGACCATTCACACCCTGCTGCCGATCATTTACGCCCTGCTGCTGACCATTCACACCCTGCTGCTGACCATTTACACCCTGCTGCTAACAATTTATGCCCTGCTGCTGACCATTTACACCCTGCTGCTGACCATTCACGCCCTGCAGCTGACCATTTAAACCCTGCTGACCATTTACACCCTGCAGCTGACCATTTACGCCCTGCTGCTGACCTTTTACGCCCTGCTGCTGACCATTTACACCCTGGTGCTGACCATTTACGCCCTGCTGCTGACCTTTTACACCCTGCTGCTGACCATTTACACCCTGGTGCTGACCATTTACGCCCTGCTGCTGACCTTTTACACCCTGCTGCTGACCATTTACACCCTGCTGCTGACCATTTACACCCTGCTGCCGATCACTTACGCCCTGCTGCTGACCATTCACACCCTGCTGCTGACCATTTACACCCTGCTGCTGACCATTTACGCCCTGCTGCTGACCTTTTACGCCCTACTGATGACCATTTACACCCTACTGCTGACCATTTACACCCTGCTACTGACCACTTACGCCCTGCTGTTGACTATTTACTGCTGCTGACCATTTACGCTCTGCTGATCATTTACGTCCTGCTGCAGCCCATTTACGCCCTGCTACTGATTATTTACTGCTGCTGACCATTTACGCCCTGCTGCTAACAATTTACACCCTGGTGCTGACCATTTACACCCTGCTGCTGACCATTTACACCCTGCTACTGAACATTTACGCCCTGCTGCTGACCATTTACGCCCTGCTGTTGGCCATATACACCCTGTTGCTGACCATTTACGCCCAGCTGCTGATCATTCACGCATAATCATTACATTTTTTATAGCCACCGAGCTAAACGGAATATTCATTATATTATTATAGAGTATGAATGAATATTGCTTTACGTCGCTTTCTGCACAATCATGGCAATATCGCGACAGGAGGAAGCCCGAAGCCGGGACAATGCCCTACTCTTATTTCGAATGACTTCAAGGGTTCTTTATAGTGCACAGTACCATAGGCAGCACTGTACACTCCATGCCTTATATTATTATGCCTTATTATAGAGAGTGAAGATGTAAGCAATTACCGTTGATGAAATGTTCAGGACTATAGACATAATTTGCTACATAGCTCAGTAGCCAGGAACGAGTTACTGGCCACTGAGCTATGTAGCGGTAGCGGAACTGAGTATGCTCTACACAAGATGTATGATATGGAGGTCAATGCAGTATAATCACATACGTATTCTATGCCAGTGACATAGCTCTGTAACTGAGTAACATTTCTTATTAAATCTCTAATGGTTGTAAAATTAATTAAACTGTCAACGTATAGGCCTATTATCACTGTAAACTCCAAATAAACTAATATGAACTAATTTGCGATTCACATGACGGCAGGGTGTGAAAACAGACAATGCATGGTGAGGGCTTAGATGCCGTCACATAAGTCTCACAAACTCCAAAAATAGGTATAGCATGTCGCATATATGGGTGGTTTGCACCTCAATATGTTTCGCAAATAATAAAAAATATATTTGGCTTTTTGTTATAGTTTGTGTTATGCCATCCACACTTGTCAATATCAGCTGATTTTTATTTAACTTATGTTTTGTGCTTTTTGAAGTCCCAAAGTGTGTTTAATATAAAAAAAAACCTAATAAATGATTCATCGTAGTTGTGACGACGGCTCACCTACGTTTCAGGGGGTGGAGTGTGATCTGAACCAATGCCAAGTTCTATGCGTTTTTTAAAGTGTAAGATCTTATATGATGGTCCGTTATACTGATCCAAAATTATCATATTTATTCTTGATTTTAAAAAAGGAACTGCTTAGTACTGGCTGGTAAGTTCAGGAATAAAAGTGTCATTCAAACGACATTCTACTCTATGGCTGAAGGAATATTGCTAGATAGAGAGTATTAGTGAGTGCCGCATAGCGCTGTAGCTGTGTAGTATATCTAATTAAATCTCTAGTGGTTGGGTAATAAAATATAGCCTATCAAGCTAGATTACACGTGATTATCAATATGATCTCCACGTAAATAAGACTGCTTTGTACGTAGATAATTGAGTTTTTAATTAAATTCGTATCTGTAGTGTATCAATCAGAAAATGTGTATCTAAATGCACGATATTTTTTTCTGGTGGACATTTTATTGTGATTTACACAGTCAATTTCAAACAAAGTCAAATTTAATGTATGGTGGGAATCCATCATCTAAATATGATATATGAAAATAGCATGTTATTGAGGGGGACGTGACGCAATAGTTAGAGCCTGGATCTTTGCCAAAGGTGCTGCCTGCCGTGCAGTTTTTAACCCCGCTTGGTGCAGTATTTTAAGAGAAATATAAAGTTTCTCCTCTTTTTAACTCAGAAGTGTTTTAAACAACATCAAAATACATGTTTAAGTTTTTATTTTATTTTATTTTTGAGATCAACATTTCTTTAAAATACATGTATTTCTGATAATTTAGTACATACGTCGTGTGTGCTATTATCAAGCACTTAATTTATAAATAATTTGTATTTATGTTAATAAGAACAGACTGCACAGAGTAAGTCCTTACTGTCTACATAAGGTATACATGGTAGAGACCCGCAGATTGTCTGTGCTGGATACAACATGGTTCCTCCGTCATTATCAGGACTGCTGTAGGCGGTCGTTTCAGGATCATCATCAACGCATATAAACTCAGAACGGTAATGACTATTATCTATACGTTCTGCTGCAATATATCCTACATATTCTGTCGTCCATCCCTCATTGCATAGATTGGTTCCTGGCATCATCAATACCACACTACGTGTCACCAGACAGACTGCACATGGTACATCATGGTAATGCATCTGACTTTTGGGTGGGAAGCGATATTCTGCTCCATGCACTTCTGCTCTATCAGCTCTCTCTTCATCATTCGGTCTGAACATAGGATCGCTCTGCAGACACAGATGGTTGCTGCCTCCACCTTGACTACCGAAATACGAACCCCCAACAAAACCTATTGAGACACAAAACAGACAAGTTTATATTAATGATACAAACCATCAATGTTCGTAATCATTCACATAAGCTTTGTTTCAGTTTCAGTCTTAGCTCAGTAGAGAGCACAAACGTAAAACTAGAAGACACAAGAATAGAGTTTTTCATCCCACATATGCAAGGGGGCAGGTGTATGCAGCCACACACTGCCCTGTCCTTGTGTCTTCTCTATGTCTGGTTTGTGTCTTGTCTCTGTCTTGTGTATATCTTGTCTCGTGTTGTCGTATGTTGATCTTATCTCTGTTTTGTCTCTGTTTAATATCTGCATCCGTCTTGTCATAGTGTATGTGTGTTTTTTTTTGTGTCCACTTTGCCTGAATATGGTTGCTTTGCTTGCCTTTTTGTTGTATTGTCTCTATCGTGTCTGTCTGTCTCGTCCCTGTTTCTATCTTGTTTCTGTCTTGCAATGCATTCTGTCTTTCTCTTTATTGTGGCTGCTTGTGTCTGTTGTCTCTGCCTAGTACATGTCTCACGTCATCTGCCCTCGCCCTGTCTTGCCAGTGTTTTAATCACGTCTCTGGCTTGTCTTTTCTGTTTTGTCTCTTTCTCAGTTTTTTTACTGTATCTGTCTGTCTGTATGTATATCTGTCGTTCTGTCTGTCTGTTTGTTCTCAGTATCGCTTCTATCCTTCTCTTGTGTCCTTTTAATATTGTAAATGTTTGTCGACATTCAGAGTTACAACAAAAAAATGGTATGACATTACTTTTACTGTCCTCAAGCCACTAGAAAAAATGAAATGAATCGGGCTTTAGGCCACCTTTGTGCACATATAGGCTAAACTGGGCCAGGAGAACCTCCTGAAGATGGTGAGATGATTGAGATGACACTGTCCTCCAGACACAGGACTCGAAATTCGAGCCCTGGCGGTCTGAGGCCGAGCACGCTACCTCTCGGTCACGGAGGCTCCCCACAATACTGACTTTCACACGTGGATGGGGAAGAAACATTTTTGTTTCTTTCAAACCGCCCAGACCGGTAACCGAACCCCGAACTCTGGCGTGAAAGGCAGCGGTGCTAACCACTACCCTAGGGCCCCCGCCCTCAAGCCACTGGACCACTATCAAACTGCTGTTATTATGTACACGGATACTTTTCTTGTTGCTACATATCTTTACATGATTTGTTATATTCTCTCACCGTCGTATACAAGTACAGCATCATCTGGACAAGACCTTCTTCCCCATCTTGTATAAATGGCACCGTCTGAAAAAGACAACATTTACGTTATAATTATAATAGCTGAAACATTCTATGTAGGCCGCTTTATTTTATAGTAGCTTAAATGTACTAGTATACTGCATTTCACAACAAAAGCTGTTTTTTTTGTAACAGTATGTTGTGAAGCAACATTTACATTATAATTATAATAGCTTAAACCTTCTATGTTTTTTATGGTAGCCTAAATGTGCTAGGCTACTGCATTTCACAGCAGTATGTGGTGAAGCATGTTTTGAATTATGTTCAATAAAAAGAAAACAAAATACAAAAAGACTCGTATTTACCATTCTTACTATACGGTTATGTGACCAAAAAATCGTGTCTGGCAAAAAATCGTATACTACGCATACAAAATCAATTTTGACAAGTTAGTAAATTGCAATGAATGACTATTTTTCTGAGATCTGTAGGATTTATAGGAATTCCGATCTACTTCATATACGGTGTGTGGGTTATTTTTCAAAAGATGATTAAAAACAAATTTTTTGTTACTTTTGTAACTTAAGAATCATGTTTCTTGGTACCAAATTAAACCTTATCATCTCGAGATCTGGATCGTGGTACGTTTTTCAAAGGCAATACTTCATGAAGTCATCACTTTTTGGTGAGCAAATGGTGACAAATTACAACTAACTTTGTGGCTTGTCCTGTGTAACTAATTTTCGAGCCACAGCCACAACAACAAATAATGTGACAGCAGTAACACAAATGGGCAAATGTTTATGTTATGATGAATTCTGAGCTGTGATCAGTTATCTGCCCGCCAAAATATTATTATAATAGAAATAAATATGTAATTATAGGGATTATCTTTGAAGAGAAATTACAATATCAATAATATCAATATTTCCAAAGTACAACATAATGATCATATCCATAATTTTTGCATATTATATAATATGATTGAACTTTCAAACTTGACGTATATTTCCAGGTGAAAAAAAAGACTGAAAGACAATACAATCATAGACACAGCATCCAAACTACGATGGCCCTAGTTTGTTCTCTGAAAAATATTCATGTTTTACGTATTACACACACCTGTATTTTGTCCACTTGTAATGTTGACCACAGTCATCAGCAGCAGAGTGAACACTGGCGCCACCTGGTAGATACACATTGTCTCCATCTCGTTTTACAAACTCAAAGTTAGGTAAAGATGATATGTGTGTTAGCTCTGTAGACCGTCTTATTTATAGTTCTAAGTTATCAGTGGAGGGGACTAAGTCGGAAGAGGACACATGGTAACACTGTCTGTGTTCACATCACCTATTGTCACGTTTTAGTGTTCGTGCATGCGTACCGCACACTACTGGATAGACCCCACGGGCCTTTGAACCCATACTTGATATAATGTGCACTCAACATAATGTATGTTGAACCAATATGTTGCTCATCGGCTCAACATAACATTAGAAAGTAATTCATTGTTAGCCCAGAAAACACGAGACGTCGACCCAATGTTGGTATAATGCGGGTCCGCCCTATAGGACTCCGGCCCAACATTATAGATATAACTCTAGTCACTGACATGGCCTATCTATTCCAGGTAGGCCGTATTTCAGCTGATACGAGTTCTATTATTATTCTAATCAGTAAATGCGGCTGAGGATTCACACACGCGAGCTCTATACATGTATTATCTTAAAACACATTATAATATATATATAGGCTATATTAAAATGCTCTAATTCTTGGTAAGTGAATGTTTGAAGATTTTTTATCGTTTTTCCTATCACCACACCCTCACGTCAGCATCTCTACATCATTCATCTCATTTTTATTTTAATCGTTTTAAACAGTGACGGTTTAAAATGTTTCTATACAGATCCAGCTTTCAAACGTACATATCTTAATTTCATTCATTCATTTATCTGTTACTGGCATTCTCCCTCGATTTACTGATTGAAAAAAACAAGGTGAATTATTAAATTTCGAAACATAGACGTTTCGAGAAACAAGGGACATCAGATTGTAAACTTATGCATGCCTAACGCAGTAGGCAAACGCAGAGATGATAACTACTGTTGACCTGGCCAGAATCGGACACCGTCAAACAACAATCCATTATGGATTGGAGTATGATTGGATTCAGTCGTTACCGGACTGTCCGGGATGGTCTGCCAAAGGTCAAAAGATCCATCACAGAGTGAGTCACTGGCAGCCTCGCCACGAAATGTATGTTAACTCAATGTTTGAATTATGTTTATATATGATTAGATGTTAAATCCATGTTGTAATTATTATTAGATATGATGATGGTGTCGCATATAAAAGGTCGAGTGATGGCGACCAGAGAGTGGTGTGCGCCTAACTTGTGAAGTAAGCTAGAAAGCTACGTATTGTGTTTCCCTGTCATGTTAGACAGGGTAAACTGACGATTTGACTGTATGTGATCTTATGTGTTCTACACAGTGGCGATGAAATAAATACGACTTTTGACCCAGAATCATGGTGTCTGTTTTAATACGAATCCGGAATCTATAGAGTTTATAACCAGCTCTTCGCCGTCCGCCTTGTCGCGTTGGCGTCAGGACGACGTCAATGGTTGACGTTTTATAAATGGCGAGTTTGCATTCAGGATCTGTGTAGACAATTTAAATTTTGAAAAGTTGACAATGTCTCAGCCAGACACTACAAAACGCACTGTGGCAGCAGACGCAGGTTACATGGAAAACACTGTGCCGGCAGGCAAGCCATACGCCACGGCCAAATCCGATACGTGCCGACAGACAGTACAGGCTGCTGCGGGTGAAACTACACAGGACAAGCCCAAGGTTATTAAGCTGCTACCGCGAACGCAATGGGCGCCAATGTCTCACAAGGAGAAGAAGAGGATCTTGAGGATCTGTGAGGCGTTAGCTGAGTTCCCAGAGCTCACCAGCGACGAGGAGACGTTTGAGGAGGAGATGGAGGCATGGATGGAGATGTGCTGAGATCTACAACATCGGCCAGATCTTGCCAAAACTGTGAGTAAACTGGTGACAGGGTCCAGAAAAACTTTGTTTTAAAAGGGTAAGCTGTCCTTTTTTAAGTATGGATACTGCCCAGTTTAAAGAGTATACCGACGGCATGGCCATCCTAGAGACAACCCGAACCCTCTGACGTCACCACGAACAATGTAAGCAGGCGTTGATACATCAAACGACGCCGTGTGACGGAACCAGCCCGGCGGGTGTCAGGGCCTGGTTCAAAGACATTGAGTTGGCTGGCTCCGAGGTAGGCGCCGAAAACCAGATAGAGATAGCTGCTAGGACTGCGGCTGGCTCATTGCGCTGGGACCTGGAGCGCTATATCGCTGGCGTCCTGGCCACCAATGACCAGATTAACGCTCGTTTTAATAAGCCGTGGGCAGATGTGAGGGCCCATCTGCGGACCTCGTTCCTGAATGTGGACGAAAGTGGTGGCCACCGCGACGAAGTCGAAAAGACCCGGCAAAGTGCCTACGAGCCAGAAGCAAGCTTCAGACGCCGGTTCAGGGAAGTCGCTGACGCCGCCTACCCGGGAGAAGGCAGAAACGAGGATAAGAATAGAATTCTGATCCGCGCTTTTGCCAGGGGGCTGCGCAGCGACGAACTCGCAAGAAAGCTGGTGGAAGAGGGCAACCCTACCACGCTGGAAGAGGCCTTCACCACCCTGGCTGGCTTCAGTGCCAGGAAGGACGCATACGCGCGGCTGAGTCGGCATGAGGAGCCAATTGAGGTCGCGCCGGTGAACCCCGCGTCACCGCGCCCAGTAGTCGCACGGGACGACCAGACTACTGCCACCCTACTGAAGAAACTCTTGCAGAGCCAGGAGCGGCTCCAGACGAAGGTGGCAAAGTTGGGGGCCCAGGCAAGGCCACCGCGGACCACTGCCGCTCCTGCGACTCGGCCAGCATTCCGGGAGAGAGGACCAGAACAACCCCCGCGTACTGTGCAAGAGCCCGGGGCTGGTTGGACCCCCGACGGAAAACCTCGTTGCTTCGGGTGTGGCCGCGTAGGCCACATGCGCCGAGAGTGCCGCCAAAGCCGTGCGGGAAACGGACAGAAGTCGTAGGTGCAGTGTCAGGTCGACCAGTGGTCGATTTACAGGTTGGTGGCCTGTGCATTGGTGCATTGGTGGACATGGGGGCCTCCTGTACGCTCCTACGACTAGACATATTTCACACACTGGCGGATCGTGCTCATCGCCACAGGCTCCTGGCTGACGCCCCAGTGTTGCGAGGCGTCTCCGGCGCATCTTTGGACGTCAGAGGGTCGACCGAAATCAAAATCCAAGGAGTGGCAAAGCCAATCCGGGTTACGGTTTTGGGCGACCTGCCGTGCAAAATGATGCTGGGAGAAGATGCATTACAGGATGGCCAAGGCATAATCGATTTCGGTTGAAATGTGTTGAGATGGCATCGAAGGGAGTGGCCTATGCGACGCATTGAGCACGCCTTCGAGGCTAACCTTGGTCAGGTATTGCCAGAGACTGGGGATAAGCAGATCAACCAGTTAATTCAGAAAAAAGCAGACCTATTTTCAGCAAAAGGTGAATCAAATGTTTTTTGTTCGAATTCTCCCATACATATTAAAACCAACCACCCTCCGATAAGTCACGTAAACTTGTAGACTGAAAATGTAATCAGGCCGAGTGAGTCGGCCTGGGCGATCCCGATCACGCTGGTCACAAAGCGTGACGGCTCTACGCGGTTTTGTGTGGATTACCGTAAGTTGAATTCAGTCACCATTCGCGATCAGTATCCCCTACCCCAAATTCAAGATATTTTTGACCAAGTGGGAGGCAGTACTATTTTTTCATCTTTGGACCTTAAGGCCGGATACTGGCAGTTAGCAGTAGCAGAAGACTCGATTGAAAAAACAGCATTTCGATGTCACTTAGGCCATTATGAATTTTTACGGATGCCACTCGGACTTACGAATGCACCCGCAGTATTTCAAAGAATGATGGACAAGGTACTAGCGGGTCTCATTGGCCGCATTGTCATGGTCTATCTAGATGACATAGTCATTTATAGCCGTAGCGAGGAGGAGCACGTACAGCATTTAGAGCTCGTATTTGCTCGCCTTCGTGAGGCTGGGTTACGTTTAAAACCAACAAAATGTTTCTTTGGCCTAAAGGAGATCAAACTGCTTGGTTATATAGTAAATTGGGATGGGATCCATACTGACCCAGAAAAGGTCAAGGCTATTGCCAAGCTAACCCCACCCCGGGATTTAAAGGGTGTGCGGTCATTCCTAGGGATGACAGGGTTTTACCGGCAATGTTTACCAGATTATGCGCACATAGCGGAACCTCTCGAAGAATTGAAACGAAAATACGCACATATTGTGTGGGGACCGTCTCAAAGCGAAGCGTTTGAAAAATTAAAACAGTTATTAACTTCCTCCCATGTCATGACCGCCCCACGCACTGATAGGCCGTATAAACTGTATACCGATGCATGTGTCTATGCCGTGGGAGCAATTTTAGTGCAAATGGACGATAGTGGGACTGCAAGGGTTATTCAATATGTATCACACACTCTTTCAAGCGTCCAACTGGGCTACAATTAAGAAAGAGGCATATGCGGTAGTCTATGCCATATCAAAATTACGCCCCTATCTTTATGGTGCCGACTTCACAGTCTATACCGATCACAAGCCCCTCACTTCTTTATTCACGAAAGAAATGCAGAACACGAAAATTCAGCGGTGGGCTGTATTACAGAATATGGCGCTACAATACAATACCGTAAGGGTAAAAATAATATTCGCACGTTATTCCGCATTCCCCCAGAGACAGGCATACATACAATCGATTGCGATGACTGGGTGGACCCCACAGCCATCCCTGAGCAGGACACTGCTGATGTGTTGCCATTAATATACGATGGCCTTGATCTCGAGGAGGTCAGCAAAGCACAGCACAAAGAGTTTCCTGACATATTACAGTCGCTCACCGAGGACAGTGACGACTATACATTAATTAAAGGCCGATTATTCAGCATAGCACTACCCTCCCCAAATTCAGCCTGTTATCCACGTCTAGTATTACCTGCGACTTACCGAGAAAAAGTCAATAAAAGGGCCCATAAGGAAGTGGGACACATGGCTACCTGCAAAACGCTTTCGCGTTTGCGCGAGGCATATGTTTGGCCAGGTATGCGACGTGAGATAGACGAGCTGTTAAAACTGTGCCCAGTCTGTCACGTTCACCATCGTCGTACAGATCATGTATCAATGGGTGAGATGCCAATGCAGATAGTCGGGGCAGATTTGATAGGCCCGTTTGTCCCCTCTCATAATGGGAATAGATATGTATTGACATTGATCGATCATTGCACAGGGTGGGCAGAAGCGTTCCCCCTAAAAGACAAAACAAACGCCAGCGTTTGGCAGGCGTGGGCGACCCACGTCGTACCACGTCACGGCGCACCAGAAGTCCTAATTACAGATAACGGACAGGAATTTAAAGCCACCGCCTGGCGCACATATTTGAAGCAACTGGGCGTAGAACACCGCACCACCACCCCCGTTCACCCTCAGAGTAATGGCCGAAGGAGCGTTTTATCGCACGGTATAAGAGTTGCTAGCCAAATCTGTGAATAATTACACACCAGATTTGGAAGATCGGCTTGGAGATTGTCTTGCGGCATACCGCGTGAGCGTCAGTGACGTCACCGGACACACACCTTTCTTTTTACTTTATGGGCGCCGTGTTCGAACACTGCTGACACGGCTATTACAGCCACGCACCGCCAATCATTTCGGTAATCGCCTGGATGACTTATCATCAGCTCTTCAGACGGCACGCCATGCCACAGCAGACAGCCGTAAGTACAATAGGCAACGATTAGCGAACCGCGCTGATGCAAGAGATATTCATGTTGGTGACACGGTCTTACTTAAAGCGGAGGAGCGATTAACATTGACTAGCCGCTGGGATCCGCAGTGGGGGGTCGTGCCCGTGCGTGGTCCTGTCCTGTGGCTCCGCCAACAACAGAGCGGTAAACAAAGACCGCCACAAACCCCCCCTGAACGGGCTGGCACGTGCCGGTCAGGAGGAGGTTGAAAGTTCACAGACGCCACCAACGGTCGAGCCTTTACATGGAGACTCACACGCGCCCCCAGCGGCAGACATCGACATTCCTCTGTCGCCAGGTTCCCCAACCCCTTCCACCCACTCGGGACATTCCGTGGGATCGGGACCCTCCTCAGTAATTATGGATTCCCCACCACAGGACAACCCCTCCCCCTGTCGGTTGACATTAACTCGCCGAGAGGAAGGATGGGCCGTCAAACAGCCTACAAATTCTCCGCCCCCTAATTTGCCAGATAATGTACCCCCTCTGAAATTATGTCGCCGCAACCGCCGCTGGGCAATTGACAGCCGGGCTTCAATAAAACGCCCTGCGCCCAATGTTCCTCATCGACGACAGTGCGGTCGATACATGTTACGTCGCACACCTAAACGACGCTTACCATTTTGCTCACCTCTGTCACCAGATCACTAGAAACGTGCAAAATGCGAGTTGCTAACTTCCGTGTGTGCGTTTGCTGGTTAGCTGTATGTCACGCGGCACAGATGCCCTTCATGTTGACGGACAACGTCCCACACCTGTTGAGTGATGGACTGTTAATTACTCGTGCCTTGGACATACACGTGCGCCGCGGGACATACACAGTCTTAGTGGTCATAGACGCTTCCAGGAGCGAGACTCGCATGGAGGAGCGTCTGAATGAATTAAGACTGGTCATAGAAAAACTGGGAACCCATCAGAATTATTCGCGTACGCGACATGGAGGCTACGATGACACCTCCCTCGCAGATGCTTCCCAACACACAAATTAAACGAGGTTTGTTCAATTTTGTGGGTGAGATTGTAGCTACATTGTTCGGCACAGCCACAGAGAACCAGGTGGCTCAGTTAAAACATCACATTACCAAAGCCCAAAGAACAAATAGACGTATTGTCCACGCCACCAACGAAGTGCTATCGGTGGTCAATCAGACAAGGGCTGAGGTAAGTCTCAATCGCCAACACCTCGTTGCTGTTGAACAATTCGCCAAGGAGCTGTACGCTGAATTAGTAACTTACCGCCGTGTGTTAGATGGGTTCGTGGGCAGTTTAATTGTTCTGAAAGAGAGCACCCAGAGCGATCGGATTTTGTCTGCCCTAGAGAGTGTACATAATCTTTGGCTGCGCGAATCCGATCGCTATCAGCCTCAACGCGCATCCCTAGAATTGGGACAGCTAACGGGGGAGATACTGCCTCCTAACGAGCTGATGCTGATTCTAGAGAATAGTCAGGGCGTTGGTCTGTTTTCGCCGGGTCTCGCTTGGTATTATCAACATATATCGTTAGTACCAGTGTGGGAAGAGACCCGACGTTTGGTGTTTACAGCCCAACTGCCTCTGATGGACAAAATACGGTACGCTCGTTACCGTATCCGTTCGTGGCCGGTTCCTGTTAATGGATCGGGCCACACCCTCCAGGTAAAAAACCCCGAAGATGTCGCCGTTGATACGCAACGTGGCGGAATATTTGAACCCCACGACTGCGTAGGCAACGAGCCGGCCATCTGTCGTTCGGGTCCCATTTACGGCAGGGGTCGTCTTCTCTGCACCAGAGGTATACGGAATGGTGACGTCACTCAACGAGGCAGTTGTTTGTTTACCGCTGCTCGAGAGACAAGCCCTGAGGGGTATGCAGAGGAAGTGGCGCCTGCCATGTATGCTATTAGTACCTACGGCGAGGGATATTCCATACATCGTCGTGGAAAACCGGAAATACGACAAAATATGGAAATAGGCATATTTATATTAAGAGTGGCTGCTGACTGTCGAGTGCAGGGTCCAGATTGGACACTCCTAGGGGTGGCCCATCTGCAGGCTCAGTTAGCGATAACACCAGCTATTCTTACTCATCTGCCATTGAATATATCCACCCTTGTACCGCAAGAGCTCTTACAAACACGCCTCGAGCACCCGGACTGGCAAGCATTACCACAAATTGAGGACATAACCCTTGAAAAATTAAATGCTCGGGTGCCCAGCTGGACATTGGATACGTACGGCCGTCGTTCCTCGTTCCGCTGGGCATTGCCGCTGTCTTTGTTGTCGCCGGTTGCTCTAGTCATTGGTTGTGCGCTCTTGCTATGGTGGAAGTGTCCGGCAGCCCAGTTGTGGAAACTTCGCCGGGGTCTCCTGAAGGAGGCAGTCAAACCTCCAACTCCTACAACAGCTGGAGCCCATTGGATCGCAATCACGCGACCAGAGAGGGCAGGTGATCAAGTGTAATGCCTATAATCATGTAACGTTGTGTGATGCGCATCTCAGTAATGTATCATTGTTGTGTGTCTATGTTGTATATGATTGTATCACTGTTGTATACTAGTATAGAAATAACCCATCACTATTACACAAGTTGGTCGTATTAGACTTACGTAAAAGTACTATTATTGTTGGACTCACCATCCAGGGGTGAGCGTACTTGTTGTTACCTAAGAAATTTTCATCTTACTCACATTCCGTGTACCACTGTTGTATGTCCATGCATAATTTTATAAGTGTTAGTTGGAGTTTAAAGAACATAATCCGTTTTTTAACTTTGAGGGATAGGCCTATGTAAACTTATGCATGCCTAACGCAGTAGGCAAACGCAGAGATGATAACTACTGCTGACCTGGCCTAAATCGGACACCGTCAAACAACAATCCATTATGGATTGGAGTATGATTGGATTCAGTCGTTACCGAACTGTCCGGGATGGTCTGCCAAAGGTCTGAAGATCCATCAAGAGAGGCCGACTCACAGAATGAGTCACTGGCAGCCTCGCCACGAAATGTATGTTAACTCAATGTTGGGATTATGTTTATATATGTTTAGATGTTAAATCCATGTTGTAATTAATATTAGATATGATGATGGTGTCGCATATAAAAGGTCGAGCGATGGCGACCAGAGAGTGGTGCGCGCCTAACTTGTGAAGTAGGCTAGAAAGCTACGTATTGTGTTTCCCTGTCATGTTAGACAGGGTAAACTGACGATTTGACTGTATGTGATCTTATGTGTTCTACATAGTGGCGATGAAATAAATACGACTTTTGACTCAGAATCATGGTGTCTGTGTTAATACAAATAAAAATGAAATGAATCGGGCTTTAGGCCACCTTTGTGCACATATAGGCTAAACTGGGCCAGGAGAACCTCCTGAGGATGGTGAGATGATTGAGATGACACTATCCTCCAGACACAGGATTCGAAATTCGAGCCCTGGCGGTCTGAGGCCGAGCACGCTACCTCTCGGTCACAGAGGCTCCCCACAATACTAACTTTCACACGTGGATGGGGAAGAAACAATTTTGTTTCTTTCAAACCGCCGAGACCGGGAACCGAACCCCGGACTCTGGCGTGAAAGGCAGCGGTGCTAACCACTACCCTAGGGCCCCCGCCCGTCTGTGTTAATACGAATCTGGAATCTATAGAGTTTATAACCAGCTCTTCGCCGTCCGCCTTGTCGTGTTGGCGTCAGGACGACGTCAAGGGTTGACGTTTTATAAGATGATGTCTGTAATCGCGGATTGAAAAATGGAGTGTTTAAATGAATGACACAGATTTTAGTTTTTTAAAGTAATCCTAATCCAGTTATTAGGTAATAAAAAAAAACATTTTTTTTTTAAATTAAAAAAAACTTACATGTGAAATTGTATGTGGTTCCACAAAATGCCAGGTATAATAAGCCTTTTTTGTGAGTGATAACCGATTATCTGGATAACACCCTCAACCCACAACCCAGCAAACACGTGGCGTTGGTCCATTGTTGGGCTGGTGCTGGCCCATCGTCTACGACGATGGCCCAACGTCAGCCCAACAATGGGCCAACGCCTCGTGCTCACTGGGAACCGTTGAATTTCAGCCCTCGACCCACAAGTTGGGCCACAACTATTCTACATCACCCCCTCGAGCCCCAAAAGTTGACAATAACCCTCCTATCCGCTGACATGATTGCATCCATGTACAATCCTTCCAACGTTCTTATGCGAGACTGCCATTTATGTACCGCCCAGTCAACGTCCATACTGCGTCATACAACTTTCTGCGTCCTAATACTGTGCTGCATATCGTAGATTTGGAGGATAATATTTGAGCAGGTGGGATATCGATTTAATGTATTGGACAATAATGTATTTTGAGATATTTTTTCATGTGGCAGGTTTATCCATGTTGAAATAAAATACAAATGTATCCATTTCAATGCCGATATTTCGTGAGCAGCCATCTATCCACCTTAGGAGATTAATTGGCGAGGATTAATCTCAGATTTACTTCCTCAGCCAGCAACCCTTAATAGCAACATTGGATTTTTTTGTCATAACGCCAAAAACTGCCAATATAAAACTTCACAGTAGTACAAGTTACGTGTAAGTTTCTTTGTAACGCTGTTCAGACATGGGATCTAGAGGTGAAGAGCACGTTTAAAGGGACTCCGTGAGATGAGATCTTTTCAATTTTGTCAATTTTGAAAATCTAATTTATATGAAGCTATATAGCCTTGATGATCGGCGACGAATTGGAGTGGGGCTTCTTGAAGATTTGCTCCTTCATAAATCTCTCCTTCTTCTATTCTGTCTAGCGACTCTTAAAACAGCAGCTTTCACTCTTTTGAATTCTTCCTCGCTTCCTCATAGGAAAGTAAGAGTCTTTATTTCGAGCACCATTGTGATCTATGTTCATGAAGCAAAACCCTCACTTGCGCATCCTTCGGCCATTTTGCATTTTTATGTAAAATTTAGCAAATTAGTGAAGCAATTAAATCTACAGGCCTATAGGCTAACTATGTAGAGCTTAAAAGTGTCTAAAATGACATGCATCTTGACCATGCCAGGTTATTGTTGGTAGTCACCCCCTGCCGCACGAAATAGTAGCACTGCGAAATCTGACACACATAGTAGATCTGTAGTAGATTAGTAGATCTGTGTTCTATTCTGCAATGAAATGTCTTGTAAGTGGGGAGTTGCCGAATGAAGCTGTCTTTAATAACTGACTTTTGATTTACACATTTTTATAACGAGTGAGTGTGTCATTGTCGGACACGTAACACAATATTATATTATTATGTAAGGATTTGGGTCCATCATATGTCATGTACAAATGCCAATAAAATTGCTAATATGCTGCTCTAAGCTTATATGTATACGACAGTGGGCTGTCCAATATGCGTCCAATATCAAATCGATGTCCAAATTTTGATAACAAGGATCACACTTTAACAATGACACCCAACCGTAGGTTTATAAACCAACTAAATTTTTTAAAAAGAAAAATATATTTATTTTTGCTGAAAGCTTCTCGCTTGTGTGGCATAGTATGCATATAGTCAGGAAAAGTTAAGCGATTTTTCAACAAAACCCAAAACAAATTCCTTACCAAAAAAATATTTTACCATTGCTTAGTATAGGGTCTTAGCTAACTTCTAACAATTTGTTTACGCTCAACTGTCATAGGAGGTTTTTTTACACAGCAAAATGTAATGAAAAATATCGAAACCAGATATATTTGTCATGGCATGCTAATTTACCCTACATTTGATCAGCCATGGGTAGAAAGTTCCGTTAAATGTAGTATTATTTATAAACGAAAATGATATCAACAGGAGAAAAACCAACATGGCCGCGAAAAACAGCAAAGCACGATAGTGATCAGTAAATGTTTTGAGAAGTGCAACATGCAAATATTAAGTTATCGATATTACTATTGTTACACGTGAGCAGGTCTACTTTTCGTAATTAAGAACAATATTTTATTTTGTCTCTATTAGATGTTTTTTAAATAAATATAGTGTATGTGTAGTGCATGGGAAAACGTAGATTGGAATAAGCTAGGAGCTTTGTTGAGTAAAATGCTCCAGACAGTCAAATGTACTACGTGTAATAAAATAGATGTTGATCTGGTCTGGGAATGTTGGCTCTAGTGCTATGATGATGTAAGAAGATCAAATGTACCCCCAGGAATTTACCACTTTGGTTTGACTCTGAAGTGAGACGTCTCAAAAGTAAGCTTGGACAATAGCTAAGAAGTTTAAAAAAAATGGAATTTATTTAGAAAAGTGGGAAATTAATTACATAAATTATTGCAGTTCAAACACAATCAGTTCATTGCTGACCAGTCATTAGCTTTTCTAGTGGCTGAGATAGCTTTTAGAGTGGCTGTGATGACTTCCTCAGTAGCCAAGATCAGTTTTTTGTTGCTGATATCACTTTAAAGTGCCTATGATCATGTCTTCAGTGATTAAGATCACTTTGGTAGACCGAGATCACTTTTTAAGTGTCTGACATCAGTGTGTTAGTGGCCAAGATTACCTCTGTAGTGTTTGAGATAATTTTCAAGGAGGATGTGATCACTTCTTCAGTGGCTAAGATCACTTATATAATGGTTGAGATAACTTTTAAAGTTGCTGTGGTCACTTCTACGGTGACCAAGATCACTTTTGTAGTGAATGAGACAACCTTTAAAGTGGCTCTGATTACTTCTTCAGTGGTAGATATAATCTTTGTAGTGACCGAGATCATTTTTTTGTTTTCTAACATCAGTTTCTTAGTGATCAAGATCACCTTTGTGGTGGCTGAGATACGTTTTAAGGAGGCTGTGATTACTTCTTCAGTGGTCAAGATCATTTATGTAGTGGGTGAGATAACTTTCAAAGTGGATGTGATGACATCTTTGGTGGCCAAGTTCAGTTTGTTTGTGGCCAAGGTCACCTTTGTAGTGTAGTAATAGTAAATCATTGCTTTACGTCACTTTTCGGCACAAAAGGTATTTTAAGTGACATTATAATACGATAAAAACGTTGTAGTCAATTGATGAGATGAATGATGTACAGATGATGATGTGAGGATGGGGGTGATAGGGAATGGTGGGTTATTGAAAGCGTTTTCCTTCGCTCGCCCGATAAGGGGTTCTGGGCATGTCTAGGGGATATACCCCCAGGCATGCCCAGATGGCCGGATACTTGAGTTTCGCTGTACAATTTAATGATGAAACTCTGTGGCATTTTGCGCAGCTCCGCTATCCTCGGGTCGGATAGTCCCCAGAGTAACAATAGGAAGGATCACTCCCTCTGGGTAACTCTATTCATCCCACGTGAGAGTCCTAATGTCAAACACGCTATTGCCGGTTATTTAAGACTACCACGGCCTACATCAGCGCCAGCACTGATGCAGGTGCTGCATTGGCTCCGCTGTTGAGCGGAGGAACCAGGGTACACCACTGGCAATTTGCCCGAAGATTATAGCCAGATACGAGGAGGCTGCAGCTGCCCTTGGATGATTGCTGTAGACTAGTGCTTCCAAACAATGCCGTACACAGCATCCAACAGACGGAACAGATCCCTAATGACCCTCCCCAGATAGGGGCAAAAAGTACTACTACTAGCAATCATCCCAATACCCCACTTTTGTAGTGGCTCAGATAACTTTTAAAGTGGCTTCCGTGGCTGACATTAGTTTGTTAGTGACAAAGATCACCTTTGTAGTGACTGAGATAATTATTAAGGATGATGTGATCATTTCTTATGTGGCTAGGATCACTTTTATAGCGGCTGAGATAATTTGTAAAGTGGCTGTGGTCACTTCTTCCTTGGCCTTGATCACTTTTGTAGAGGATGAGATAACTTTTAAAGTAGCCTCAGTGGCCGACATCATTTTGTTTGTAGCCAAGATAACCTTTGTAGTGGCTTAGATAATTATCAAGGAGCACGTGATCACTTCTCCGGTGGCTAAGATCACTTATGTAGTGGCTGCGAGACCTTTGAAAGTGGTTGTGATCACTTCTTTAGCTGTCAAGATCACTTTTGTAGTGGATGAGACAACGTTTAAAGTGGATGTGATCACATTTTCAGTGGCTAAGATCATGTTTGTAGTGACTGCGATAACTTTTAAAGTGGCTGTGTCTTCTTCGGTGGCCAAGATCATTTTTGAGGTGGCTGAGATCACTTTTTAAGTGGCTTCAGTGGCTTACATCAGTTTGCAAGTGGCCAAGATCACCTTTCCAATGTCTGAGATAATTATTAAGGAGGATGTGATCACTTTTTAAAAAATCGACAAATTATCTGTTATATTGACCGAGTTATAACTCAATATACATTTTTCGGTAATGGCGGCACAAATTTGCAAAAAAATGACACTTGGGACATATTTCAGCTTGTTAACATAGCTAATCGTTTGCTATGTTTTTTTCCAAGCTAAATACACCAATTAGAGGTATATTTCCGAGGGTGCTGTGGAATCCTATTTTTTCGACTAGACTAATAAGCTTATCAAAGCCACATCCAAAATAATTTCAAATAATAGCAAAAATAATATGAAACATAAAAAATTAGAAAAACACAGAATGCAAAGTGAAATGAAGTTTAATTTGAGACAAAGACTACAGACAGGCGCAAAAAAATTTCAATCAATGAAAAAAATTGATTTTTTTATGTCGTTTATTTATTGTAAAACAACTTCCAATCCTTTAATCAGCACATGTGTAAGCAAATTGATGATTAATTATCACTCCCTTTGTTATTTCTGTGAGATCTTCGGCCATTTTGGATTTCACCCTCTTAAAAATCCTCCTATGAATATCCAGAGTAAACAAATTGTGTGTGGCCAGTCCAGACCTTATACAAAAATATTTTGGTAAGGAATTTGTTCTAGGTTTTTTCCATCTTTCTCTCACTAATGGTATGCAAATACTCTCGGGAAAAACACATAAGAGAAAAAATTATCATTATTATTATTTTTAAATTCCTTTGCATATATTCCTCCTAAGAGAAATAGTACGGCTTTGTTATAATCGTTCGTTTTGCATCGATTCGCTCAACTCGTGTTGTGTTGATTTACAGTCATGTCGATACTGTATTATTCCGGTGTTTTCTTAGCGGTAAATGTCTTGCGGCTCATTGGCATATCACTGGTCTAATTTCGCAGGTAAAATGCGCTGCCATTCTGCAAAGATGGCGTCGCAATTCCGCTGATAGAAATATTTATTTTTTAGAATTTGTTTAAAAATTCTTTCGTGTATTTTCACGAGCGGCGATAATTTTGTGCGCGATTCAAGAAAAAGGGAAAAATAATCTTTATTGCAAAAACGAGGACGAATTTAAAATTCAATTATTCTCCGAAAAAAAAAAAAAAATACTTGTTTAATTCCTTGTTGATCAGGACTAGGTAGACCTGCCGGTAATCCAATATGGATGCCAGAATATGATCAGAATATGATGAGAATATTCAAATGTGTGTGGCTCAATCCACTCGCCTTATTTAGAGGATATTGACTTGCCAAAAACGTGTTATGGTCAAAGAGACCGATGGCTACCAGGGTGTTTGCCCTTTAGTTTTGGTACATATAAACCTTGATATGTGTGAAAATAATGACAGAGGTTGTTGCTAAATCTTGTAGAACTGTTTATGACACTACCATTATGATAATACACAGTGACAATTTAAATGGAGCCTCAACCAGTTATCAGCTCCCGCCGTCACCGTAGGTGAGACGGAGCGAGCTATGGATTCCGACTCTGTTTTCATTTTGTTTTCGGAGCATATCTCTGAAAGTAATTGTCCGATTGTCTTCAAATTTTACAGACAACACCTCTAGGGGGTCTAGTTGTGCCGTTTGGGGTATATGAACTTTGACCTACTTTTGGTTCAGAACTATGTCCTATTTAGAAGTTTTGACGCGCACTTCGTTTCCGAAGCAGATCTCGAAAAGTACTGGGCCGATTACAGTCATATTGCACATACATGTTCTCTAAGGTCCCTAGTTGGGCCTTTTCAGGTTTTTGGACCTTGACCTTGAAGTTGACCCAGCACTTTGACCTAATTTATGACATCGGTAAATCCGACTGAAATATTTTGCGTAATGTCATGAAAACCGCTCAAGATAGCTACACCATTACTATAAAACAAATTGTAAGGTTTCAGGAAAGTGAAGTTTTGTTTGCCTGCCCCGAACTTCCTCATGGGGCGCACCGAGGGTAAAAATAGAAGTTTCATAGCCATAAGGATGCGAATCCATCAACAATGTTCTTCTTCTATGACTACTGTATTATAATAATAATAATAATAATAATAATAATCTTTATTTATAGAGGGTTGCTCATTGAGCTTTCGCTCACCTGCCATGAGGCCCTCTTCAAAATGGTACATAATGTTCAAATAACATATCATACAAGCATAGATTAGCAATAAAATAGATTATTACAAATATGAGCAATATAAAGAAGGTCAATAATATACATAGTATAAATACATATAAGCATGCACATAGTAGGAATATAATATAACTATTTTATACATCGATCTATTCAGTAAGTTTATCACAGTTAAGGCCAGATAAAAAATTAATTACTTTTGACTGAAAAACAGAAAGAGAAATTGCTTGTCTTGTTTCGCTGTCCAGGCTATTCCACAATTTAGGGCCATTGAAAGATAAACTCCTGTGTTTTTTCGGAACATCTAAGCGACCTGTGTTTGAAGACCTCAAATTATAACGCTTTGAATCTAGTTTGATGCTAAACATGTCATGTAAATATTCAGGAGAAATTTTGTGAATGCACTTGTAAACTAAGCTAACTTGGTGGTATTTAACAATATCAGAGAACGGGATCCATTTCAATTCTTTAAATAAATTAGCGCTTGGTGTGAAAAAGTCAGCATCTAAAATTAATCTTGCAGCCCTTTTTTGAAGTTTTACGATTATATTTATATTTTCTTTTGAACAATTACCCCATATACTGCAACAATACTCCAAGTATGGCTTTATGTAAAAGTTATAAAATAAAATCCGAGTATCTTTAGGTAGAAAATGCCGAATACGCTTCAGGAGGAATAATTTATATATCACTATTTTTTATTGCGGGGCACTCGCTGGATGCCCTGATGCATCTAAAAACTAACACTCTCAGGAACGTTCATCTCAGTAGTTTTCTTCAGCTGCTTCAAAAAAGTTCAAGTGTCTGGTTGATGTTTTGAATTCTGTATCCCTCCTGCCATTTGCAGCACTTGAGGTCACAACTGTTGGACGTTTGTATAGTTTAGCTCAGATTAGCACAGCATTTTTTTGCTCAGTGAAAACTGTGGAATGTGGTCAAATATTTCTTTTGTCATGTGGGCAGTTAACGAAGAAAGGGTCAGCATAATTTTATTGGACAATTTTAAAATGTATGTGATGTACCTATCTCGACCTGTGAGAAAATTATGACATGTGACAGTAGGCTATACACGGGGCTATGGGATAGACAAACCAATGGGGGACTTGCCCAGCGCCCTATCAATGTTGTAACAGTGTCGATGCTAATGGCCCAACGTTGAAACTAGAAAACCACATTTAATTCCATTCATGCGCGTGAGTGAGTTAATACCCTTGGCAATACTATGCAGAGGCCCTGGAATATATTGCGTTGAAAGGCAAAGGGCAGTAGGCCCTAAAATGTTTTGTTGAAATGGCAAAAAAAAACATTTTTTTGTTGAAATGGCAACAACTTTTTTTTAAATTATTTTGAATTGTCATTTTAACTTTTTCATTTCGGAACTTGAAGTTCCCGGAACTTGCAACTTGGGAACTTCGGAACTTGGGAGCTTGTTTTAGGGTATTCCTAGGGAGATCAGTACGTACTAAAGAAAAAAAAACTATTGAAATTTATCAAAAAAGCAATATTGGAATATTACTTGATTGCTGACAGTTCAGTGTTGTAAAAATTAACTTATATGAAGTTATATAGCCTACTGATCTCAACTAAAGATACAGAAATATCAAAAAACAATTTTAAAGCACCGAAAATGTCTAGGCCCTGAACTAGTTTTATTTCCAGGTCGTATATTGCCATGTAAATACAGCAGTCTGGAGTACTTATATAACACTTCATACACCAAATTCTCACGTCTCAGACGGTGGGATCAAAGCCTGATCCAGGGCACAGGAAAGCAGTCACCATTACTTCGTATTTTATAGTCAGGACATGGGTGGATTCGCATGCAGCACGGCTTTTCTGCCCAACGCTGGACCGACGGCCTCAACAAGTGGCCCAAGGCTGTGGGAACATTCAACCGGCCTTTAGGTATACAATAGTTTGTTTGGGTTTTCACAGGATTCATAGAAATGTTGATAAACAATTTTGAAAAAAAATAAAATCATGATCTGTGAGATACACTACCGTACTTCCTTACAAAATTAAAAACCAGAATTGATGTCACCCGCGGGGTCCCTTTAAGTTACAAAGAAAAATGTCATTGTAAAACGTTGATTTTTTTCAGACAGGGAGTAGCTGGGGGTAGCGCTCCTTTGTGTTACACTTTAATAAATAAAAGTCAGGATTTTTTATTAAAAGCATATAATTCATGTCATATAATTCCCCTAATGTTACTTAACTTTACCCAAAAAAATCTTGGGCAAATACCTCCGGTGCCCCTTTCTTCAGATCCTGGATTTGCCTCTGATTTTTGCCCACTTCACACCCGACTTGGGTCATAAAAACTTTCCATTTTATTCATAACTTTATGTTGCATTTGTGAAACGTTGTTACTACTTGAAACACTATTGAAAGAGGTCAGCTGACATGTTACTGTTAGATTAATCTATAGGCCTACGTCAAAGCGGGGATTCATAAGTAAAAGACTTTAATTTTTTATACCCCGCCCATAAAAACTTTCCATTTTAGTCATAACTTTATGTTGCATTTGTGAAACGTTGTTACTACTTGAAACACTATTGAAAGAGGTCAGCTGACATGTTACTGTTAGATTAATCTATAGGCCTACGTCAAAGCGGGGATTCATAAGTAAAAGACTTTAATTTTTTATACCCCGCCCATAGGGGAAGGGGGATTTTAGTGGCGCCAGGATTCTGTCCGGCGTCTGTTTTTCTTGTGGCCACAAAAACTACCTGTTAATTTTTTTTGAAATTTTAACATGACATTCCTAGCAACATGGGGATGTGCAAGTGATTTTTTAAAGATGCTACCAATATTCATAATCGCCGCCAGAAGACGACTCCAAATTTATGGGGGCAAAAACGCAAAAACTTAAAGTCAGAAATTATTCAAATTTTACTATCACATTCCCTACCATACGGATATGTGCAGGTGACTTTTTCAAGGTTTACTAAAATTCAAAATGGCCGCAACGGATCAACTTCAATTTTTTGGTGGGCGCTGAAACTCAGAAACTTAAGTCGTAAATTAGTCAAATTTTACTATCACATTCCTCACCATATGGAGATGTGAATGGGATTTTTTCAAGATTTTACCGAAACTCAAAATGGCCGCCATGCATGAACTTCATAATTTTTTTGTGGGCTCAAAAACTAAAAAAATGAAGTCAGAAATAATTTGTAGGTGATTTTACTGAAATTTAAAATAGCCACCACAAGTCGACTTTTTAAATATTTGTGACCGCAAAAAATTCTAACCTAATTTATGGCGGGGGATGATATAGGACTTCAGTCCTCTTGTTATGGTATTGCTTTCAAGCGACTTTTTTCAACATATGTCAAAGTATAGAGCGGTAGGCCTATTAGTCAAATTAAAGATGACAAACGGGGGGGGGGGCGATGGTCGTCCCCCCCGGTTCTGACGCCACTGAATTCACAGATGGTGGCCCAGCATTAAATCATCATATCATGGTATCAACATTTCTCAGTTCAGTGATGCTTCAGTCATTCACCAGGATGGCGCTGAATAATCATATAATCTCTTGTACATCCTTCACTCAATCAGTGGCTCTCTCCCTGGGTAGACAATGGGTGCTCAGTGAAATACATCCAAGCAGTCATAAATATTATTAAATATTGTTCTATTATGCATCCTATCAGTTAGTAATATTACATACGTTGGCCCAACATTAAGCCAGCATTGGGTCAGCGCCTCGTGTATGCTTGGTAATATAAACCACTGAGGGGCGGATCCAGGGTACAAAAAGGGCAGGGTCACCGGAAGATAAAAAGGGCAAAAACATATGAGCAATTTATTTGCTACTAAAATAGCAAATACACCAAAATAACTTGCATTATCATCTAATCTGATTATTATATACAGAAAATTATATGTTCTAGATTTCGAAAGGGGCATTTACAAATTAAGGGGAGGGGTCACGTGTCCCCTGTGAGCCCCCCCCCCCCCGTGGATCCTCTCCTGCCACTGGTCAACATTTAGCCAACCATGTGCCAGCGTGTAGGGTTTGCTTTGTGCTGTTACACTGAGTGGCTGTTTTCAGGTTACATTGTACATGCCGCTTGATACGCACCGCTGATCCCAGATGCACATTCAGATTTGCATTCGCTGTTCCATTGAGCATGATATTTTGACCCAATGTTGGTAGCTCTATAGGTCCACATGTACACCAATAGGGGCGTTTATAATGACTAGGTTGTAGCTCTAGAGGCCGACATGTACACCAATAAGGGCGTTTATAATGACTAGGTTGTAGCTCTAGAGGCCCACATGTACACCAATAAGCGCGTTCATAATGACGAGGTTGTAGCTCTAGAGGCCCACATGTACACCAATAAGGGCGTTTATAATGACTAGGTTGTAGCTCTAGAGGCCCACATGTACACCAATAAGGGCGTTTATAATGACTAGGTTGTAGCTCTAGAGGCCCACATGTACACCAATAAGGGCGTTTATAATGACTAGGTTGTAGCTCTAGAGGCCCACATGTACACCAATAAGGGCGTTTATAATGACTAGGTTGTAGCTCTAGAGGCCCACATGTACACCAATAGGCGCGTTCATAATGACGAGGTTGTGTTGGTCATCTTTATGGTGGCTTTCAATGTGATTGTAGAGGGAAATCAATGTTATTATATAGCAGTAGGCCTAATATTGAAATAAAACAGTTTCTGACTATTTGTTTGCCTCCACATGCGGCCGGAGGCATTATGTTGTCAGGTTGTCCATCTGTCCGGTTGTCCGTCTGTCTGTCCGTCTGGGTTGCAACTTTTTTTGATAGAAGGGTAAGGCAGGAAAGGGGGTGATCAAGGCCAATTAAGAAAATTCAAGCAGGGTGGACACGTGGGGGGGGGGGGGGGGTTAACAAATATTTATTTTAAGGGTCTTCCCTTCATTTAACGCAGTAGCCTCTCTGGATTACTTTTCTTTACAGGCAGGGGGGTCAAAACAAATTTGAACAAAAAGAAGTGGGGGGTCAAGCAATTTTTTTATGTAACTTCTTCGGATTCCATTGTTTTCAGGTGGGTGGGAGGGGGTAGGGGTCACAACAAATTTGAGGAAATAATCAGGGGGGGGGGGGTAAAGGCAAATTTGTACAGTTTCTTTTTTCAGCATCCTCTTCTGATTTAATTATTTTCGGGTGGGGAGGGGGGCAGGTGGGTCAAACAAATGTAATAATTTATCTTTATCATTTAAATTGTTTATTTAAAAAGCATCTTTGGATTTAATTTTTTTTATTGAGGGAGGTCAAAAGGATATTTTTATTTATTTTGACTTTTTTCTTTTTAAAACATATAGGGCATCTATGGCTTAAATTATTTTTGGGTGGGGAGAAAGGTGCGATGTAGGTCTAAGGGATATTTATTTTGACTGACTGTCTTTAAAAACAATAGGGGGCGTTAAAAACGCAAGCAATGGAGGCATAGTCATCGACGCCTGCGTCGATACACCTTTCTAGTTCTTCTCTGTACCCAGCTTACTTTTAATTTATTTCGCAGAATAGTTGATTAATTTGGAGAACGATATACGCACTGGGGGTCACGGTTTCTCAAATATTCAGTGAACACGAATCATTGAACCTGTGGAGGCTCAATGTTGGGACAGGGTTGGGGACGGTGGCACCAGGTATCCAGTAAACATAAGGACCCTACAGTGGTTCAATGCGAGCCACCGTCTCTGACGCTCATCCAACATTGAATATTCCACAGGTCTAATGTTGTATGTTTACCGATAAAAAAAGAAACCTCTACCGAATCCACCCCCCCCCCCCCCCTCACAGTGATGAGGTAATCAGGTGGCAGTAGAAATGCTGACCTTTCATTTTCTACACTGCCTCAATCTCCTTTTCAGCCAACCATGGTATGCTTGTGATTGGCCGGTTTACAAAATGCTGTCCTACTAAACGTTTTCGGCGGCTGAAAACTAGGTCTGTCAATGGTGGGGAATTCCTCCTGCACAATTTCAAATCTTTGGTTGCAATGTGTTCATTTTCATGCTATGTTAACATATTCTAGGTGTTGTTTACCTCAAAATTTGAAATTTATGTCAACATTAGGTATTTTATTTGTGATACTTTTTCGCAAAATATGAAGAATTGAATGCATCATATGAAAGGGAAAGTCTTTTCAATTATGCATACTTTGTGACAAATTGTAGCACATAAAATGCCTTATTGGTGACAGACGTAGCAAATGGCGTACATATCAACTTCTCAAGTCCTGTGTCGTTAACCTGCTTCGTCACACCTGTTTTAAAACACCTATCTCGTCACATCTGTGTCATCACCCCTGTGTCATCACACCTGTGTCGTCACACCTATGTCGTCACACCTGTGTCGTCACACATGTGTCATCACACCTGCGTCGTCACATCTGTGACGTGTCATCACACTTGTGTCGTCACACCTGTTTTGTCACATCCGTGTCGTCACACCTGTGTCATCACAGCTGTGTCATCACACCTGTGTTGTCACACCTGTGTCATCACACCTGTGTCATCACATCTGTGACGTGTCATCACACTTGTGTCGTCTCACCTGTTTTGTCACATTTGTGTCGTCACACCTGTGTCATCACATCTGTGTCATCACACCTATGTCGTCACACCTGTGCCGTCAAGTCTTTTTCGTCACACCTGTGTCGTCACACCTGTGTCGCCACACCTGTCATAGCCATATACTATGACCCAGTGATTACGAGACATTGTCCCAATAATAGTTAGGACGGGGGCCCTGGTGCAGTGATTAAAGCTGCCTCCCTGGAAAGTCGGGGATCGCGGGCTCGACCCTGCTCTGTCTTTCAGGTTTCAAAAAGTTGCTTCTCAGTAATCCGAAAGATTCAATATTGTGGGGTGCCTCAGACCGCCGGGATGGAATTTTCGAAACCTTGGTCTGGAGGGCTGTGTTTGATATTGTGTTTAATATTAATATTTACAAGTAAACTGTAAGAAAATGTGCATGGCACTCTCTGTTTAGCTCTTATTACTTAATGCCTTATGAATTTACTACTTAACCTTATGAATGTAGAGTATGTCATAAAAAGTTCAGATACCCATCAGATCTACAGATGCACGAGATAATTCATTCTGGTGAGAAACCTTATACATGTGGAACATGTCATAAAGAATTCACACATGTGATAAAAAAATCAGACAGTCATCAGATCTACAGAGCCACGAGAGGATTCATACTTCATAAAAGAGGATTCATAAATGTGTAACATGTCATAATGAATTCACACAGGCAAGCTATCTACATAAACATGAAAGGATTCATACTGGTTTCAAACCTTATAAATGTAGAATGTGTCATAAACAATTAACAGAATCAGGGGATCTTCATAAACATGAAAAGATTCATGCTGGTGTTAAACCCTTTGAATGCGAAACATGTCATAAACGGCTCACACGGGCACACAATCTAAAGCGACATGAAGTGATCCATACTGGAGTTGAACCTTATAAATGTGGAGTGTGTCACAAACAGTTCACACAGTCAGGAAGCCTTAAGACGCATGGAAAGGTTCACATTGACGGTTAAGCATTTGAATGTGAAAGTTTTACAAACAATACAGAATGTCCCTCCAAGTTATCTTATTTTAAATTTTCAACCACTTTAAGTTTTGTCTGTGTAGCGAAATGCACAATTCCATGTGGCTAAATATTAATCATAAATATTTAATTTGAGACAAGAAAACGCAAATGTTGATGTTGAAGTTGAAATATGTGCAACCTGGACAAAAATAGACCCAACCCCGGATAGACTCAATCCTCAAACACAATTAACCAAGGCAGGATCAATGTTAGCCCACCATCTACGACGCTGGACCAACATTAACCCTACATTGATCACAACTATTGAGTTTTCTGGATGTTATTTGGATATATATTAATCAATGTATATTATCATAATTATTCATGTATCATTGCGATTTATTTTGGTAATACATATTATCATCATTAATAAGATTATTAATATGATTTATTTTAGTAATGTATATTATCATCATTAATAAGATTTTCACTGTGATTTTTTCTAGTAGTGTATATTATCATCAATAATAAGATTATCCCTGAATTATTTTAGTAATGTATATTATCATCCTTAATATGCTTATCCCTATGATTTTTCGAACTGTGCTTAAAAAAGTGTGCATAATATTTTGGGGTAACCTTCATGAACAAGTTTAAAATAAATTTGTTTCTTACAGATGGCGTATTGCTGTCATATATGCCACGAAACAAGAAATGGAATATGTAAAGAATCAAATTCCAGAAGAAGGCACAGAATAGACCAAAAATGAATAAAATAATAATATAATTGGTGTTTATTATACCAAAAATACATGGCTAAATAATTGTCGTTTTACATCAAAATTAAACATAATATAGACATGGTGAATTTTTATAATTGAATAAGTTGAATAAATGTAATAATTTATTAAAAGACATTTTCTGACAAAATATGATCTGCAGGCACAAGGACTGGATAAAATATATTATATACATCAAACATTATTAAGACGGTTGTGAAGATCACACTTGCCCCTGCGAGGTGATACCCATTTGTTCAAACCTGTGCTTTTGGCAAGCCCACTGGCAAAGTTTTAACACAGTTTTGTACGTCGCTCAGACAAGGTTGAAGATAATTCAAAATGGCAGTATCTCAACATAACCCGGGTCGTCGGTTGATGGATCATATGCCGGTCAAACAGCTAGGCTGGCACAGCTGAGTGGTCTAAGGTGTGAAGCTTTGTAAATTACTGTTGCCTTGTGTGTTCGAATATGGGTGCAGACACAAAAAACGTAATGACTTGTTTTTGTGAGCTCAGCATGTGAGGTCACTGTGATTTTAATTTGAGGTTTTTGCATTTCGTGTTACTACTGGATCATACTTTGGTAACATAATGATCTCACACTGTGAGATGAGCATGTGAATATACTGTGATTTTAATTTGAGGTTTTGTCATTTAGTTAACTGTTGGATCATACTTTAGTATCATAATAATCTCACACTTTGAGCAGAGGTCAGCATGTGAGGTCACTGTGATTTCAATTTGAGGTTACACTTTTAGATAACCAGTAGCCTCATACCGTGTGACACTTTTCTGTGATCTCATAGTGTAATATATATCATAAATTGTGAGTTTTGTGTGATGGGTTGTAGTTTTTGGAGGCCTAATGATTACATATGTGATGTGTCTGCTTCTAGTGGCTGAATAAATGTATCAAAAATCTGATAAAAGACAGGCATATGACCTAATTCTGATGTGCCTTGAAATGTTATAAATATTTATATACAGTGTTATGGTTTGTTTATGATGGAATTACACTAGGGGTAATTAATTACCGAAATGTATAGATCAAAATTTGGAACGTAACATACCGATCCAAAAGACTATTAGGAGAAAGACGAGGTTGAACTGACGGTAATGATAAGAACAAAAAAATTCACATTCATTGACATTTTAATTTCGTGAATCATATAAACAGTACAATATGTTAGATACGATAAAACATGTTGGTATCTTCAACAGTCCGGAATATGAAAAGAGAAGCAAACTTTATTACATGGGAATTATGCGTCAAATATCAATAGATGTTTGAGTTTGACAATCACTCAAAATGCCTGGTGAACGCAGATAATATTATCATAAAATATTACCTGCGCTATCTCAAACCATTCCAAAGATATATTTAAATAATCCTATGCTGAAAAATATGAAAGAGAATTAGTTACTTATCTCGTAATTATGTACCAACATTACTAAACTATATGAAACATCAATATCAATGTTAACAATATCGCACTCTCGTTAACAATATTATAATTATGTCAATCACAAATCGGTAATTCATCAGCACACACAACAAAATCATAAAAACAAAGATACCCAAAACCCAGCGACCTGGGAAATAGACAACAGATTAGTGATCATCGTGATGAGGTTTACACAGTAAAATTTAGAAAACACTCACCACGTCTTCTTCGTCTATCCTCCAGGTCGCAGAACGCGATGATCAAATGGACTAACGACGGGAATGCCCCAGGTTACCTCAGGAGTAGTCACACTCATGCCGGAACACGCTAGGCCCCAAATTTCGAAAGATCTTGTTCTCGAGAACCGAAACAGAAAAGTGGTGTATCATGACGCGGACGTGAACCTATTTAAAGAAAAACCTCAGCTGTACACAATCATACGTTTCCTATAATTCTCATACGTCCTTAGTTAATCATGCTTTGATGCTTCTGCACGAAGGCCTTTTGCACGTAGACCTACCTCTATGCTGGCATTACTATTGGCGTTGGGACAACATTGGCCAAACACATATTTACACCACATACGGTAAACCAAAATAAAAGACAGTAAACTGGTACCGTAAGCTTAGTACAAGTACTGTAAATATATTATATCAACCCATTGGGTCCAAAATCCCGCAGCAACAGAGAAACAACCCCATTAGTATCATGTCTATGTAATTTCAGATACATATCAAATAAAACTAACGTTTATGTAATTTTGGTTATATTTCATGTAAAAACGCTTCACCTTAAACATACACGAGTCACGTTATTGTATCTACACTTCAACTCCAGGCTTTTCTATGACGTTGGCAAGCAGTCAGTTGTATTATACATGTAGTTCAGTAATCGTTGTTTGTGTGTTGGTTTTTACACTATATGCCTCACGTTTTTATATACATCAGCAAGGGACACCATTAAACTACATATGATCCTGGTCCAAATTACGGATTAAAGTTCAAAATCATAGTATTACATTATTTCACAACCCAAATAGCCCCCACGTCCATCTAATATTAACATTTTTTTATAGATTTATATGATTTAGTCACGAACATACTCATTCTCTTATGGTTAATTCTGTAATTGGAATTAGACTTGATCTATTATCCTAATTCGACGATATCCAACGGTCAGTCAATGACATTTGTATAATTTATTACCTACGTTCATGTTTCAGCGCCGCTAAGCTCGATACTCCATTAAACTAGGCAATTAGATATGTGTTTCAGTAGTAAAAAATATACGTTGGTTGAGAGAACAAATGTTACTGATTTGAAAATGTTTTTGGTGCTAACAGCTGTCATAGAGTATAGCGATGACTTGGTCTCATGGGCACCTTGATGTCTATTTGACGTATCGTCACAATTCGACATCAAGTGATGTCTAATTATCATCCCACATGATTAGTATCCTCCCAGTCGGAACCTAGATATGTCATCAGGATTCAATATTGGTAGGCCTCAAGCCCTCTAGAAACGAGAAGCGAAATTTAAACGCAGGTGGTCTAAAGCCAAGAACGTCACCTCTCAGTCACTGAGGCTCTTAAACAATGCATCTCTATAAGTGGATTAAGAGGTATCATAATGATTTTTTGAAAACGCTAGCTAGCTCTGGTATAACAGGCAGCATTTACCAGTAGACCAGAGACCCACCCTGGTCTGTAGCTAATATCAATCATACTAAATAGCCACAAGTCTATTCTAATTCATTTTCTCTATTATTCACAATAACAATCCAAGTGTGGAATGTAGTGAGCTGACATCCCTAACAAAGGCTTCTTACTGATGCCATTCTCAACGTTTATCTACCTTATACTTTGTTTTGTTCATGTGGGTGACTGCCAGGCTAGCGACAAAAATGCGTTTTTTCTCTTACGCATTATTTCGAATTTAGCCTCAAAAGTGACAAGCTGGTTTGTTTTTGTTTACTAAATGGATATAGATGTTTTAGTGAGTGATTACTGACACTGAATTAACACTGCGAGTCTGACTATATGCCTAAATCGAATTACATCATTTTCAAGAAGTAGTGTATACTACATGACAGTCGGCTCCTAATATTAAAAATAAAAGTTTATCAAATATATTAGCTATGACACGAAGTGAGATCTACCGTTGATGGTGGTCACGGAAATGACATATTAATTCCTTCAGCTTTCTGATTGACTCCAGCGATAATATAACACAGAGTATCAGGCTATTTTAGCTGTTTTAGAAATACGAGATACGAGCTTGATATATGCGCTGTTCAAAAGTATTTTTCCTGCACGTAAGTTTAAGATTCTGTAATGAATAAAGTATAATATAGTCATAGGTTAGGAATATGAGAAATGGCAACAGCAAATGTGTTATAACTTCAACGGAGCTGGACGTAAACTTTGCAGCGCAACGTAATATTATATAGGCTATAATTATATTATCTGTAAGTATGTTTAGTTACTTTGAAAAGGGTCTTGATCAAAGTGACAGTAGGCAGCAGACAGAACACATGACTAAATCAGGAATCATGCATTGTCTCGCATTTGTCGCTCATGTTTAAATCTCAGGATATGTGAGTACTAGATAAGTGCTAGATAGATTATAAATTTCATGTAGAGATGTGTATCTTAAAGCTAAATTACAATTAAATTTGGTAAAAAATTATTAAAGGGGTTTATACACATGACAGTAAAGTAGTAAAACGCGCCTTCGGAAAAGGCAAAATGCTTTTCTGTTTAGTGCTCAGTCACATCCTGATAATAACGTTTGTTAAGGGCCCTGCCACACCAGCCTTCGTTCTTTCGGCGACTGCTGAATGCTCCAAGATATTGTGTTAATAAGGGTATATAAATAAATAAATAAATAAATAAATGAAAGAGTGAGTGAGTGAGTGAGTGAGTGAGTGAGTGAGTGAGTGAGTGAGTGAGTGAGTGAGTGAGTGAGTGAGTGAGTTAATGAATGAATTAATGAATGAATGAATGAATGAATGAATGAATGAATGAATGAATGAATGAATTAATGAATTAATGAATAGATAAATTTATAAATATTTTGTCCTGTTACAATTTTCGCTGCATTGCAGCTATTATTGCGGAGATCGAAGTTTTTTATTTTCATTTTTATATAATGTACCAGAATCAATCTATAGTCAGGTTCACTATGTAGTTTCGTCGGAAGCGCTGTTAATTTTGGTCCTAATGCATTTTGGATACTTTGATATATCTTATGTTGAAACGGGATGTTTCCATTTTTTTGTAAGATTATCCTGGTTTTCAAAAAGCCAGTAAGTTTAATGTGTTTCACCTCCATCTCCACTTATAAGACAAATATAGTCCTGAAAATAGTGTCTACACCTACATCGTCATGCATAATGAACACGTTTCTAGCATTTAAAATGTGTTATATCTGCTGCTAGTTTTACATTTCAAGATATTATGTATTCATATTGAAAATTTGTTAAAGTATGGCTAGACCAGTGATGTCTTATTCTGAATTAAAAAAAACAATGATTTTGCATTGATAGCATACACCCAACTCATACAATGTAATCAATAAAACATATCCATTACAAAAATCTGACATGAGCCATAGTTACGAGCACAAATCATTTGTTTTAATTTATTTGCTACATAAACATTTTGCTCCAACACAGGCAGTGAGTAGAGCTGCCAGTCAACTATCACAGCATCTGAGAATTTCAACCATTTCCCAGGCAGTGATTGGTCAAGTCCCACTAGCTCTACCTGCATACATTTATGGTTAATCAAGAATATATCACTTAATGAATTTAAGGTCATCCTAAAGGACAAAAGGTTTATTTCAAGGTCAAGGATGATTGCAACATATATTCTAAAACATGTAGCACGTATATTACCTTATCTAGGTTTGATTTCGACTGGATAATCAGATTTTGAAATTGTTTTAATGAACTATAAAGCTGAACATGAAAAGTTCAAGCGACGAGAAGGGACAGAAAGGCGCCAAAGGCAACGGAAAGCGTTAATGGTTGATGGATATCCATTAAAGGCAAACAATAGGTTTAGATGGCAATGTGGAGGTGTTCGAAGGCCACGAGGAGGCGCTTAAGTGTGACTGGGTGTGTTAAAAGGTGGTGGCATGCATTAAACAACTATGAGAAGGGCGACGCTGGACCTCCTGAAAATAAATTAGTAACATAATAAAATATAACCTGTTCACTTTTTAGGAATGATATAAATCTCAAATAATCAACCTCATATTTCGTGCATTTGTCTTATTCTCACCTTTAAAGTGTGAAATCAGTGTGAAATGATTATATAAAAACGTAGCTAATTGAAATGACCATTATGTGAAATTTGTGTATTTTGTAGATTGTCTGAAATCTCCCGCATCCCTGTGACAGCTGGTCAAATATGAATATATTCAACCTATTATTATTAGCCGTTGGAGCTGTGCCTGTTTTTAGTGGGTATCTCACTGCTAGTTCTCAACACAGCTATGAAAGCAAACATCGTCTCTTGATGAGGGATGTGTTTATTAGCGTTAGGGAACCACGAGCAATAGCAATGAGTGACTATATACAGCAAATATTTCAAAATTTTGCTAGTCATATTTATTGGTGCGCTAAAAGACGTGAAAGTACACGTGATGAAGCAGTCGCCTTAATTCAGCGCACACAAAATCAGAGACTCACATATTGTACCAGATTGTTTCATCCTCCTGGATCTTTTAAAGACACTCAACACAACACATTGATAGTTCAAATAATGCAAGGTTTTAATATTCAATTTCATTTTCTTATATTTCACTTTGAGTGGATAAAGCTGGCATACAGTGGTGTGTCTATATCTGGAGACATTTTCAACAAAGGAAAAATGACTACATATTTTGCAGGTGTACGTCTACCATGGAAGATGATCATTACTAACAGTACCGCTCAGATCACAATATCTAATTTAGCTTATTTAACCTTTAGCCTTGATATGTATTACATTGCTTGCAAAATGACATGGTTTAATTTAATGCAATATGTAACCAGCAGTTTAGTACCAGAGATTGGCCATCTAAATATATTTCCCTCGTTCAGAAACCCCCACAAAGACTATATAGGATTTAGTTATAACTTTATACAAATTTATTATAAGCCAATCATTTTCTCTGTTAGATCGATGGCTAAGTCTAATGTCAATGTTTCTATATTTGACGGACCAGGGGTTAAATCTAGACTATTATTGGGAATTCATTACCTTGGTTCGCATACAAGTAGACCTATTGTAACTACAACGTTTTACGCATACGTTCATGTAAACTTTATGTTGACATCTGATATATTGCAACAAGCGCTATTAGTAAATTTCCGCACACATCATAGACATGTGTACGAAAAGTGTGACGAGGAAAATAGAATTCATATATCATCCAATACCATATTTAACACTATATGCACTATACCATTCCGACAAGTTAATAGACGTACACATGGACATAGACATAGTTTATATAAAGAAATGGTGGGACTAACGATATTTAGATATTTATACATTGGACGTCCTCTTATTTTCACAACAGGGAATAGAGTTTCTAATTGTCAATATGGTGGTCTGCACCATTTTCCTAATATACACCCGTCTCTATGCCAAAACTTAACACATTTCACTTTCTTCTATAACAGAACTGTTGACTACATATTAGTTGTTTGGCTGTCTGGTTATTCCAGAGGTGGTATTATGGCACGATCTTACAATACAGGTTGCGTCCCCATTCACTTGGATAGTCATGCTCTCATATATAACCAAACTACAGTAATAAATGATATTGAGCACTGCAGATTTTACATATTACCTGCACCATTAAGCATACACCATAGCAAATACAGTCTTAAAATAAAAATACCAGGACGACCCATTGGCACTGCTTCCTTGAGGATAGCATTTATCAATGCAGGAGACAAATGTGTACCTGGATTTGGTGGCAAAGGGAAACGATTTATTAATGCCAGTACGTTATCTTATAATAATTCACAATTTGGACGTACAACATTTTCAATTGATGAAGTATTATGGTACGACAAATTCAGCAGATTTTTTGAGTACCTTATTGGAGCTGAAATAAATCTACCTCTATTATGCCAGACGGATATTCAATTCTTGAAACCGATTTTAACATTGAAGATATCAACTTGTCTCGGGGAACTGGGCTTGCATAAGCCTGGTATGGATGGAGTAATGCCTTTGTCAGTCAATAAAATATTAGGGATGACAAAGCCTTGTGAAAATAGCATCTTTTGGTTTGGATCATTTGATATTATTATTTACCACGAAGATTACAACAAGAACCATACTGGTTATCATATTGACGTTGACTATGGTGATAACTGTCCGGCGATATGTAAAAACTACACATATACTTTGAAAGTATATCACAGGTATAAGAACAGAGTGTTTATATATTCAGCAAATGTGGGGGATTATATATTCACTGAAATGAATCATCAAGGTTTTTGGCTGAAGATCAATGCTCCTAAAACTTTATGCCCACTTTCTGAATGTGCTGTGTGGTTTGTTGTGCGTGGATGGATTGCAGAGAGTCTGCCACCCACACACCACTCAGTAAAGTATAAAACCTTCAAAAAAAGGCGAGATTATTTAACTATTGTTTTCTGTTAATGACTGACACTCCTTTTAAGTCGTCACAACACTTCAGACTGTATATCTTTGATTTAATATAAACATTCAATACATCAAATTAAAAAAGTGTCTTTAGATGTTTTCAAATAGCACACTTATGATCATCTAATATTGCATTTTGAATCTAGTTTTTCCAAACTTCACTTGCAGAAAATCTTCGTGGCTTGAAGCTCAGAAAACCTGTCAAGCTGATAATATGACGTTAAGTACTTATGGTGGAGGACTTAGAGAACATGAGCTGGAACACCACATTCAGAATGGACTAGAAATAGGGGATATCATATTTATCGGACTGAAACGAAATGAACAGGTCATGTGTAACTAAATTACAAATTTACTGTTTGTATTTATATTTTTAGTTATATGTATTGTTATCTACATATAATTACAATTATAAATTAAGTGTTGTAATGTTGTCTTGATGATTTTGCGCATGTGATTGCAGGGTGGTTTTGACCGTTGGGTTGACGGAACGTTACTGATGGAAAGTTCATGGTATGATCCAGCAAGGCATGGACAGAGGGACATAAATTTAAGAGTACAACAACTTACAGATAATACATTTGTGGAAAGAGAGTATTTACATTCTAGTCGGAAAGCAAAACAACCAGAAAAATCTGACATTAAACACTGCACAGCAGCAATGGTTCATTCACACATTACCATATACATGGAATGGTTTGTCATTCCTTGTCGAATGACTTTTGTATCTACATATATTTGCCAATATAACAAGGTGACACATAATGCAACTATTGAATTACAAAATCCCAATTTACCGTGTCCCAAGGGCTGGTTTCAGGTGGATGGCGTTTCCAAATGCTATATGACTGTTAAATCATCTCCAACAACAACGTTTAAAATAGCTGAAAATCAATGTAGAAATATGAATAGTTCACTATTAAATATTGAAGTTTATGACACGACTATTTTTATGGGGTTAGCAGCTTATAAAAAGACAGTTGTTGGTTCGGCTGATACAACTGCTGTCATTAAAAATGTTCCTTTGTTAAACTTCTTCAGAAGCTATTGTGACGGGAATGACGTATACATGGGAATTCTAGCATCTATGAACGAAACGTGTGTAATAGGTTCTTATTCAGGGCTTAGCCTTTATTGGACTGTTGAATTGTGCCGTGCATATACTCAAGCTGACATATTTATCTGTGAAAAACCTAGTTCACCAACATCCACTACATGCGACCTCAAGTATTATCAGTGCTTAGATGGAACATGTGTTCTCATGCTTTACGTCTGTGATTCTGTCAACGATTGTGTTGATGGAGAGGATGAGATAAAATGTCCCTCAGTTGTCACAGGCAAAGCCAGTTTGAGTTTGCAAAATGATAGCCTATATCTGCCTTGTCCGCTATATCATATATGTAATTCTTCAGAATCATTAGTTACACCAGTCAAAATCCACACAATTTGTGACGGTATAAACGCTGGATTGAACAACATTAATGAACATGACATGTGTATACAAAGAAATATTGCAACATTGGATCTGCATTCACTGATTACAGATACCCACCCCAAAATGAAATATATTGGCGTTGTTAAGAAAAAATACAACTCACTGCAGCTCGTATATAAAAACTACACACATCAAAATATTACAATGAAAGATGAATTACTTGCAGATGAACCAGACTTCAAAATACCATGTCACAACAGTGAACATTCTGTAAAGCTAGCTGACATGTGTCAAGTAGTTCCCAGTGTAAAACAATGTGCGCTGAAATTTAGACATCGTTTTTGTAAGTTGATGTTATGCCCTGGCATGTTTAAATGTGGTAAACCGTATTGTATATATATGTCACATGTTTGTGACGGCCATATGGATTGTCCTTATGGAGACGACGAGAACTTTTGCTCGAATTTAGTTTGTCCTGGGTTTTTAAAATGCCGGGGTGAGTCCAGATGCATCAGTCCTCAACAAATATGTGATGGTCACGTTGATTGTATATCGTCGTTTGATGATGAAATTCAATGTGATATTTGTCCAAAATTGTGCAAATGTGTTGGGTATTTATTGTATTGTGAACTAGATAACACATTGGGAAATGTCACACATGTTACGCATGTTTACAGCAAAGCCCTTATTTTTAGTGGTGTGCAATCCACCTTTGCACTTGACATGTTTATTACGTTATCAGGCATTTATCTGGATATATCCAGGTGTGAAATCAAAACTATTGTTTTTTCTACGAAATCACAGTCATTACACCAAAACCTTCTTTTTGCAGATTTCGGCAGTAACCAAATTATTGAAATAAAGTTTCTCTTGGCAGAAGTGCTGAGCAATGTGATTGTATTAGATCTCAGTTACAATTATATAACAGTATTGACATATACATACTTTAGACTGACACAATTAGTCGTACTTTATATCAGGAATAATCCGTTAACAGTGATAGAAATAACTAGCACCATGACTTCATTTAAATATGGTGATCTACAGGGCATTCATTTCAACTGGAGAATGAAAGTGAACACTAATAATTACAACGTTGAAATAGCAGTGACAGATTCTATGGTTTGCTGTCTATGGCCAAAACAAGTCAAATGTCGGTTTTCAAAACAAAATGAAAGGTGTCATGGATTGATTAAAAATTCCATAAAGGGTATATTATTGATTACTCTCAACATTTTGGCCACAGCTTTAGCAGCCTTTGTTTCAACTAGAACTGTATATCAGCTTGTGCATAGGAAATATATCAAAAGAAATTTTAATATCGCCAAATTAAATTTTATGGGTTCTAGTTTATTTGTCTTGTTTTCTTTGGTTGGTTTGTCTGCTCTTGGAATGACGCAAATCAATATCATAACTTGGAGAAAAAGTATTGGCTGTCATATAATTAATGGCATTATGTCATTGTCCCTGGGCACAATGTTTTTTCTAAAAACAACAGCGTTGTTTTTAGTTGCTATGAAATTAATATTCCCATTTGCTCATCAATGTCGATGGCTAAACGGGACTTACCTAATTTGCTGTTTAATGAATCTAATCTGTGTGCTGTTATACATAGTAAATATATGTATTTCAAAATTTATTCAAATTGATGATGAATTTGACAAATTCTGCACTATCGGTGACTGTCATATTCGAGGCTTTTATAGAGTGATGTACTATTTTATTTGTTCAATTGATTTGTTTTGCCTGATATTTTTTGTTGCCATATTTAGAAAGGTAGCTATTGTTGTGAAAGATAAAAATAAAGTAACGCTTGCCAAAAAAGTAAGTTTGCTAAAGGTCTTAGGTAACTTTACCAGGCAAATAGTACCACAGTTTCTTTTTATGTTTTTCCTGTATTCAATTTTCTTTGTCAAAGTCAGCACTGAATCCACACACGAAAACTACTGTAGTGCAGTATTTTTGTTTGTGTTACCCCTTGTGATAATACTGGACAGTATTTTGGGTATTATGATGTAAATTGTTTGCTTTGTGGCAATGCAGCTGTATAGCTTGAGTATTTGTGGAAACCCTAGCGAAAGATATTCACAATTTGAACATCTAATTTTTGTTTGAACCATGCGAGACAAATATCTATGTCTTGTATTTTCAAGTTTTCACTTAGATACAAGCCAACATATTTTCTATTATCAGAATCAAGATCCTCATGTAATGATATTTCAGCTTTCTTGTAAATCCAATCTTGCTGTCTGCATTTTGGGAAAATATATACACCTGAATTCTCAAAATTTTATGCAAATAAAATAGCGGAAATTTATTATATTTTGATGGATTATTACTTTGTCGAATAATATATTATTTACATTGTTTGAATATAGCGTGCAAAGTTATAATGAAAGAACCCACAAATTGAATTTGTATATAAAGTCATGTGCATTTCTCGAACATGTTTTTAAAGTATACACCTTTATTTTGTATTTTTTTTTAATTCAATTTGTATGTAATTGTATATATGGAAACAATATTTAACCTACACCTAGAATTTTAATATTTTATGTTCAAAACTATAATATTTTATGTTTTTAGGACACGGAGCAGGCTGTGTACATAACTTAGTATCCGGTTAAAATATAGAGCAATACAAGACTACTGTATTGCTGTATTTTTGTTTGTGTTACCCCTTGTGTTTATACTGGACAGTATGTTGAGTATTTTGATGTACAAGTTTTGTAACAATGAAGACTATTGAAACAGGTTTGCCACAGCATCGAATAACCTAAAAATCGGGAATCGTTAGCAAAACTCTTAATTGTAAAAAAAAAAAACTTTCCTTTTATACATTTTACCCAATGTCAATTGTTCTTTAAAATGTCAACTAAATTGACATAAATTCATGAAAAGGCAGTAAAAAGTCAGGATTTTTTGTTTCTTAAATTTTGTGGCAACCCTGTTGAAAATTCAGTTTTGTTTGAACCATGCGAGAAAAATATTTATGTCATATATTTGCAATTTTTCATTTAGATCTAAGCAAACATATTTCCTATTAAACAAAAAATCAAAATCAAGATCAAAAGTGTTTCGGTTCCATTTACGTACTTATTACTCAAAAGAAGTGGTTTTAAGATCTACGTGAACAAATAATAATTAATGGAATTTCTGTAATATACAAAATATATATTTAACCCACAAACTGAATTTGTATGTATTATAATGTGTATTTTGCGAACATGTTTTAAAAGTATAAACCTATATGTTGTATTTATTTTAATTCAATATTTATGTAATTTTAAATATGAAAACAATAGTTAACGTATACCTGGAATTTTAATATTTCATGTTTCTGAGAAAAGTAACAGGTTATGTACATAGTTTAGTATTATATTTTTGTGTGTAGATTTTTGTGTCCGGTTAAATATAAAGCAATACAGTTTGAAATAAATTGAATAGCTCTATGTCTGAGTACTGTGATGTTACATAGATTTTGGGGGTCAGAGCATGTACTCTGGATCAAGAATGCACACAGTTGATCAACTTTACGTGGAGTTCTACACCGGTACATATGTATATCTGTACTAAATATAATTTTGTGTATTGTTGTGTGCCTAATACATGCTATATACTAGTATTCTACATATAAACCAGGGTTGGGTCCACGGGGTGTCACAGGGGTCATGTGACCCCTGCCACTTAAACAGGGTTGACACGACACCTTAATAACCTGAAAAATCAGGAAAGATACCTTACTTCGGATCCTGGATTCGCCGATCATTTGTGCCCACTTTGCACCCGAATTGACGTCATGAATTCTTTTTATTTTGATCATGAAAAATCTGTGATTTTTTTGAAATGTTGTGGCAACCCTGCTTTAACTTATAAGTACATTTTTCAAAATCTAGAAAAAATAATTTCATGCATAAGCCCCCTATCAGTATTACCATACATTACATGTCAATGCGAGTTATTTTCAAACTTGTTGTTCCCTGGCTATAAGAATATATGATATTTTAATCGAAAAAAATCCCTCAAGGCTCGTGTAAAGATTTGAAGGGATTCATATACACCAACAAGAATCAACTAAAAACAAATAATTTTATGTGAAAATGATGTTATTTTTTTTGTTCTAGTGGTTTATCCTTTTTTTACAATTGTTCCTAAAATAAATGAACAGCTTGAAAAATCAAATGTAACACATTTATTTTTACTTTTATTGGAAATAATCATCTCGATTTTCCCTGTAGCAAAATGGTGGGATTCGAACCTGCGTAAAGCCACTGCGTCAAGCTGTATGCTGATGGTCATTATTAGAAGCTTGTTGTAATATTGTGATCTTCATATATCTTTGTTTTAGACATGTATAAATATAATTTTCTGTATATGTATAACTATATATCTATGTCATGTACTTTATATCATTTTTAAGCAGTATGAGTCTATACCCTTTAAGGCCTCGCGCAACTAATTACTAAGAAAATATCAAATGAAGGAATAAATAGCTTTGTACATTTTCCGCAGTCCCTGATGGGTCTGTAAGGTCTAGCATGTGAGCTATAATACATGTAAGTCTATGGGATTGTAAATGGTTGTGTGAGACCATATGGTCAACATCAATTTGATGTCTAAGGATTGACATCAACTTGATGCCACTGGCTTGACGTCAAATGCTTGTCAAACTGTAAAGCTATGTACATTAAAAACCAGTTTATTTTAAGATTCCTCACTAAATCAACACTGCGATTAAGGGCAGTGCAAAATAAAGTTGTTGTTTTTAAATATTTTTGGCAAGCCCAACCGGGGCTTATATTCTATTATATGCTGTGCGAGTTCTGTGCATGTGCAGTCTGTATACGTGAGTTGACACAGCAGGTCCATATTGGTCGTGGGACTACTTGACAGGGCTGTGAGACCAACTTCCTGTCACTTGGTCCGGATGTAATCAGTCTGACCTCAATCCGACTGACCACTGAACCTATATCCCAGAGTTACCTGGGCCCGGCCATCACAAGCACCTGCGGGCCCTTGGTAGCTAATCATTCCAAATGGGTCATAGCTCCGAGACGCCCCCCAATGTCGCATCCTATTAGTGGATGAGTCTAGGTCAGTGGCTTGACCACACCATTGAGCCTGCGTCGAACTCACCCTGGGTTGGAGCCTGTCACAGAAAAATCCCCATCATGTCCGATGTGGGACTCGAAACCACGACCTCCGCTAAAATTATATTTACAAAATTTTCATAATATCTTGATATTTATTTGACATCAATTGACATAAATAATATATTTACTAATTATCAGCGGTGCTGCTGGGGGGTGAAGCACAATGATTACAATCCCCGTCTTGAAACAATTCTACGATATTTGTTTATACATTAAATTGTAATTTATAATGAATATATTATTTTGAAGGAAATTTGGAGAATTTTTTAATAAGGTATGATTTTTTTTTCTAATACTATTAAATACAACGGTCTCGAGTCCACAAGGGAAATGCATGTGTAAAAGTATGTGTACTCCTGTGTATTTTGATGTTTTTATAGCTGCAGAAGCAAATGGTAATTGTTCCACTTTGTATACCAATGTGGACTTTAAACATATTATTTTTTAAAAAGAAGGTATGAACAAATAATGTTCTCATACCAGGCCTTCATCGTCTAATAGGTCAAGTACCCACCAGATACAACTATATTATTAATGGATTTTAAAGATAATCTTCCAATATCAGACATTTAAAATAAAGTATATTGCTACATTCATCATAGTAGTACTGGCTTTCAGTTTTATTCTGATTTGCAGAGAACTTCATATGTTTGTGTTATAGAGTGATCGCAAATTTGTCAATATATTTTGTAACAAAATGAAAACAACTCACAAAATAACATTATTTGAAACAATGAATGGTGAAAATATTCCATTCAAAGAAAATCTCACTTGATAAAAAACATGCTCTGGCAATTGTGTCCACAATGCCATTTTGAACAAATTAAACATTTCTAGTAGAATTACTGTGAAAACATTGGATTTCGTAAATCACAAAAAGTATCCGTCATATGTATTAACTCCGAGTGAATTTACTTGGTGGGAACTCATTTGGCATATTAATACATGGATAGTAGTTAGCCAATGTAATTATGCATCTTTACATTGAACACAAATGTATAATCTTAGTCAGTTTAAAAAAATAATTTACAATTTTACAAATTTTCGTTTGTAAGTATGAAATAGAACTATGTGATTCGAAATATGTAGGTATTGTGTAAAACTATTACTATATTATTACTATTACTACATGCTGTGTTGATTGAATATTCAATGTATGTTGTATGCTGATAGTCATTACTACAAGCTCGTTTTAATTATGTGATCTTCATACATCTTTGTTTTAGATATGTATAAATGTAATGGTCTTAATATCTATATAATGTACTTAATATCATGTTTAAAGCAGTAGGGGTCTATGGCCTTTAAGGTCTCGCTCAATTAATTACTAGGGACATATCAAGTGAAAGCTACAGGCCAAATTATGTCCTATTATGGCCAGCATTGTCCAATATTTAAAGTACTCACCAGATGCAATTATATTAATAATGGATTTTAATGTTGATCAATGAGGCAGGCCTATAAATAAGTATCTTCCAATATTAGCCATAGCAAATACAATATATTACGGCCTTCTATGTATTAGTACTGGCTTTTAGTTTTATTCTGAGTTGCAGAAAAATTAATATTTTTGTCAATATATTTTTAACAAAATGAAATCAACTCGACAAAATGACATTATTTGAAAAAATGAGTGTTGAAAATATTCCATCCAAAAAACATCTCAGTTGTCGTTGAAGAAAAAAACCCCTGGCAATTGCGACCACAATGTAATTTTAAACAAATTAAACATTTCAATTAGTGATACCATAAAAACATATTTTAGTAAGTTTAAACATATTATTTACACATATGTTGCTACAAAATGTATTGTCATTTAAGATCGCTTATTTGTAAGTCTGAAATTGAGCTATGTGATTGGAAATACTTAGGCACTGTGTATAACTATTATTACTGTTAGATGCTGTGTTGATTGAATATTCAATGTATGATCTTGGCTGAATAAAACTGTTAAATGTTCAGAAAATTAAGCTGATTATATTTTTTTGAAATTGGTTAACATAGTACCCAAAATATTTCTGGGGTAAATCTCGCCAGACAAGATTGTGAACGTGTTTGTAACCTGGGGTCTTGGCAAGTTCGTCAGGGATGGGCTCAACAAGATAACGACATCAGAAACTAGTTGGTTAATAATGATATTTATTTACATAGATCTGGTCCTTAAAATGGCCAAGAAGTGTGAAGTGAGTCACTTGGCTCAGTTAGCTGGCAGTGCTCTTCTTACCACAGCCTCTACTAGCTCGGGGTGCAAGTAGCTGGGACCTAGCTAGTCCAGAGACAGAATTTGTAGGACTTGTCTATCGTCAGGATCTGAAAAGTGACAAGGAGAGTCAGTGGTGGCATGTGTTGACAGCTCGACTTCAGAACAACAATTGCCATATTTAAATGTCAGTTATGAGTAGAAGAATTAAAATAAAGTTACAGTATATAAAACACATTGAACAAAATAATTCAGGCGACAAATATTCCTCAATGAGAACTATATCAAGATTACTGAGGATAAATTCAGTATTAATTTAGAATCAATCAATTATCAAACGAGTTTGAAAAATAAATATGATTAAACAAATTGAAACAAACCATTGCAACAGACCTGAAAAGTGATGGAGAGTCAATAAGAATTTATATGGATGACACACGTCATAGAGATTACAAGCCGGGCGAGTGTTCTAAAACAACTGTTTTATCTTTGAGCAGTGGAGTTCATTTCACATTAGCGGCATTCTAGAATAAAAATGTGAACAAACAGATACAGGGGTTTGTGATATTACGGGATGTTGTATGTCATAAGAGTTTGTGTGAACGTTTTTTTCCTGTTTATAATGACATGATTTAGCATTTACACATGGGACATTGGTTGCCAAGTATTGCTTTTATCCGTATCCGGTAGTACACATTTATCAATTTTATCGCGATCATCTTAGATTTGCCTTCAAGATGATCTTAAAACGTAAAAATTACCATTTCCCCTCAAAGCAGCGTATTAAATGTGATCTATCACCCCGTATATAGTATGAATAATTTTGTGACAAATAAATCAATGTTGCCACAAGATGGGGCACAATTATTTCCTTATATGGGGTGATTGGCTATCATGTGACCCTCTTTGAAATACGTCACAATGTAGACGTCACATCATAATGTATGACGTCACAGAGATTTGCAAAAAGTGATCATCTATCACCCCCATATTTGGCAAGAATTCATTCATACCGCATAGGAGGTGATAGGTCATCTTTAAAATTAATCGAAAATTAGGTTATATTAATAATAGCCACTGGTGTAAATATATTGGCTTCATAGTTGTCTTTGTTGGACATTTTGGATTTCACTGCTGACCTTCAAACGTAAAAATAACAATCCCAATGAAATGGGTAGGTGAGAATACTGTAAACCTATGCCATTACATTGCAAGACATATTTCAACACTTAAAATTCACGATGGTCTATTGTGAAAATGGATAATTACATAGGCAGTTGACATTAGGCGTGACCTTTAGATGACCTTGGAACACAAGAATAACAATTTCAATAAACTCAATGTATTCAACTTGGACAAAAATGAAGTATTGCATTAGAATCAAGGATTACTATTACATAACATGAAAATTAATGGTGGCCGTTGGTGAAAATTGATGTTAATAGTGGTTATTGGCAGCCACCTCTAGATGACATTGTAACGAAAAACTAACATGATGGAGTATTTCAATAAAATCAGGGTACTCAATGTTGTCCAATTTGTCTTTTTCCTGTAAAATTTAGCATTCCAGTAAAATCAGCGTGTTCAAATTAGTCAAAAATGTGGTACTACATTAGATTCTAGGGCGAGTATGTCAAAAGTTAAAAATTCAAGATGGCCGACGGCGGCTATTTTGGATTTATGCAAATAAACAACAAACGGAATGTTTTTTTCAGTGGCTCCCCTTCCAATATTGATAATAGGTCGGAAACGGTTGTCCATGCCAAATTTGATGCTTGTATCACTTATGTCGCGATAATTTCGTTAAGCAAACGGACTATATTGGGTGAAATGGTCAATTACAACCCATAGACGGACAGATATGTTATTATTCGCGAGGTTTTAATTTTCGTAAATTTCGAGAGGAAGCCAAATTTGTGAATTCAAGAATCTCGTGAAAATTATTATTTGAATAGTGCTACCTATCAGCGAAAATGACCAATATTACAATGTAGGCCGCATCCTCAGTGGACAAAAAGTGGTCAGGAATAGATTTTCGTTCCCACTTCGGGGGCACTAATTTTTTTTGCACTATCATGTTCCCGTTAGCATTCTGAAAAGACAGAAAAAAATGTTCTCCTTGCATATCCCTGCAGTATTTTTGTAAACTTGATTTTTTAAATAACGAGTATTGTAAAATTTAAAAAAATCACTTTTTTTCATGTATTTCAAGTATGAAAAAAGTTTAGATCTGATGTAATTATTGATGGAAAGTGACAAAACATAAGCAATAATGATATATAAACACATAAATCAAATTTTATAACAATTTATTCTTCAAAAATTTAATTTTCGGTTGTTCAAGTGACGAAAATGAGCACTATTCAAAATTAAAATATTCTAACATTGTTGTGACATCTGTAGTAACTAAATTTAAATTTAAAAATGTCTAAAATAATATATAATAATAGACCAGACGTGGCTGGGGTAAGGTGTTACCTGGAATGGGAATTTAGGCCACTATCATTTTCACATAGCTGGACTATTCAGGGGCCAGAATCAACCTGATGATCAAGTAACTGCCGCTGCTTTACTGAAATATGACCAAAATTGTACATGACCTATGCGCGATTTTTTTCCGATTTGGAAAAATCTAGCATATTACACATTTCCGCCCACTGAGTAGGAAATTTTGAGCCATATCAATATATTTGATATCAACGGAAATCTACGATTTTTGTATGGTATATATATTTATTTTCTATTCAAACATGTTCTATAACTATTGTGGAATAAATTTGGAATGAAAATAATGAGTTATGTGGACATATTATACACTTTTTTGGTTAGACGTAAAAATTTGCTTGCTTTTCTTCAGGCTCCGGAAAATTGATGGTATCTCACATTTTTGCCCCACTGAGTAGTCAAATTTTGAACTATATCAATATATGTAATATCAATAGAAAGCTACTGGCACAGGCTTTCACTTCGATGTAACATATTTTCAGTCCGATCTTTGAGAAATACACAAGTGAGCTTTAGGCTGGTATTTTAACCCTCAATTTTACCCAATTATTTTAGAGTTTTCCAGCAAGTAGTCAAAATACTTTTCTCTCAGCTGATTTTTGCATGGTTTAAATGTTTAATTTTGATTCAAACATGTTCTAGAACTATTGTTGACTTAAACCATTTGGAATAAAAATAATGAGTTATGTGAACATATTACACACTTTTTCGGTTAGATGTAAAAATTGGCGAGCTTTTCTTCAGGCTCGGGAAAATTGACTGTATCTCACATTTTTGCCCAATGAGTAGTCAAATGTTGAGCTTTGTCAATATATTTGATATCAATAAAAAGCTACTGGCACCGGCCTTCACATGGATGGAAAATACGTTGTGTCTGGTCATTGACAAATGCAAAATAGAGCTTAAGGTTGGTATTTGAACCGTTCATGTTACCTATTTTAATACTTTTTCAGTAAATAGACAAAATACTTTTCTCTCAGCTGATTTATGTTTGGTATAAATGTTTAGTTTTGATTCAAACATGTTCTAGAACTATTGTTTACATAAAATAAACCCATTTGGAATAACCATAATGACCATATCTCGCATTATTGCCCACTGAGCAGTCAAATTTTGAGCTTTATCAATATATTTGTTATCAATAGAAATCTACTGACACAGGCGTTCACATGGATGTAACATTTGTTGTGTCTGATCATTGACAAATGCACAAGAGAGATTTGAGTTGGTATTAATTTTACCATTTCAGTAAATAGTCAAAATATTTTTCTCTCAGCTTATGTTTGTATGTAATAAATGTTCAGTTTTGATTCAAACATGTTTTAGAACTATTGTTGACTTAAAATAAACCCATTTGGATTATAAAATGATGAGCTTTTTAATATACTACACACCTTTTTTTGGTTGGACGTAAAATTTGAACACTACAACAAAGCGCTAAGTTTGTATTTTATCCCTCCATTTGAACAATTTACAACGGTTTTTTTAGTGAATACCAGCAGGACTTCTCGCTCATGTTAACTTTATATGGTATAATTTTTTTATTACTTTTACATTCTCTGTAGCCATTTTTCAAAAATGATCTTGACCACTGAAGAAATGATCACAGCCCTTTAAAAGTTATCACAGCAACTACAAAATGATCTTGACCACTGAAGAAGTGATTAATCACTTGAAAAGTTATCTCAGCCACTACAAAAGTGATCTTGCCCACTGAAGAAGTGATCACAGCAACCTAAATGTTATCTCAGCCACTACAAAAGTGATCTTGGCCATTGAAGAAGTGATCACAACCAATTTAAAAGTTATCACAGCCGCTACAAAAGTGACCTTGGCCACTGAAGAAGTGATCACAACGACTTCAAAAATCATGTCAGCCACTACAAAGTGATATTGGCCACTAAAGAAGTGATCACAGCCACTTTAAATGTTATCTCAGCCACTACAAAACTGATCTTGGCCACAGAAGAAGTGAGCACATCCACATAAAGATTACATCAGACATTACCAAAGAGATCTTGGTCACAAACAAACTGGTGTCAGCCACTGAAAAGTTAACTAAGCCACTACAAAGTGATATTGGCCACTGAAGAAGTGATATAAAGTGATCTAAAAATTATCTAAAGCACTACAAAAGTGATCTTGACCACTGAAGAAGTGATCACCGCCACTTTAAATGTTATCTCAGCCACTACAAAATTGATCATGGCCACAGAAGAAGTGATCACAGCCACATAAAAGATTACATCAGACATTACCAAAGAGATCTTGGTCACAAACAAACTGGTGTCAGCCACTGAAAAGTTATCTAAGCCACTACAAAGTGATATTGGCCACTGAAGAAGTTGTCACAGCCACTTTTAAAATTATCTAAACCACAACAAAAGTGATCTTGACCACTGAATAAGTGATCACAGCCACTTTAAATGTTATCTCAGCCACTACAAAACTGATCTTGGCCACAGAAGAAGTGATCACAGCCACATAAATAATTACATCAGACATTACAAAGGATATCTTGGCCACAAACAAACTGGTGTCAGCCACTTAAAAGTTATCTAAGCCACTACAAAGTGATATTGGCCACTGAAGAAGTTATCACAGCCACTTCAAAAATTATCTAAACCACTACAAAAGTGATCTTGACTACTGAATAAGTGATCACAGCCACTTCAAATGTTATCTCAGCCACTACAAAACTGATCTTGGCCACAGAAGAAGTGATCACATCCACATAAAGATTACATCAGACATTACCAAAGAGATCTTGGTCACAAACAAACTGGTGTCAGCCACTGAAAAGTTATCTAAGCCACTACAAAGTGATATTGGCCACTGAAGAAGTGATCTCAAGTGATCTAAAAATTATCTAAACCAACACAAAAGTGATCTTGACCACTGAATAAGTGATCACAGCCACTTTAAATGTTATCTCAGCCACTACAAAACTGATCATGGCCACAGAAGAAGTGATCACAGCCACATAAATGATTACATCAGACATTACAAAGGAGATCTTGGTCACAAACAAACTGGTGTCAGCCACTGAAAAGTTATCTAAGCCACTACAAAGTGATATTGGCCGATGAAGAAGTGATCACAGCCACTTTAAAAATTATCTAAACCACGACAAAGGTTATACTAACCACTGAAGAAGTGATCACAGCCACTTTGAATGTTATATCTCCCACTACAAAACTGATCTTGGCCCCTGAAGAAGTGATCACAGCCACATAAATGATTACATCAGACATAACAAAGGAGATCTTGGTCACAAACAAACTGGTGTCAGCCACTTAAAAGTTATCTAAGCTACTACAAAGTGATATTGGCCACCGAAGAAGTTATCACAGCCACTTTAAAAATTATCTAAACCAACACAAAAGTGATCTTGACCACTGAATAAGTGATCACAGCCACTTTAAATGTTATCTCAGCCACTACAAAACTGATCTTGGCCACAGAAGAAGTGATCACAGCCACATAAATAATTACATCAGACATTACAAAGGAGATCTTGGTCACAAACAAACTGGTGTCAGCCACTGAAAAGTTATCTAAGCCACTACAAAGTGATATTGGCCAATTAGGAAATGATCACAGCCACTTTAAAAATTATCTAAACCACGACAAAGGTTATCCTAACCACTGAAGAAGTGATCACAGCCACTTTGAATGTTATATCAGCCACTACAAAACTGATCATGGCCACAGAAGAAGTGATCACAGTCACATAAAAGATTACATCAGACATTACCAAAGAGATCTTGGTCACAAACAATCTGGTGTCAGCCACTTAAAAAATTATCTAAGCCACTACAAAGTGATCTTGGTCTCTTGTGATCACAGCCACTTTAAAAGTTTCTCAGCCGCTACAAAAGTAATCTTGGCCACTAACAATCTTATGTCACCTCTAAAAAAGTGATCTCAGTCACTGCAAAAGTGAACTTGACCACTAAATACGCCATCACAGTCACTTCAAAAATCATCTCAGCAACCACGAAGGTGATCTTGGCTACAAAAAAAATGATCTTGGTGACTGAAGAAGTGATGAAAGCCACATTAAAAGTTATCTAAGCCCCTACAAAGGTGATCTTGGCCACTAACAATCTTATGTCGGCCCCTAAAAAAGAGATCTCGGTCACTGCAAAAGTAAACTTGACCACTAAAGACGCCATCACAGTCACTTTTAAAATCATCTCAGCCACAACAAAGGTGATCTTGGCCACAAACACACTGATCTTGGTCACTGAAGAAGTGATGAAAGCAACAAGGTGATCTTGGTCACTAACAATCATATGTCCGCTCATAAAAAGTGATCTCTGTCACTACAAAAAGGGTATTGACCACTAAAGGAGCCATCCCAACCACTTTAAAAGTCATCTCAGCCACCACAAAGGTGAACTTGGCCAAAAATAAAATGGTCTTTTTTACTGAAGAAGTGATCATAGTCACTTTAAACGTTATCTCAGCCATTGCAAAGGTGATCTTGGCTACTAACAAGCTGGTGTCAGCCAGTGAAAAAAATATCTAAGCCACTACAATGTGATCTTGGCCACTGAAGAAGTGATCACAGACACTTTGAAAATTATCTAAGCCACTACAAAAGTGATCTTGACCACTGAAGAAGTGATCACAGCCACCTTAAAAGTGATCTCAGCCACTACAAAGTTGCTGTGATCACTTCTTCAGTGGAAAAGACCATTTTATTTCTGGCCAAGTTCACCTTCAGCCAACATAACGTTTGTAGGAACCGAGATAACTTTTAAGTTGGTTGTGATCACTTCTTCAGTGGTGAAGATCACTTTTGTAGTGGCTTAAATAATTTTCAAAGTGGCTGTGATCACATCTTCAGTGGCCAAGATCACTTTTGTAGTGGATGAGGTCACTTTTAATGTTGTTGCGATCGCTTATTCAGTGGCAAAGATCACTTTTGTAGTGGCTGAGATAACTTTAAAGTGGCTGTGATCATTTCTTCAGTGATTAAGATCACATTTGTAGTGGCTGAGATAACTTTTCAAGTGGTTGTAATCACTTCTTCGGTGGTCAAGATCATTTTGTAGTTGCCAAAATAATTTTCAATGGGCTGTGATCACTTCTTCAGTGGTCAAGATCGTTTTGAAAAATGGCCTCCAGAGAATGTAAAAGTAATAACAAACATTTATACCATATAAAGTTAACATGAGCGAGAAGTCCTGCAGGTTTTCATTAAAAAAAACGTTGTGAATTGTTCAAATTTAGCGCTTTATTGTAGTGCTCAAATTTTACGTCCAACCAAAAAAAGTGTGTAATATGTTCAAATAGCTCATTATTTGTTATTCCAAATGGGTTTATTTTAAGTCGACAATAGTTTTAGAACATGTTTGAATCAAAACTAAACATTTATTACATACAAAAATCAGCTGAGAGAAAAGTATTTTGACTATTTACTGAAAAAGTATGAAAAATAGGTAAAATTAATACCAACTTAAAGCTCTCTTGTGAATTTGTCAATGATCCGACACAACATATTTTACATCCATGTGAGAAGCCTGTGTCAGTAGATTTCTATTGATAATAAATATATTGATATAGCTCAAAATTTGACTTCTCAGTCGTCAATAATGTGAGATATGGTCAATTATTCCGAGCCTGAAGAAAAGCGAGCTAATTTTACGTCTATAACAAAAAAACATATAATATGTTCACATAACTCACTATTTTTTTATTCCAAATGGGTTCTTTTATGTAAACAATAATTTTAGAACATGTTTGAATCAAAACTAAAAAAAAATTACCAAACAAAAATCAGCTGAGAGAAAAGTATTTTGACTATTTACTGAAAAAGTATTAAAAATAGATAACATTAAGGGTTAAAATACCAATTTAAAGCTCTATTTTGCATTTGTCAATGACCAGACACAACATATTTTACATCCATGTGAAGGCCGGTGCCAGTAGCTTTCCATTGATATCAAATATGTGAATTATGCTCTATAACAGCTCAACCATATCTCCAGCCAAAACGAAAAAACTCTCCCTTATTCACCCCCTGGGCTTACAATCATACCAAACCAATACCATTGTATTTAAATACACTTTTTTTACAGAACAATCTTAACATGGAACAGTCACCCCCACGAATTGCACAGGCTTTCACAGTTGATGATTATAATATTTTGTAGGCCCCTACTATGTATTTTTCTTTTGTTTTAAGAAAATATTAAAAACAAGAAAACTAGTTATAACCCACACGCATGCCTGTCCCCCGTCTTCAATATTGAGATTTGGCCAGTATTGGAAGAAGATCTTTGTATCAAGAGAATAAACCCAATGGCAATGACCATTCACCGATCTTCCTTAGAGCCCTCAACATAACAACGAGTTTTGTTATTTTGTTCCTGAGCCAGCTCCAGGTAAAGGTAATTAACAGACAAGACGGAAATGGATCACCCAGGCTCGTCAAAACAAATAACAACATTTATGGTTTATTTTTGAAGGAGAATTAGTTATATAAAAAACACCGTTTATAAAAAATATATTTATGTTACTGTGAGCGGCATAAATTTTGATTACTGAATTTCATCATCCAAGAATACATAAGGAAGGCTGGATATAAAATGTGGTCTCTGTGCTGTTAGTGACGGGGCATGTACTTTATTTGCAGCGTATGCGTATGCAGTGTAGATGCAGAGCATTGCGAATGCTCAGAGAGTCTATAATAACTTTACATTGAAAGAGTTTCTTTTGTACCCACCTGGGCGATAATAAAGGTTTCCGTCATCCAGTATGGGCGATAAAATGTAAGAACTGAATGACGGAGGGGTACAATAGGAACTCTTTCCAGGACGTGATACATGTGAGTCTGTGAGAGGAGTGTTATGTCTGTGTGAAGAGACGTTATTAATTGGCGCGCATTTGTGTGTTCAAAGGCAGTCTCATGTCTCGATTGTAACTGGTATCACAAAGGAACCCGCAGCCTCACCAGCTGTATCCTGTGAATTAGTTGGCTCAAGACAGGTGGCACCACAAGTTTGTTGACTTGAAAGACATCGAGGAATGTTGTAGATCTCGCAAAAATTGTGATTATTGATCGCAAAGGTATATGATTTTGCTTTTAGTGAGTCGTTCGCAGTTTAGTGTTATTTGGTGCATAAGAAGTTCTTAGTTGAGGTGGATTTATCATGTTTTTCATTCCAAAATGCTATGCTGAAGCAGATGACTATCGCAAATAACTGTTCCTGGCTATGCAGTGATCCTCGGGCTAGGACATCTGGAAAGTGAATGTTTTGACAGGAAATATTTTCCACGCCGACGCCGTGCAATCCGCCGATCATCTCCATCTAAGTTTGCCCACACATCGAGTGTTTCCACGTATTTCAGCCACCTTGTTTTTGTCAGAGCATGTACGACAGATTTTATGTGCATAAAACAACGGATATGTTCGATATTTATGAAAATTGTCGTAATATTTACATCGACGGAGCCCTCCCTGGGCGCCGCCATGTTATACACTAAATGCTGAAATAGCCGTAGACTAAACCAATTATGCGAGCGTCAGCCGCTGCAACGGTTGCAGCTGTGTGAATTCTGTGTGAGTTCTCATATCATTGCTCGATGACATCATTTCGCCAAATCACACAGTTGCAAAGAGTACTAGAATTGGCATTTAAGTATTAAAATACTGCAGGGTTTTGAGTGGAGAACTTTCGGCAGTATTTTAATTAGGCTATAATTCGGGCATATAGCACAGTTGAAACCAGGGCCCGTATTCTCGTACAAGTTACGATATATCGTAGGCTTCTGATTGGTCGAGATGGCCATCTCGATCAATCAGAAGCCTACGATATATCGTAACTTGTACGAGAATACGGCCCCTGGGAGACATAAAAATCCATAATGGCCCACAAAATCATACAATGGAACTGTCGAGGTTTAAGGTCAAATTACAATGACCTGGCTATTCTTCTCCAGGAGCACAGCCCAGCAGCTGTGTGCCTACAGGAGACTAACTTAAAACCTAACATTAACTGTCACAGGCCAATGACGATATGCTCTGTTTATTTACCACCAAACCGCCGAGTAGATATTGTGGAATTGAGGCAGCTGGTAAAACAATTGCCCAAACCCTTCATGCTACTGGGCGATTTTAACGGGCACCACACAATGTGGGGCTGTAGGGACATCAACCCACGAGGCAAGATAATTGAAGACTTCCTCTCAGAGGAAAACTTATGTATTTTTAATGATGATACCACCACCTATTTGCACCCTGCTTCAGTATCTGCAACAGCCATTGACCTATCCTTGTGTGATCCCGATTTATATTTGGATTACACTTGGATGGTCAACGAGGATCTTTGTAGCAGTGATCATTATCCTATATTTATAGAGAGCAACAACTCTATTGTTGAAGAAAGAGTGCAGCATTGGAGGCTGCACAGAGCGGATTGGGAGGCCTTCCAACAGTCTTGTGGGAAAGCCTCACAATCTCTCAATTTGTGAATGAAGAGGGGGTTGATGACCCTATAGCCCTTTTTTAAGGCAAGTTAAACAATATAGCAGATAAAAACATACCCAAAAAATCGACAAACCCTGGTTCGATAAAGGTTGCCGAAAGGCAATAGAAAAAAGGAAAAATTCCTTGCAAAAATTTAAAAAACATCCAACTAGACAAAACCTTAATGGATATAAGAAAGATTACGCTAAAGCTCGCCGCACCATCAGTGAAACCAAGCGTCAATCTTGGAGAGCATATGTCTCCACACTAAATAATAATACATCGGCAAAACATACTTGGCAAATGCTGCACAGAATCAGTGGCAAGAGGAAAGATAAAACCATCAAGTACCTTGTTACTGATTCTGACACAATAACCAATAAAATCAGGAAAAATTTCGAAGGATTAGGGACAAGGAGAAGGAGAACACATTGGACTTTGAGTCAGATAATGACGAAAAGTACAATGTTGATTTCTCTAAACGAGAGTTAATTAAATCTATCGCTCAGGCAACTGACTCGGCAACTGACCCTGATGAAATTCATTACCAGTTTCTGAAACATTTGCCTGATATATCACTTGATCTGTTGCTTCTACTCTTGAATGATCTGTGGAAATCTCAGGTTTTCCCAGATGGATGGAGAAAAGCAACAGTGATCCCTGTCCCTAAACCTGGAAAAGATCAAACAGATCCTAATAATTATAGGCCAATAGCATTGACAAGTTGTCTTTTCAAAATCATGGAGCACATGATCGATCATCGTCTCACATGGTCTTTACAAGACAATAACATAATAACTAAATATCAATGTGGTTTTCAAAAAGGCACCACAGACCATTTGGTCAGACTGGAGACTTATATCCGTCAAGGTCTTGTAAAAAAACAACAAACAGTTGGAATATTTTTTGATTTAGAAAAGGCCTATGATACCACCTGGAAGGGTGGTATCATGAAAGATCTCCATGAAATGGGCCTGAATGGTAGCTTACCCTTATTTATTGACAATTTTTTGAAGGGGAGAAAATTTAAAGTCCGTTTGGACAACACCCACTCTTCATTAAATCCACAGGAGGAGGGTGTCCCACAAGGTAGTATTCTTTCACCAACTCTATTTACCGTTAAAATAAACAGTATAATTGATACTTTATCAGAAGATATTGAAAAGTCGTTATATGTTGATGATGTGGCTGTTTACTGCCAGTCAAGCAATATTATGGCAATAATTGAGCGGCGCCTGCAAGGTTGCCTTAATAAGTTGGTGATAAGTTGGTGAGAACGGCTTTAAATTTTCTCCCACAAAAACTTTATGTGTACATTTTTGTAAGAAAAATGGCTTACAGCCTGAGCCTAATCTCAAACTATATGGACAACAGCTTCCTGTTGAAGAGCAGGTCAAATTTCTTGGTCTTTTCTTCGACAAGAAGCTTTTTTTTCAGTTTTATTCCACACATCAAATATATGAAAGATAAGTGTAGGAAAGCATTACAAATACTACGAGTTATATCCAGCAAGGATTGGGGTGGTGACAGGACAACCTTACTGAGGATTTACCGGTCTCACATCAGATCCAAACTGGATAATAGTTGTATTGTTTATGGGTAAGCGAGACGATCATACTTAGCAGTACTTGATCCAATCGCGAACCAAGGTTTGAGATTTTGCTCAGGGGCATTTGGAACATCGCCCATTGAAAGTCTTCAGGTGGAGACCGGTGAGCCCTCTTTAGAGACTCGCCGGTTGAAGCTGAGCCTGCAATACTATATGAAGATGAAAGCGAATTCTGAGAACCCGGCATACTCGTGTGTGGTGAACCCTGAATACAAGAGATTGTTTAATAACAAGCCAGGGACTATACCTACTTTGGGTATAAGGCTCCAACCCCATCGGTGGAGCAATGACAAGCCCTGGGTGAATGACAAAATCAGACATCTTATACGCAGAAGCCAAAAAGAGCATTTAAGAGCAGAGATGAGGCTTTGTAAAAGAGTCTACGCAACACCATCAACTGTACAATCATCCACACTAAGCTCACTTTTACAAAACCTAAGCTCTCCCAGATGGACACTACAAATCCGAGATCATGGTTCACAACCATCAAACAGATAGCAGGCATGGATACAAAAAAGGCAGTATATCCATACCTGGGCATGAGAAAAACACCGCAGACGAATTGGCAAGTGGAAAAAATAACCACTTTGGTGCCATTTGTTCCACATTGCCCTCTCTAAACACCGCCCAGCTACCTGCATACCTACCCAGTGCTACACCTCCACCAACCATTACAAGATTACAGGCGTGGAAAGAACTCTCGAAAGTGAAGGCCCATAAGGCGCCAGGCCCAGACAACCTGCCTAATCAAGTGCTTAAACGGTTCGCTTTTGAGATCAGCGAACCGTTCTGTGACATCATGAATGCGTCGCTGCGTGAGGGAGTGGTCCCTGTGGAATGGAAACAGGCCACAGTGGTTCCTGTACCTAAAGTTACACCCACACCATCCATGGATAGGCTGCGTCCTGTATCCCTCACACCGACACTAGCCAAGGTTGCTGAAAGCTTCATCACCAGGTGGATGATGGCTGACATGGAGTCGAGCCTTGACCACAGCCAGTTTGGTAACCGTAAAGGCAGATCCACCAACCATTACCTTGTGCAGCTGGTACAGTACGCTCACCAGGCGTTACAGTATGGTCAAAGTGCAGACTTTCTCGCAATTGACAGCAAAGTATTTGATCGAGTTGACATTACTGTGGCCCTAAATAAACTATTGAATATAAATGTGCAGAAAGAGATACTACCATGGAACGGCAGCTTCCTGTCTGGTCGGGATCAACGTGTTAAGGTCAACGGGGCCACGTCAGACTGGTATGACGTCACATGTGGAGTACATCAGGGTACCAAGGTTGGCCCAGTTGTATTCTTGGCCATGGTAAACAACGTAGCCGAATTTCAACCTAATCGCTGGAAATTTGTGGACGACATCACAGTTGCATCCCGTAGTAAGCCCACAGCCAATAACAATCCGGCTCTGCAACAGGCAATGAATGAAATATGTGACACTGCCAGCAACGACCACATGCTCATCAATGGCGCCAAATGCAGCACAATGCATATCACTGCTTGCAACAAAGACCAAGACTTTACCAACATTACTGCGAGGGGTACGGAGATCATACCCCATGTGACAGCCATGAAACTGCTTGGTGTAGTGATCCAGTACAATTTGAAGTGGGACCAGCAAATAGACAGTATGGTGGCCAAAGCGAACACACGCAAATATTTTATCACTTTTCTTAAGCGCTCTGGTGTTCAGTTAGGTGACTTGGTGAGGTGCTACTGTACTTTCGTGCGACCTTTGCTGGAATATGCTGCCCCGGTTTGGCACCCAGGACTCACCATCCAGCAGTCTGATGTCCTGGAGCAGGTACAGAGGCAGGTCCTCAGAGTGTTACTACCTGACTTCAGTTACAGCGAAGCCAGACATATCTCAGGACTACCAACCCTGTCTGAGAGACGCACAAAACTATGTGTGAACTTTGCCAGTGGACTTGCCGAAAGCACTGATTTTAGCAACTGGTTACCACCCCGTAGGGGCAAGTGTCATCACCACAACCTCCGTAATAAGAACAAATTACCCACTATGCTTACCAAGTCTGGTCGTTTCAGCTCCAGCCCAATTATGTTTTTTATTAAATTATTGAATAATGTTTGATATATTCTACCTAGTCATTGTGCCTGCAGATCATGTGTTTCCGGAAAATGCCTTTTAACTTACTTAACTTATCTAACTCATTTAACTTATTTAACTCATTCAATTTTAATATCGCATCAGGTATATCTTGTATTTAATTTTTTATGTAAAATGACAATTCTTCAGCCTTTCGGCTGTATGTCTTTTTAGTTGAATAAACACCAATTATTATTATTATCTGGAGGACATGGAGGTGGAGCTCGACGCAATTAGCGTTGTGCGCCCACCAGAATGTCCACCTTGGCTTCTTCAACAGCCTAATATATTTTTTAACCTCTCAGATCTCAAGAAGGGAGACACCTGTCCCCTTGTCTTCCAGAGCATGTTTCTAGCTATTTTGTAGATTTCCGAAGCACCGGAAGGTGTATACTGACGGATCAAAGGAAGACAAGAGGACAGCTATGTCCTTTGTCTGTGATGATCATGAATTTAGCTGTCGTATCAACGATGAGGCTTCAATTTGCACAGCAGAGCTGTTAGCTATTGAAGCTGCCATCGAATACATCTGGGATAATAGTGACGAGGAGTTCATGATCATCACAGACTTGCTATCTTCATTGCAGGCTCTCACCGTTGGCCTGGTATCTCCAGCCCTGACCCAACATTAAACCAGCATCTAAGCAAATGCCCGTTTGCGTTGGGAAGGTAGGCACTTGTTGTGATCCTTAAAGGCCTACTGTGTGCATAGAGATATCCGTATGTCTCAAAATAAGAAAATTCACTAAAGTTTAAGCACACAAAAATGACCAGATCTACAGTATTATTAAACAACCGAAAAAAAATGACATTTTGTTTTTGTTGATAACTGGTCCGGCCCAAACCGGACCAGCCTGAATTAAGCAACTGAAAAGCTTGCCATAGTTGTAAATATATACAACATAATATATTATAATTGCATCACATTAAGAAGTAACCAAACCTTTCATCCAACAATTGTGCAAAAATATAAAACTAAATAACATATCGGTAAACATGACTTTCTTTTTCAGAAATTGAAACCAAATCTCACACATTATCCTAGGTTATTTTACTTACCAGTTTTTCTTGCCTGGCTAGCGCGACCAATTTCATTTATGGCTGATTTGACCTGGCTGTGACCTTAAGATGACCTTGATATGTCTCCTTGCTTAACACCCCCATGAAGCCTAACCCATGTAAACTTAGGTTGGGCTTTATCAGTTTTAACCTTTTCACTACCATACATGACGGAAATTTCCGTCGTCATTCGTCGATGAACGTAACCATAAAATGACACAAATTTTCGTCAAATATATACTACATTTATGTATTTTTCGTCATTTGAAGCTGGAAATTGCGTTAGCAATTCCAGCTTCAAATGACGAAAAATAGAACTCCTACACAAGTATATCTGGATCCTTGTATGCACCCCGCCCTGGAAGTCAAAGGGTTAATAGGAGTAATGTTCATTGATCCGAACATGACAATCTGCCTGTTATTTGGTCCATTTCTGCCATATTAGGGAGGGGTGACATAAAGGTGATTTGATGAGGTATTACTCCTTCTTCAGCTATTCGACCTTGATGTGACCTTGATATCACCTTGCCATGACCTTCGTATAGCACCCCCATGACGCCCAATCCATGTCACCATGTGTACTAGTGTTCGGCTTCATCAGTTTTAGTGCGAGTGCTGGTCATTGGTTCAACCATAACAATCTGCTTGTTATTTGATCCATTTTTGCCAAATTAGAGAGCGGGACTGCCATCAAAAGTGGGTATTTTTAAGTACGGCTAATTGATACTTGGAATAAACAACAACGCATAAATCCTCTGATAAACATTTAACAAATATTCAAATACGAAAAGATACAAATAAATAGACAGATTACAAAATCATATCCCACCAACGCACAACATCTTAACACAATGATGGGCCAATGTCGCGGCCGTTGTTGTGCCAGCATTGGGACGATCTGTTGTGTTTGCTGGGATATTACACACACAATAACCAGTTGAAAAAGGAGACCTATAAATATATGACAACAGAGTAACAATAACATATACAATTATATATACAGGTACATTAAGAGTAAAAATAATTATTGAACTGTGAGCATGATCACATGATCATATTACAAAATATAATTTATATATAGGCCTACATTTCACTTTAATATAGAAATATTCACACCTGCAACAATAAAAAATATTTGGATATTTCACCACAACATATCACATTAATGTTTATATAAACAAGCGTACTTTCTTTAAAATCTATACACACTTAATAATAACTTATATTACCAATATAGTAAATGTAACATTATATAAATCAATATATACAACAACAAAACAACATATACAATTATATATCAGGTGCATCAAGAGTAACAATTAAACTAGATCTATCTACCTATCGATCTATCTATTGATCTACCTATCAATCTATCTATCGATCCACCTACCTACCTATCTACCTATCTATCTATCTTTCTATCTATCTACATATATATCTATATATCTATCTACAAGAAGGGCAGGTCCAATTCACTAGTACGGTGTTCTCATCCACCAAACAAGCCACATGGCATGCCACCATACAGGCTCTCACTCCATCAGCACAAATTAAATAACCCATCCGGGATCACCTGACTTCCCTTTCTTCAAGCACTTGATGCAGGTGGTGGTGCCAGACAATCCTATATCTGCCACCGCCTGGCACCAAAAACACCGCCAAACAGTTCCATCGCGCGTTGTTTTGTCTGCCAATCTTCTGGATGGTCGGGGTGTGCAACACTTGTGCTGCCAACGCACACAAGTGCCACACCTCAACCATCCGTCCTTGTCCTGACGGTCTCCGCAGAAGGCGCAGTCAACATCACCCTTGAAGCTCATGTCGACTTCGCCTTCTGCGGCTTCCGAGTCGCTGTCTTCGTCCTCATCCATCTGAATTATTACGGGATCGATAATTGGAGCATCATCCAGTTTCAAATATCTGCAACAACAAAGCATAACGTCACCATTTCTCATCTTACTAGTGGTATGTTAGAGAAAATCTGTCATGCATTTCAGAGACCCTAAAACTTACTCAGCTTCAATGCCCCGACAATGGGCAACCGCTCTAGCCCAGATGCCCTTTTCGTCAGCCTTCTCGCGTGCATCTTGAAACAATCCTTTTACGTCTTGTAGTCTTCCTATCTTATTTCTGGCTGCGACGTAGTCCTTAAATAAGAAATAATAAAATGTCATAAAACATGTGATCAAATTAGTATCTGTGTCAATATTCAAGAATGTGGCACAACAAGTTAATTTTGTAATGAATATATACTTACTTTTTCGAATCCCCATAGGAGCTCTATGGGGTTCAGCGCGCAGTGGTAAGGCGGTAGGCGCAACACTTCGATATCTTTAGCGGCGGCCATTTGGTCCACGATCATCACTTTCTGCACTCCAAGTCCCTTAGCTGCAGCCACTAACTCCTCCTTGTGGCTCTTGTCACTGTAGGGTACTTCTAAAATATATATAGATTTTTTTAGAACAACATATTGAAGATGTAACTCAGGGAGATCATACTAAACATGAACTCAGTGTTCACCGTCTCAGTAAATTAAATATATGTGAAAGACTCTAAAGTAATAAATGAAAGTGGGTTTATGTGCACATATAGGCTAAACAGCGCTAAGATAACATCCCGGGGATGGTGAGATGAGTGGGATGAAACTGCCCTCCAGACATATATGATTCTAAATTAGCCCTGGGGTTCTGTGACCGAGCACGCTTCATCTCCGGCACAGAATCTCCCCACAATACTGAATCTTTACTCGTAAGCAGAGAAGAGACTTTTTAAACTTGAAGGCCAGCTGTTCTTAATTAAGTGATGAAATATGTCTACTGTTATCACCCACTTATGATGTCAGTGAGCATGATTCTATCGTGGATTCTATCAACGCTGCTGTACATCGATTTACATTGCCAACAGCCGTAGACTATGTCCTAATAGACTGAGATGTATTTTCAGTGTATACCTTTCTCATCCAGCCACTCCTGGATGTCTTTTTTTTCGAGGCTGAAGCTGGTGTTCGCGTTGATGGCACCACTACAGAGTGGTATGGTGCATTGTCCATCACAACGACAGACCCAGGTTCCAGTGTGTCCACCAATGCGCCGAACCATTGCTGAAACCTAAGCAGAAAAACAACAATAAATAAAAGTACTACATGTATTACTAAAAACACTGAAAGTAATAATAATAAAAAGGTTAATAAGTATTATAGTAAAATACAAATAAAAATAATAGGTGTAATAATAAAAAAAATATTACTTATAATAATTGAAATATTACTAATGACAATGAGGATGATAATAATGATAATAATACAAAAAATAGAAATGATTTTACCTGGGTCCGTCCATCTCCTCATGATATTCCCGAGTGGACCTGCTCTGGAATATGGACAGAGCATCCCGGTGGAAGCCGTCCTCCGAACCGACGTCAGTTATGATCCACCGGGATCCTCTGCCAGGGGTGAACGGTACGACACGGCTCTCTCCTCCTTTGTGCCACTTGGAGCCTCGCACGTGCCCCGCGTTCAGCCATGTCTCATCTGTGAAGTATATCTTCTTTCCTTGCCGTCGGCAAGCTGCCAAGCGACTGAGGTATCTGTAAAGAAAAATAAGCTTGATAAGTAATTTTCATGAAAGAATACTATGTGATACATGATGCTTTATGTTGTAACGTCGAAAGTAGCCTAGGTCAAGCTTTTAAAAGTCATTTCTTATCATACAGGGAGATATTGCAATAGCAAGTTTCACATTTTTACAGACACCATTTTCTAGTGGATAGGTAGAGACACACACTGACAAGCAAACAAGAGAAAAAATGTCTTCCCGTTCGCAGCTGCGACCCTCCCAGAATCTACCCCTCCCTCTTCAACAACTATATGTGATATTCGCAGAATTTACCCCCCACCTTTCAATAACTATATGCGACCCTCCCAGAATACACCCCTCCCAGAAATTTCCCCCTTTCAATCTGCCCCTCCCCCTCGGAATGTGCCCCTCCTTTCTACCTTTCTACAACTATGTGCGATATTCTAAGAATCTACCCCTCAGTCACTGAATATGCTGCCCCTTTTCTAGAACTACATGTATGTGAAAGAATCTACCACTCGCTCTCAGAACTGAAAAATATTCTGAGAGAAGGGGGTAGATTCTGGGAGGTTTGCACATATAAATATGTTGAAGGCGGGGGGGGGGGGGGGGTGTTCTTGGAGGGAGGGGTGGATTCTGGGAAGATCGCACATATAAATTTGTTGAAAGGGGGGGGGGGGGTGCATTCTGGGAGGGAGGGGTAGATTCTGGTAGGGTCGCACATAGAAATTTGTTGAAGGGAGGGGGGGGGGGGTGTTCTGGGAGAGAAGGGTGTGCTCCGGGAAGGTCGCACATATAAATTTGTTGAAAAGGGGTGTATATTCTGGGAGAGAGGGGTGGGTTCTGGGAGGGTCGCACATATAAATTTGTTGCAAAGGGGGGTATATACTGGGAGGGTGGGTCGCATAATATTACAGTTGTTGAAAAGGGAGGGTATATTCTGAGAGGGAGGAGTAGATTCTGGGAGGGTCGCATACAGTTGTTAAAAAGGGGGAGGGGGTATATTCTTGGAGGGAGGGGTAGATTCTGGGAGGGTCGCATATAATTGTTGTTGACAGTCACTGAAATTAGATGAGCCATCTGATTTACGTGGTTCTCGGAGCCCCACGACAAGACATCGCTGCACGCATGTCCTAGTGTATACAGCACCTGGTGTGTGCCAGGCGGTCACCCATCCAGCTATGAACGTGGCCGGCGTTGCTTAAATTCAGTGATCGATCCGACACCGATGAGCTAACGCCGTATTCCGTATCTATATCTATGTCATAAATCTGCAGTGATGTCATTATTCTAATGCAGTTGTGACTTACCTTTGCCTCCACTGTACAATTTCAGGTCTGTTTTTGGCTTTCAAGGTTGAATCTGCTTTGCCAAACTCAAAATCGAGGCGCAACATCTCACGCCACACGGTTGATCTGCTGACGTAGATGTCGTCCTCGTGCAACCCTGATGTTACCTTGTCCACAGTCACCTGGAAATAAATTGCAGCTTGTATTAAGTTTTGATTATAAACATATGTTCATATAATGGTTCAATGGCATTGTAAGATACAATACATTTCCGTATCTGAACTCGTATTTTTGTTTGTCCACGGAAGGTCAGTTCTGTGGTTGAGCGCGTGACTAAGTGCCGTGGTCCGAACAACACCTCTCTGAACGGTGAGCGCTCAAACATAGATTTTAAATAAATATTAAGCATAGAATCTCCCTTTAATGATTATTACTAGTTCTTAAAACAACTATAGCAGCTTAAGATGATAGTGCAGCATTTTTTATTAACTTAGAGAACAACTAAACTCTGTCAATTGAAAGTTTAATATTTGGACGCTGAAGTATAAAGTTCTGACTATTAATATTATCATATGAGAAATCGGTAAGAGACTAATTACGTTAAATACAATAGTTCATTAAAGCTTTTTAATTTATTCGTCATTTGTAGGTTTGGCGAGCCAGTCTTAGCAGCGATTGAGCTTTTGATGGCTGTGGTACGAGCGTCCATGGCCAGCCTTTAGGTACAAGCTTAAATAACTTGTAAGCATCGTATTTATTCGTATTTATTTGTGGTTCAAATCATTCCACATAGTAGATATTAATATGATTGATTAGTTTAAATGATGATTTACGCATAACAGTGATTGTCAGGAGAAATGTATATACCGCGTTTTCACCCCTGGTGACTCATGAAATAACTAACACATGAATATTAATGTATGCATAATATATGGTAATAAAGTCTTGCTTGTCGGTCTCTTTCTGTCTTGGCAGCAAGCAATACGGACGTTGTTATCTTGGTCACTCTTTAATTTAATAACTGAACCTGTATCCGACATTTGGTGCCGTGACCAGTGCCATAGCGAGTAAATCAACACAAGTCAACATGAGCGAGACAGAAGTGAAGCTAAAACGGTTAAACACAACGAGAGGGGCTCATCGTGGGCAGATGACTAAACTAATGAAGTCTGCCAACGAAATCATCAAATCTCAGCCGGCTGATACTGCTAACGCACAAGTCACAGGTGAAACAACTGTAGACACATCAAGTCTGGTAAAATTAAGAGGCATTTTGGACTCTATTTATACTAAACTAGAAATGCTGAAATTTTTAGACAATGATATAATTGACTTAATACCTGAAGAGGAACTAGCTGACAAAATTATTGAGTCGGATGATATTATCCAGAAATATTGCAGAGAAATTCACGAACTAGACCATTAAATTAAGAAACTGTCAAATCTCACTGCTTCGTCTTCGTTGAATGCTGGTGCTGAGCATACCACTTCAACGAAGAAGAAAGTAAATTTACCGAAGCTACAATTGCCGAAATTTGACGGTTGCCTGATAAAATGGTCTTCATATCATGAAACATTCTGTGCTGCAATAGATAATGACAACAGTCTTGAAGATATTCAAAAATTTTAGTATTCACGGTCGACGCTCTCAGGCGAGGCTACCCGTACAATTGATGGGCTTCAATTGACGAATGCTAACTACACTGTTGCTCTAAGCCTGCTCAAAGAGCGATACGGGCAACCGCATAAAATTATTTCTGCATATATGAAGGCTTTGTGGCAATTACCTGACGCTATGTATAATCTGGACAGCGTAAAAGAATTCCACGATAATTTAGAAACGTACATTCGTGGGCTGAAAGCACTCGGTAAATGTGAAGACAATTATGGCGATCTGTTAATTCCCATAATTCTAGAAAAACTACCCAGTCAATTAAAAACACAGATATCGCGTGAGCGCGGTGATTCGGCTTGGTCTCTGAAACAATTGAGAGAGGCGATATATAAAGAAATTCAAGCGTTGGAAGCGGGTGTCGAAAACGTGATAAACTATGTTTCAATTGTTTGAGAAACAACCATATCGTTTCTGATTGTTTTTCAAAGAAAAAGTGTAAAAACTGTCAAAATAAACATCACACTGCTTTATGTTTGTCAGACACTGAAGTAGTTAAGAAAGAGGTGAAACCAACTCAGCCAGTTGTGAACGAGTCAGAAGTGACACAAATTACACTTACACCAGCAGGGACTCTACCTACTGGTCCTGTTCTTCTCAAAACTGCTTGTACTAAATTGTGGCATGTAAATAAAGCTGTAACTATGAACATTCTGTTAGATGAGGGGGCACAAAGATCATTTATTTCTGAAAATGCTGTGAGAAAACTAGGTGTAAATCTCAATGAATGTCAAACTGAACAGATCAATTTATCATCATTTGGAAATGAAAATTCACATGTAAGAAATGTTTCTTTAGTGAATGTTCAACTGGAATTAATTGACGGTAAGCGGAAAGATATGTCAACGCTTGTTGTACTGAAAATATCATGTCCTATGAAAAAATTCGTACATAAATCAGTTCAAATTATTTATTGATGACGCTGACATTATTCGCTGTGGTGGGAGGCTACACAATGCCAGATTATCATATAATAGGAAACATCCTGTGCTGCTACCGCCTAATCATCATTTCACTGAACTCGTGGCAACAGGCTCATGTGTTTGTGCTTCACGGTGGGGTCTGGCCGGACGAATGGTTGCCAACTGGTGGCTTCGTCACTCTCAGACCAGGTAACCTCTGATCATCCAGCGTGGTGACGTTTTTTCAAACACTGCTAAATGCAATGATAGTGTATTTACAGTGTCATCACAAACCTAATCATGCATAATATATATTTTACTTTACCTTTATTCAATTTGTCAGTATAAAAATGATATTATTATCCGTGAAAAACACTTTTAATTTCCGAAACACACCTGTTTCACGAAGATGTCATGGATGTTGTGGCTAGCATCTCCCATTCGTGACCCGTTGAATTCTGGGTAGACCAGATCAACTAATTTTAATGAGGCCCCGGTTTGTGCCCTTTGGGAACAACAGGGAAAGTGGACGGCATCACTGGCTGTATGCTAAATCTGCGCTGAAAAACAGCTCCGATACCAGCGTGTCACATATAGCATGATGATCTGTATCCAGTATGAAAACATGAACACGTGTGTGATGGTCTTGCACAAGTAATTACAATCACATTCCGGAATCCCATAGACTTGCATGTATTATCGCCCACACGCTTAGAGGCCACAGGCCAATCAGGGACCCTTCAGATCCACTGGCAATTTTATAGATATAAAGTTAAAGTTGTGAATTCAAAATGTGTTTTGCAATAATCCAATATAGCCACAATTTGACCTTATTTGCAACATATTTCATCATTTGTTGGCATGCGGCGAGATCTGTTTAGCATATTTGCCCCAAATTAGACTCTTATAGTTCGGGATGATCATACAGAACGTAAATAAAAATTGAATGTAGGCCACACATGTTTAAACTCATTTGCATAAATCCCAAATGGATGCTGTTTTACCTTATTTGGTTATCATTCTTCGGCATATATTGACCTTATTTTAACATGTTTGGCTTAACAGGCCCGTAGCCAGGATTTTTGTCTGGGGGGTCGTTTTAGGCCACAAGTTGGACCTTTTTCCCACTCTCGACAGCCGCCAGTCATGCCAGTAGGGTGGTGCGAGGGAATTATGCCTCTCCTAATTTGTTTTAAATATAAAACCCCCATATTTCGCACTTCCTGCTTTTAAACACAATTCCCCCCCCCCCTCCCCTATGCTAAATAATTAGGCTACCCCTTAAAGTCATTACGATCATGTGTCATTTTGATTTTATGTGTATTTTTTAGGCCTATGAGTTGAATATATGAGCCATTCTTTGCAAGCTGTGAACTTTAGTATCCTGTATATAGAACACCTAAATTAAAGGCTGTTAAATGTAGCTGCCCATGCCAGCAGCTCACTATCAATGTGAACAGTGTTGGCGAAAAAAATCACTCTCCTAAGTGCATCCATTAAATTATTTTTTGTAATCCGAGTTTGACAATTGTCAGCACCGTAACGTGTCCGAAAGGTGATTTTCTGTGTTTAATAACATTTTGCAACGTACATAGATGCCAGGTATCTGGTAATGTATTTCGTAGTTGTAACCTCAGGGAATACCAATCAGATCCTTCATAGAAAAAGTCTGTCATATGGTGCATGTTGCTACAAGTAACACTCACACATGTGTCCATCAAAGTAATGTCAACACCATAACACAGCATGCTCATGTGGCTAGCTGTGCTCGTTGCAATTGGTATGTTGTGATGATCATTGCATACGACTGACCTTTTGCTGGTCTAGCATGGGATACACGAGGTTGGTGAAAGTTTCATATTTTGTCCTTCAAAAATACCACTCTAAGGAAGAATTTTAAAATGTATGTTTATTGTAAGTCAGCACCGTAACGGCCCACATATAGCCACAGTTGAAAGTAAAAATCAAAAGTCAATGTCGTTAGTTTGACTTGAATGACCCAAATATTTGAGATAGTTTGGGTGATAAAAGGTTGATATTTTCCAGGGGAAATCTTCAATAAACATACAATTTGTCATCACCGTAACAGTCATCAACATATTTCTGTTATGGAGCTGACAAATTTTGTTATGGTGTTGACAGATTGTGTTTGAATGCTCTACTATACATCCACATTACATTTTTTATGCTTAAACAGCTGAACTGCAAATTTAACAGTTGACTAGACCTTTAATCCCATTCCAGTGTGCCGGTATAACACCTTTGCGCTTCAGACGTTTGACCCGAGCGGAGCATGGAAATTTTTACCTTTCTTTGGCAGTTTCCAGCAGATTTGGAAAGATCTGCTGGCTGTCAACAACCTATCTTTTTCTTAAACATAACTGAACAAATTATTTTTTTCACACACACTATAGAGCAAACTATTTTTTTACGAAAAAACCATACCCCCCCTGGTATTAAATGGTCGGCCCCTTAGATGGTTTAACATTTTTTCTAGTCACAATAGGCTTGTGCTAATACGGCTACAAACGTCAACCACATTGCAAAACACGAGACAATGACTTGGTAAAATTTTATTCATACTTTTCAAACTTTAAGCCAAAGTTTTTCAAGTTGGCCAAAAATCGGCGACAAGGGATGGCCAAATTGTGGACCTTCAGCTTGCATGGGGAGGGAGGGGTCGTACGACTCCTCCGGGGGGGGGGGGGTCGTACGACTCTTCCGACCCCCCCCCCCCCCTGGCTACGGGCCTGGGCTATAATATTATGCTTTGTAGTTAGCTAGGCTACTAATGATTACACAAAAGGTTTAACATGAGAAAAAACAATGAAACTAAGTATTTTGATCCTCCTTACCATAAATCCAAGATGACCTCTGCTTTACTTTGTTTGATAGCATATGTGACCCGATATGGCAAAATGAGTCTTAAAGCGCACTTTGACAAATGATGTTGGGGGTCATTCAAAGCTAAAATAACCTTTATTTGAAGTATTTTTCAATATTTACATACGTTTCTCATATGTAAATTCATTTTGTTAATATTAATGCTTAGTCTAACCACCAAGCACCGTACACATATCGGCTGAACAATCGTGACTACTGATTACACTAAAATATACGTGGGCGCAAGCAGCTGTGTGAAAGGCTTGCTAACCTTATCTTAGGCCACTATGTTTAATTTTCTCTGTTTTAGATCAGAGGCAGAGAAAAACATTTAAGAGAAAAAACATTGAGCCTATTTTTGGAAAAGTTAATGAGGGCAACCAAATTAAAAAAAACAATGGACAAATTGCTACAAAAGTTAATGAGAGCGACAAAATATAAAAAATTGACCTATTTAAAAAAAAAATAATGAGGGCGACGTGAAAAACAAGCATAAAAAAACATAGCTCGAAAAATACTTTCTATCTCCTAAAATAAACTTGTTTTTTTTGGAATGTTTTTTTATCTCTCGAAAATAACTGGGTTTTTTTAGAAATCGGCAACATTCCAATGCGCAAATGCGCTGCCTAAATCTAATGCGCGCGCTCATCTAAAACAGAGAAAAAACATAGTGGCCTTACCAGGTAGGCCTGTAGTTACAAGGCCAACTATGACTCGGCAAGTGACGGCGTCGCTGGATCAACAAGCTTGTAAACAGCAACGGCATCAGCCTACGACGTACCCCATCATTTCATAGTACAGCAGCGACTCTAACAGCCTTCACATTGACCGGAAAGACATCAACACACCCGCCCGCCTGTACCATCACACCATCAAACTAATATGACTGAAAATAAGCCGTACCAACAAAAAACATTCCTCAGCCCAATTTTCAAGTAATTTAAGTTATTTTTGTAGCTGCAAAGAGTCATTTAAAATTTCAATTTCATTGTACACAAGGCAGTCATCAGCAAACAGGCGACATTGTGATTTAACGAGATCAGGCAGGTCATTAATGAAGACCAAAAACAGTATTGGACCCAAGACCGATCCCTGAGGCACCCCTGAGTCTACAGAAATTGTATCCGAACTATATCCATCAATCACGACCTTTTGGTTTCTTTTGTTAAGGAAAGATGAAATCCATTTATGGATGTTTCCTCTTATACCATAATGATCTAGTTTGGACATCAGTCTGCGATGAGAAACCATGTCGAATGCCTTCGAGAAATCCAGGATGGCTATATCCACACGGTTCCCCACATCGGCTGATGCTAACAGATCACTTACGATAGTAATCAACTGGGTTTCGCAAGAGTGACCCTTTCTAAAACTATGCTGCTTGTCTGAAATTATGTTTTCGTCATCAAAATGCCTTAACATGTGTCTTACCAATATATTCTCCATGAGCTTACAACAAACACATGTCAAGGAGACCGATCGATAGTTTGAAGCCAAGCCCCTATCACCCTTTTTAAAAATTGGGCTAACGTTGGCAGAGAGCCAATCACCCGGTAAATTTCCAGTTTGTAATGATTGAGTGAAGAGAGCTGCAAGAACAGAAGCAGACTCTTTCGCTGTCTGTTTTAAAAATATATTGGGGATCCCTTAGTTGTAATGTTCAGGTCACCAATAGTAGGGGCAGTGGTATCACCCAATTTTGGTACAGGAATTTTGTGGGCTTCTTTGACAAATACAGATTGAAATTGTTTGCTTAGAAGGGTTGCCTTTTGGGTAGGGTCACTATGTAGTTCACCTTCCACCTTAATAGGGGCCACCACATTATTGTCATTCCTCAAGGACTTAATGTACGACCAAAAAGGTTTTGTATTATTGTTTTCTAAAGCATCAGATAATTTACTATTTACGTGATGTCGATGTGATCTCTTCAAGTGGTGATTTGTGGATTTTTTGACATTCCGGTATTTCTGCCAATCATTTGTGTTACCGGTGAGTTTTGCTCTGTTATATATTTTTTGGTTAGACTTAGCCTTTTTATCAAACCAAAGTAAATTGTGCCGGGTAGATAGCTGTTTAGATGGTACATATTTTGATAACATTGCCTGAACTTGATTTTTAAATAAAGTCCAATTTGTATTGACTGATCTTAGAGTATGTTTTTTTCAGATAATCAAATCTAAATTTTGCTGTTTCTTTTTGGATCTGATCCCAGTTTGCCTTAGAAAAAATATTAATCTTTCTAGGTTTAGGTCTTGAATAGGTAGGACGGATGTCAGTGTCAATCACTGCCATGCCTTCATGATCTGACATGCCTGGGACCACTGCTACACTCTTTACTAGAGAAGGGTCGGTGGTAAGATATATATCTAGGGCTCTACTCCGACGTGTAGCTTGCTGTTGGACATTTGTTAGTGAACAATTATTCGCAATATCTAGAAGTTTTTGATTGGGAGCACAGTCGTAAGCATCTGGTTTTACTGTGCTAGAGTCCCAATCAACATCACCACAGTTAAAATCCCCAGAAATTACTAAATTCTGTCATGGTTGAGTGATTTTTTCAAAAGAATTTTCGAGGCTGCACAATGGGTTCACACCACTACTAGGTGTTCGGTAAAAACTACATATATGGAGTGGCTTCCCACCTGGAAGCTCAACTCAAAATGTTGTTCGTAATTTTAGTCTGCCCTGAGTCTGCGTCAATGTCGACTTTGTTGACAACATAGCCATCTCTAATTCCCATCAGAACCCCCCCCCCCCCTCCGTGTGACGTTCTGTCCTTGCGGTATGTGTTTGTAACGTATTGTGGGGGTGGGATTTCAGATGTGAAAATGTTGTTCGTAATTTTAGTCTCACATCCCATAATCACATCAGGCTGAAGATAATCGCAGGCTGATTGCACTGCCGCTTTTTTGTCCCCGAGTCCGTTTATGTTTACTACCAGGGTTCTCCAGTTTTTCTTTTTAGGATGAGCCGAGGACAAAGATTTACTTTGCGTCTGAGTACCGGTACCACTATTGTTTGATAATACGAAACTGTCCAAGTGAACTCGAGCAATTCAGAGAACAAAAAGTTTCTCAAAATTATAGTTTTAAAATTTATTCAATTATTCACCAGTTTTTATTCACAAGTACATTAATGAGAGAAAAGAGAACAAATCGACAGGTCATGATGATATAAGTGCAAGATTTATACAAAAATAATAGCTCCTGATATTACTGATTCAATAGTAAAGATTTTGCAATTCTAGTATTAAAACCGGGTGTTTCCCATACGTTTGAAAAGTGGCAAGAGTTACCCCAATCAATAAAAAAAATTCAAAGGAAGACATATGCAATGATCGACCCATATCGATTTAACCAATAGCTTCTAAAATATAAGAAAAACACGTCTTGATTCCTTTCTATGGATAAAGGACCTCATACAATTTACTTTATCAAAAAATAATCTGGTTTTAAGGTCAATCACTCATGTGAGACTGCACTTACCCTTATGGTATATAACTGGCTATCAGCACTAAATAAAGACAATGCTTATAGACTTATGCATAGCATTTGATCTACTAGATCACGATATTCTAATTGAAAAAATTAAAATTTACAAGTGTAACTTTTCCTCGCTACACTGGTTTAAATCTTACCTTAGTAATAGAGAACAGTTTGTAGAAATAAATGGTAGAAAGTCAAACCCATTAAAAAGTAAATCTGGGGTATATCAAGCTTCTCAAATCTAGTTCCTTTGTGTCCTGTTATATATTGTATGATCAGCTGGTGACCCGGAATGAAATAATGACTACAATACTGAACACTCCTTCTGATGTGCAAAATAATGTCACACACATATTACCTCTCTTATAGAAGTACTATATCCCATGTATACGCTCAGCCCTCCCAAAATTCTCAAAGAGATAACATGTAAATAGATCGATGTAAATTAATTAAGCATCAGGAGCCACATTTTATAATTTGTAGGCCTCCATTCATGTAGTGAAATAACACCTTAGCTCATAAGTAGGAAAATCGTCTCCGAATACAACCAGAAGAACATACTATTTCAATATCACATTGATAGAACATTTATTTTCTATTTTCCTTGTGAACAATCCCCCTGAACACATCAACTTATCTTACACATATGTCTTGTTATTGATATCATAAAAAATACACGTTATTTATACCTCATCTAATGTTTTTTGAATAAAACATCATATTAAATAATCAAAAGTAATTTTATATCAATAACTATATATGTAATGCTACTATTTATCTTAGAGGTTACTGTTAATAGCCACTTTTTGTGTGTAATGTTGCAGCTCTCAAATTTTATAATGGCATGCGCGTAGTTTTGTGTGGTGAGACCATAAAAGCTTTTGGCGGCCATCTTGGATTTATGTAAATTAATGTAAAAGGATAGTGTCGGTTTCAGTTATTATCTCAGTGGTGACAAAAAAGTTCTAGTCTACTGTTGTGTACAGACCAGTAGCTATGACTTTCCTGAAAGAAAGAAGATCAGATAGTGTATGAATTTCCTCTGGTAGATTTTCCTAGGTGCCAAAAAAAGGAAATGAATTTGTTCCGTGTCTAACTCTATTGTAAAAAGGTATTTCTAGGGCTTTCACATAATTTCTATGAATTCGAGTAAATTTCTGAGTTGTGATTAGGGACGCACCATTTGATTTCTGGGGGGGGGGGGCCTAGATTATTACTTTCAGTTATGTTTTTTTTTCTGAAAAATTAGCACACAATTTTTTTTTTTAGCACCGACCTTGAAACAAACATTTTTTTTGTCCCTGGAAAAAAAAATAAAACATTTTTTTTTTGACAGTTCATATTTAATTAAGTATGTTGACAAATGTCATGCACTGACCTTGATGAAGGTCAGTCTCTGACATACATACAGTAACTGCGGCTGTATTAAAGGGGACACACCGGCCTGACCTGCTTCTTCAGCCCTGAGAATTGTTGGTGATATACAAGGATCTAGGAGTCATGTCGTTTATACTAGTGTTTGAAATTTAATACTCTCCTGAAACCTAGTACCGGATACCAGTGTAAGTGGTAGGCCTACTCATACTCATGACCTTAAATACGGTATACCTTCTGTGAAGCTTTGATAACCAAATAGGTCCACTTAATAAATATTTATTTTGACTCACCTTTCATTCTAGAAGCAGCATAATCTGTACGCATCATTTGGCGATCTGTTGTCTTCAAACTAGGACGCAAGCAACTATGTGGTAGAGCGGGTTCGGGTATTTCCGAACAGGGGGGTATTTCCGAACATTGCTAATATATTTCATCCCGTTGCTGGCTAGACATGAATAAATTGTGTCAGGCAGAGCTGCCCGTTGTGCGTGACGCACCGTTATTATGGACCAATTTCATATCCATTAATTTTGCTTTTTTAAAAAGTCACTTTCAAAATGTCGTAAAGTAGACAAATCTTTAAAAATTAAGGTAATTACACGGAAGGTAATGGTCTATTTATGATATGTATTATCAATCCTGGAATTATTATTTATATGGGAAAATGTACCTTGCAATGCACCTTCTAGATATAAAAACATCAAAAAACAATTTTTGGTCATGATACTCTGGTTCCCAGAGCCACACTACGCGGCGTGGCCGAGCTTCATGTAGCCTCTGGTATGCCCCAGTGGCGAATGTTTGTGACTTGTTGCTATTTTTAGATAAAAATAGGGTAATCCCCGATTTCAGACATTTTTGAAAGGTCACTTCCCCGGATGAAGAGTTGTTCACAGTATTGTATTTCCCCTTTGACGCATTTCCTATGACTTGACCCAGAAAAGTATTCACTGGCCTCAATAGCACAGGCATGATGGTCACGTGACTAAGAACCTTGGCCAATACCCGGCCATAAATGAAATTGGCAGGGCTCGCCAGGGAATGGTCATGATCATAGATATAGGGGAAATCTATGGTCATGATAGCCTTATCATTTGGGACGTGTTCGGAAATAGACCCATCAATTAATTTGGTTTCGTCTTATTACGAGCACTAGGCCTATAGGGCCTACACCACAGTTTCACAGCGAATGCGTCATTTCGAAAGGAAATACATCAATGGAGCGATTTGTAGGCCTGCAAACGGTTGTGACGTTACTATGCGGGTTTGAAAAGTAATATGAAGGAAACTATGAAAAAAATCTCAGATTTCAATAGATTCGGGTATTCTTGAACAGTGGCATTTCCTAATATTTTTTTGTTTTATATTTTTTTTTGTGGACGAATTACAATTGACATTGATTCTATTTGTACCATATTTGAGTATACTGCGCATGTTCCTGCTTCTAGACTGGTTATTTTCTCTTTAGATTAAAAAATGGGGGGGGTGTTCGATTATACCCTACTTGGTGTTCGACATTACCCCCTCTATTTCGAGTATGCCCGCCGTTACCTTGGGTACTACAACTTCCTGTACAACTTTCAGATTCACGAATGGCCGTGCACGTGGTTAATTACGTCATCAATCATAATTTCATTCATCAACTGATGTCACGTGGGGAGCTGATAGACAAATGGGGACACCAGACATCAAGTGCAGAGGCTTAGGTGTTCGGAAATACCCGAACCCGCTCTAAACATTCGCAAAAAAATAGAAAAATATCACATTCTTCAATAGACAAAGAGCCGACCAGAAACAAACAAAAATTACACCAGTAAAGCCGCGTCCAATTTCACTGTTAAATAATAACTTGTAGCGATCTTGAGAATTTCCTTAGAAATATTTTGCGCTCCAATTATTCCTTGTAAGTCGTTTATTTTATATTCCACTTTGATGAGCCTCTTCAAAAATTATCAACAATTAAAATTATCAACAATTTTTTTTGGCACAATCTTTCAACATATTATTTTTTTATGTACAAGTTTTCAGCATATATTTTTTTTTACAGAAATTTGAAAACAAACATTTTTTTTCAAAAATAGTCTAGGCCCCCCCCCCCCAGAAATCAAATGGTGCGTCCCTTAGACCCTGAAGGTATGGTGGCGAAAGGTTATTTATCATTTTGAAGGTCTGAATAGTTATTTGTTGTTGTCGTCCCTCTTCCAGGGAATGCAAGCTGGTCTGACTCAACAACAAAGATCTGTAGGCGTATTTATAGCCATTTGTGATATACCGCAGAGCCAGTTCTTGATTTTTTTTGAGTGTTTGATACCGAGCAATGGTGCCATATTGCTGGGCAGTACTGTAAATAGATCGAGATAAAAGCTCTGAAATGGCCATCTTCACATCTGGACTGATGTGATGGCATAGTCGCTTCAGATCATTCACTTGTCTCCCTGTTTTGTTACAAAATTCATTGGTGTGGTGAATAAAATTAGCCGATTGTCCAGTCTCACTCCCAGCAGTTTTACTTTTTTGCTTGGCTCGATGGAGCAACCATTTACGTTTAGTTAATGACTGTCCTCACTCTCGCAATTTAATAAAATAGCCAGAAATCTGTCCAGATTGGGTTTAATGCAGTTTATGGCAAACAACCAGATACATTTTTCTGCTTCCCTTTCCAGCTATAATTTAACAATTTGGAAATTTGTATTTCCATAAGAAAGAGTGTTATCATCTGCATAATTTGTAAGCAGGACAGTTTTGACAAAATAAAAAAGATCAATTATAAAAACATTTAAAAAATCCAGGACCGAGAACAGATCCTTGTGGAACTCCTTTGTTGGTGGTTTGCCACGAACTGTACTTTTCGCCAACACGGACACGCTGTTGTTTGTTGGAAAGATATGATCAAATAATTTTACACTATTTGGGCTGAACACCATAGGCTTACAGCTTTGCCACCAGCAGATCGTGAGGCATATAGTCTAACGCCTTGCTTAGATCCATTAGAATAGCTCCAATTTTCATCTTGGCAGCGTTTTTGTGCCAATGCTCTAATAGACCGAGCAAGGCGTCCCGACAGCTATAGCCCAGACGAAAAGCAGAGAGGTGTGGAGAATGTGCAACATTTAGAAAAAGGAGAAATCTGGTGTGCTAATACTTTCTCGAAAATTTTGGCCAAAATTCGTGGAAGGCTTGTTGGACGGTAGTTACCATTTTGTAGATTTTAAGCTCTTTTACAAATTGAAACAACTGATGATTTTTTTAAAACGCTGGGAAAACACCCCTGATCAATAGATTTATTTATTGGTCCAGAAATAATAGGTGCTATTTCAGGACCAGTGTGTTTTAAAAATTTCGGGGAAATTCACTTCGCTTTTTATAGCTGGAGTTTTTAAAATTTTAGAAACATCATCACTCGTGGTGGGACAAAATCAAAGGTGATTCGTTGATTATGTTCGTTAATTTCAAGAATACTGGGATGATTTTAAAGGTGAGAAAGAGTGTGATCTTTTCCAATGTCGGCAGCTACGTTTACAAAGAAATCATTCATAATTTCCGCTATTTCACTTTGTTCAAATATAATTTTACTATTTTCCGATAATATAATTTCTCCTGATCCAGTACCACTTTTAATAGTGAAGAAAGGTTTTACAGAGTTTCAAAAATTCCATTTAGTCTGCGTGGTTATATCAAACAAGTAGCCCTCATAGCCTTACACCTCATATTTACACATAAATTTCTTTGTGTTCTGTACTTTTCCCAGGTGTCTCCATTTCTGTTTGTAATGTACTTTTTGTACAGGCGTTTTCGTATCCAGATGGCTTTACGCATATGCGTGCTTATGTAGGGCGGCTGGTTTGATCGAACCTTGCGTTTTTTAATAGCAGCATGCTGGTCAATGGTTGATTTAAAATTGTTAGTAAACAATCTCCATCCATGCTCTGAGTCTTCTAGAGTAAGACAAGACCTCAGATTACTATCTGCAACACTTTCCAGAAATAGTGTTTTATTGAATTTTTTTTGTGAACTATACTCAATAACTTTGTTTTGCATGCGTGGGACATGACAGCGCATTATGGTGAAAGTTGAAGCATGAAACTCAATGATAGTTGAGATCATCCCAGACAAAAAAATTGTCGTACCTAGTGGTAATTTTATCTAAAATAGGCTTGCACAGGCCCTTCTATCATTTTTAACATCTTTATTCTGCTTAGCCATCTTTGTTTTAACTATGTACGCACACGTGTTGACAGGCCAACCACTGGATTCCTATGTAATTGTCACTGTGTAGGTCAAGTTTCGTTGTGCATTTATGTAGTAGATGGGGCTATAAACCATTGCAGTCGAGAAGAGAGCATGTTTGTATATGTTTAGGCCTACATGGTACCGGTATTTGTAAATTATTGCTTCACATCACTTTTCGGCACAAAGTCATTTAAGTGACATTGTAATCATTAAAACGTTGTGGTCAAATTATGCGAGGAAGGATGAACAGATGTTGATGTGGGGTGGGGGTGATAGGGCATGGCGGGTTATTGAAAGCGTCTGTATATCTATATTCGCTATATTACTACACACTGTGGGCTGACTGCCATAAGTGCCCTGAGGGCACGCGCCAGGGCTTCTTTATGCCTGCTGCATTTTCACAGGTGGACCGAAGTCGCCAGTACCCGTCAGTGCGCATGCTTGAGATTACTTCACAGTGTCGACCACTGCTGTGGCCATTGATCAGTGTTGATCAACAAATTTTCTTCAACCCACACGGAATAAAACTTCTTTTACAGTCTACTGATTTCTTTGATCATCACAAAAATTCCCCGATTAAGCAGGTAAATGTTCTATAAAGCCGATTCGATAAAAAATATTGCATTCAGTATCAGTTTTTGGACGTTTCGGGCGGTTTCTCACCCTTTGCAATGATTTTCGATCAGCCTGTATTAGAGCTGTAATACGAAGCGCCAGCATGTATTCGTACGGAAGCTCATCAGAGTAAATCTCATTCATCAGACAAACCTATTGGGTAACACGTCTTCGCAGAATGGTGAAAACATTACTACGACGTTGTGTTAGATGTTTGAAGTTGACAGGTGTCAGGAGAAATGTATATACTGCGTTTTCACCCCTGGTGACTCATGAAATAACTAACACATGAATATTAATGTATGCATAATATATGGTAATAAAGTCTTGCTTGTCGGTCTCTTTCTGTCTTGGCAGCAAGCAATACGGACGTTGTTATCTTGGTCACTCTTTAATTCAATAACTGAACCTGTATCCGACAGTGATATGTCTGAGATCTAATTTAAATCCGTTAATTGTAAATAGTCCTGAAGTCTCAAGGGTTCAGTCAATGAGTTGCTGTATTGTAACATGGTTGTGTTGATATTATTATTGATAAGATTTAGTAGAGCATGAATTTAGCGAGCACTGAATAATACTAATCTCTTGTCGTATAGTTCAACGTTTTATTAGTATAACAGCTTATTTCTTTCAATTCAAATAATTATGCTATCCTTTTAGAGTAGCATTATTTTCCAGTCCCTAAAGTTAACTGTTCAATTTAATAGGTGGCGCATATAGATTGTCACGAGGAGTTGTAAAGGGTGTGTCGGTACAGCCTGGATGGCGAATACTAGTGAGTGGTCTTGACCATGCGAGCCGGGACGTTGAAGGAAAGTTGTTTTAATGATGTGCCGGCGTTGAAAATGTTGGGCCGTCATTGGTACAGCATTGGTTTATCGTCTCTTGTTCGCTGGGAATACACCTATTGTTCAATAATAATGGTACCTTGCTTGTAGAGTGATACAATCTGATTTTGTTTATTTAATGCGAGTTGGTGTTATTTATTTTGTACTTTTATATTGCGATATTATAAATGCGCTTATGATAAAATTGTGTGTGATATTGAATTAGCGAAGTAATGTTTTTGTAGTCCTGTAATAAGTAAATTTACTGGTCAATGTTTGGATTACGTGTATTAATATGAGTAGCATTTGTTTATTTCGAAGTTTTCATTTTGTAGATTCACCACGCCTCTGATGATAATACAATACAGAAATACCAGCATCAGTGTTTGTTCTTATTACGCGTGCGTAGAATACGCTTTTCCACCACCACACACCACAGGCATAGAAGATGGTATTAAAACATATCAGTGAGATATGATATGCAGACGGTGTGTATTTGAGTGCGATATGGAAAAATAAAAAAAAAGATTATTATACTGCCGTGCCAAGGCAAAAGGCAGTATCTGCAAAAACAACATACTGAGTAATTGACCTTCAAAGATTAACGGTCGCTCTTTGATCTATTTAATCGATTTATTAATTATTATAATATCATCATCTGCTATTGAAACTGTTCTTTTTCATGATTTTATTTTAAATATCGATTTTTTATCCGCTTGGCATACAATGTAGATACTGCCTTTAGCCTTGGGAGCGAGAATAGTAAAAATGAATGTTTGCAAAGGCAAATGACAGTATCTACATTTTGAATGAAGAAATAACACAGCTTGTGACACGCAGTGTAAATATTTTATTATATATATATATATAAATATACATGTATTTTTATTTTTTTTAATCTTCTACATATCACAACCATAATAATAGCATAGATGGTTTTCCACACCAAGGAAGTCGTTTCACTACATTTTGAGGACTACAGATCAACCTAATTTGCATAAATTAACATGTATTTAAAGCCAAAACCTATAAATGTTTTTACTTTTAGACAAAATTACCCACAAAGGTGTTTTTGATGTCTATACCCAGGTTTTTCACCCCACGAAAGTCGCTTCACTAATTTTTGAAGTCTACAGATCAACCTAATTTGCATAAATTAGCATAAATTAACATATTTAAAGCCCAAAACCTATAAAATGCTCTAACTTTTCAAACAAGTCACCCACTGAGGTGTTTTTGGTGTCTATACTCAGGTGTTTTACCCCGCGGAAGTCGTTTTACTAATTTTTAAAGGCCACAGATCAACCAAATTTGCATAAATTAACATAAATTAACATTTTTAAAGTCCAAAACCTATAAAATGCTCTAACTTTTCAACCAAATCACACACAGGTGTTTTTGGTGTCTATACTCATGTTTTTCAACTCATGGAAGGCGTTTCACAAAGTTTTGAAGTCCACAGATCAAACATATTTACTCGAATTAACATAAATTAACATAATTAAAGCAAAAAAACTTTAAAATGCAGTAACTTTTCAACCAAATTACCAACACAACTGTTTGTGGTGTCTATACCCAGGTTTTTCACCTCTAGGAAGTCGTTTCACTACATTTTGAAGTCCACATATCAACCTAATTTGCATAAATTAACATACTGAAAGCCAAAAACTATAGAATGCTCCAAGTTTTCAACCAAACCATACACACGGCTGTTTTGGTGTCTCGACCCAGGTTGTTCACCCCATGTAAGTCGTTCCACTAAATTTTGAAGTCCACTGACCAGCCTCATTTGCATAAATTAACAAAATTAAAATCAAAAAGATATAAAATGATCTAACTTTTCAACTAAATTACCCACACAGCTGTTTGTGGTGTCTATACTCAGGTTTTTCACTCCATAGAAGTCGTTTCACTAACTTTTAAAGTCCACAGATCAACTTAATTTGCATAAATTAACATATATTACCATAATTGAACCAAAAACTATAAAATGATGTAAATGGTAAACCAGATCATCCACACAGTTCTTTTTGTGTCTATGTATATTATGGTCACCGTGGAGTTGAAATGGCACACGAACGATCAGGCCCAGTGACCATGGGGTAAAATCTAAAGTCGTCTGAGAAGTCTTATAAACCTGAACCTCTATAGATATTCAACATATCTAAAGCATTGAAGATTGATTAATGATCCTAACATCATTTTACTGAGCTTTAAATAACATATTTGTCACTATCTCCACCCAATGACAATGTAATGATTAATACACGGATAGATAAAATTATTATACATGTACAGTGTAACCAATGTCGCAGCTTTCAAAACATGTTTTTTTATCGATTTTTTATTCAGATCACATATTAGTCGACACATAATTTACAACTTTGTTTTCAAATTAGCAGTGGGTAGTCGCCACAGACGATCTGCATCAACACATCAATCATACAAATTTAATTATATGTAGCAGCTAAAAATTTAAAATACTAGCCAACCGCTGGATTCCAGCAATGGCCATCACACATTTCCAGGGTTATCAACAGTCATTGAAGTTTAAATAAGCATAAATTAACATAAATTACGTTACGTAATTGTTCTAAAATAGTATTCCATTTCAAGGATTGGTCAATTTTACATTGTGAGCAAAGAGCAACATGAACTCGAATTAAACTCCTTTGGGTTTCAGTATTTCTTTGAGGATAATTTTAAGTTGTAAAATGCAATTGTTCATATAAATGTTATTAGAATGATAGAAACCAAATATGTTTTCATTTGTTTAATCCAATAAGTTTCTTTTTGATCTGTGGTCTTGAGAATGTAGTCAAACGAATTACATGAGGTGCAGGAACAGACGGGTTTAGATACCCAAAACACCTGTGAGAGTGACTTGGTTTAAAAGTTACAACATTTTTTATGGGTTTTGGCCTCACATATGATAAGTTATGTTAATCTATTCAAATTAGGTTGGTATGTTTTCCTCAAAATGTAGGGAAAATATGTCCAAGTGGTAAAAACCCTGGGTATTGACACCAAGAACAGCTGTGTAAGTGATTTTGTTAGAGCATTGTATTATGTAAGGATTTAAATATGTTAACTTACGTTAATTTATGCAAATTATGTTGGTATGTTTTCCTAAAATGTAGTGAAACGACTTCCATAGATGGAAAAACCTGGGTATAGCCACCAAAAGCATCTCTGTGGGTGATTTTGTTGAAAAATTAGAACATTTTATAGGTTTTGACTTTATGCTAATTTATGCAAGTGAGGTCGCTCCGAGGTCTTAAAAAGTTAGTGAAACGATTTCCACAGGGTGAAAACCCTGAGTATAGACACCAAAAAACCTCTGTGGGTGATTTGGTTGAAAGGTTAGAGCATTTTATAATTTTTTGGCATTAAATATGTTAATTTATGTAAATTTGGTTGATACGAGGTCTTCAAAATGTATTGAAACGATTTCTATGGGGTGAAAACCCTGGGTATAGACACCAAAATCACATCGATCTGTGGGTGATTTTGTTAAAACATTGGAGCATTTTATAGTTTTTGGGCTTTAATTATGTTTATTTATGTCAATTTATGCAAATTATGTTGATCTGCGGACTTCGAAATATAGTGAAACGACTTTCATGGGGTGAAAAAACCTGGGTATAGACACGAAAAACACCTGTGTAAGTGATTTTGCCAAAAAGTTAGAGCATTTTATATTTTCGACCTGGCATCTTATGCACATTTTTAGCGATAATTATGTTAATTTATGCTAATTTATGCCAATTAGATAAATTCATGGAATTTTAAAATCAACTGTGACAAAGTCCATGGAATGAAACCCTATAAATAAACACAAAATATGCATTTCTGAGAAAGTGTGTCGAAACATCCAAAGCTGTGACGAAATGACTTATATTTTGGGGTGTTTCTGTGTCGAAGTGTCTCTTCTGTGTCGAAATCGCACTGTGTCGAATTTGCACTGTGTCAAAATGACTGGCACCCTTTCTGGGCTATGTCGCTTTCTGGACAATTCCAACATGATCCTGCCACGCGACGACAAAATTAATGCATTTTTTTAAAATTGCACTTTTAAATAACTTCTAAAATAGTCTGCTGTCTCTGGCAAATACATGTACGTTGTGAAGGCCTGCGACAGCAGTATCTACTTGCCTCGTTTTGATACACCCGCATCATTACAGAGGCAAAAGGCAGTATCTGCAATGGAAGTGGTGCCTTTACAGACCCAAATGGCAGTAAGTAACATACTGCCTTTTGGCTCTGTTGAGCAATGTTATTTTGAAAATATCAAAATTTATAAAGTGTTTTTTCCCACCAATAACGACAAGTTAAACTTAGATAATCACACACAAGACGTATAATGACACATTTAGTGATATTAGCTAAAAAGTCATTTTTGATAAATTTGCAGATACTGCTTTTTGCCTTGGCACGGCAGTATAGGCCTCTCGATTTACACTCAGAGGTGATATAACCTCAGTGTTGTGATCTGAATTGTATATGCATCATCCATCACGGTACCCCACTAAACATATATGCCAAAAATACTTACAACTTCACCCTCAACAAACATTCGTGAGATGAGCCTCGACAGAAGGTTGGAATCGAATTCATCAAGTGACCGCTTCCGTGCCTGTTCTTTTTCTTCTTCATCATCCTCATCATTCGAACTTTCATCTCCAGATGATTCATCTGCTTCAGAGAGTAGTCTTCTGCATAAAAGTAATGTTTATATTCCATATAGTATCCAATACTTTTCACAATGGTATGATTGTAACTGGACAAAGATCTGTAATAGATCACTGGATAGAGACGATGATCTATGTAAAGTATTACTGAATAGAGACGGTGATCTTGTAATGTATTACTGGATAGAGACGGCGATCTCTAAGAGATCACTGGATAGAAACGGTGATCTCCACAATAAATCACAGGATAGAGATGATTAATGTAATATATTGCTGGATAGAGACGGTGATCTGTAATAGATCACTTGATAGAGACTGTGATCTCTGATAGATCACTTGATATAGACGGTGATCTCTGTAATAGATCACTGGATAGAGACGGTGATCTCTATAAGAGAAAACTGAATAGAGACGTTGGTCTCTGATAGATCACTTGATGAAGACGATGATCTCGAATAGATCACTTGATATAGACGGTGATCTCTAATAGATCACTGGATAGAGACCGTGATCTATTTTTTTTAAATATCATTTATTCATACAAAAACATTCAAAATTACGATATTCATGCACATAATAACTTTCATACTGGGAACAAATAAAATATTTTTGATGCTATATATGTATAGTTCTTTTGTTTATTATGCGAATTGATTATGATGATGATTTTTGAATGCTGTATAATTTAACTGGTCTACTGAAGGGGGACAAAAAAATATAAGGATTAAGCGTGTTCAGTGTGATGTATTAATCATGTGGTCGACATAACCTAACCAGTTGCTAACGGGGTTGACCGGGCGTGTTTTCTGTAATTACATTTAGCCAAGCCAAAATTTCATCAACCGGTCCCATATGTAGTGCAGCAGCAGACACCAAAAAAGAGCCATATTTAAGGAGTTACCTAAACCGGCGGTACAACATTTGTCCACATGGCTAGAAATGTTCCCAGGGGTCTCTAGATACAGAATCTGGTTGATGACATTGCCGGAAATGGGGGCGGGCTGAGAATTTGACACTTCTGTACACCTACCCGATTCTTAGAGAAAATATTTGCTAAAATATGATTTTCGCGTCATTCTCACTCTATTATAATATTGGGCCATTTAAATGAAATATTGTTGGATTTAGTTTTTTCTATTGATCAGGTCATATATCTGTGGAGATAAAATAGTGAAAACAAATATAATTTTGCACTACCATCCTACCTCCATGGTTTTTTAAGAAATGTATTATTGAACATGGTTTTCTTAAATTTCGCATCACTAGCACGGTTTGAGTGTCTAATCTTACATTTTATTGTTTGTTCAAGTACTTACAAATGCTGGAATAAGATATTTAAGACTCAAGCCAAGATGGCTGCCAGAAATTATCAAGAAAATGTTCAAATTTTCACATTTTCTTGCAAATATTTTAGAAGCACATGTTTTATCATGTAAGAAAACCCCCACGATCGGTGTCATTTTGTTCACAGACAACCCTTGATTGAAAATCATAGGATTAGTTCGTGATTTGTAGAGTAATTAATCTATATTACCAATTTTAAAATGGCCACTGTGAAATCAATGCTTAATCTTCAAATGCATAATTCAACATGGTATGCTTATTTTTTTATCTCAGAAACACGGTTTTTGTTTCTATTCTTATATTTTAATGCTGAATGAATCCACTTAATATATCTTTGTATATTTTAAATGCTAGAATGTGTTATTTAGGAACCAATCCATCAAGTGGTCAAGATCACTGTTGTAGTGGTTTGGATAATTTTTAAAGTTGCTCTGATCACTTATTCAGTGGCCTAGATCACTTTGTAGTGGCTGACATAATTTGCAAAAGCGCTGTGATCTCTTCTTCAGTGGTCAAGATCACTTTTGTAGTGGCTGAGATAACATTTAAAATGGTTGTAATCACTTCTCCGGTGGTCAAGATCACTTCTGTCATGGCTGAGATATTTTTTAGAATGGTTGTAATCACTTCTTCAGTAGTCAAGATCACTTTGTAGTGGCTTAGATATTTTTTCTAAGTGGCTGTGATCACTTTGTAGTGACTTAGATAACTTTTTCAGTGGCTGACACCAGTTTATTAGTGGCCAAGATCGCCTAATATAACTTTTAAAGTGGCTGTGAACACTTCTTCAGTGGAATTAGACGGAATCCACCCTCCAACCCAACATATACCCTCATATTAAACATATATATGGGACACTCCAACATTCTACCCCTCCCTTCTAGAATATATCTTCTTTTATATCAAGTGGGGCTCCCAGAATGTACCCCTTCTTTACAGAATGTACCCCTCCCCCTTTTTCCACAACTACATGCGACGCTCCTAGAATCTATCCCACCCTCCTAGAATCGACCCCGCCTTTCCTATATATCCCCCCTACCTAGATATGCGAAAATCCCAGAATGTCCCCCTCCCTTTAGGAAATAACCCCCTTCTTCACCACTATATGCGACACTCCCGTAATCTACCCCTCCCTCTCAGAATAAACCCTCATCTAAACATCAATATGCAACTGTGACCTAGGACAATCCCAGAATCCACCCCTCCCTCCCAAAATATACTCCCCTTTTCAACATATATACGCGAGCCTCTCAGAATCTACTCTTCCCTTCAAGAATATAACCCCAGCCTTTTTTTTTACAATTTGATTCTTACGGAATATGCCCCTCTCTGCTGCCTGGATAAGTGTGCATGCATGCTCTGGAAGGCATACATAGGGCCTATTATATAGCATGCCTGTGGACGCAATGTGTTCAGTGCATTGGGGGCCTACTGTATTTAATTGTATACAAATTAGACTAATTGTATGTTACCATTTTACCGGCGGTTTACCGTAACGGCAACAACGTTACGATATAGTCTGTCTTCTAATTCCAATGAGTTGGCTTATTGATAAAGAATATAACGTAACTTTCATGTGCCATGAAATATATTAAATCCGGAGAGATATAACTAGTTTGTTCCAAATGAGGTACTAGACAGGCAGAATATTTGCAAAATTTACCTTCACCTGGAAATTCATACAGAAGTTTATATTTTGATTGATTTGTGTTCAGCAGAGGCTAGAGTCATCATTTCCACCGGGAGTACTAAATTTCACCAAGTGGCAATTTTTTAATTTGCATATCTCCAAGATGGCTGTCAATCGCTAAACTCATATCTAAAAATGGCATATCTCTGCGCATATTTGTTCGAATTTTATGAAAATTGAGTCGATTCCCATCAAACCAAAAGCCATCAGTACATTTATGACATTAAATTTTTTTATTGTAGGTCAAGGTCAAAGGTCAAGGCCATTATATGGGTCTGTTAAGGCTAGAAAAGGCATCTAATGTGTCGCTCGTGACCCATTTTCTGATTACGATTATGCACAAAATCACCGAAGCTGAAAGCATACAAAAACATATTGGTGAAAACTGTCGCTCGATTTATGCACAGAAAGTGATGGCGGCCATGAAAATCACTTTCTTGATAGTCTTCTCCAAACTTCTGCGTTTTTTAATGATATTGGTATCAAATCATACATTTTTGACCATGCAGAATCTGAATTTCGCCCTCCGGAATTCAGCGAAAGTTTATTTAACAAAATAATATGAGACAAAGAGTTAAAATACATTATGTTGGTTAGCATGAAATTTAGTCTCGAACTAACTTGGAAGTAATATACTGTAATGCAGTGAAGAACATAACAGTTTTAGTCAGATTACAAGATCTCAACGTCAACCATGGTAACAATAACCCTTGCAGTGCGACTCAACCTCACACCTGCAACTGCATAGTGTGGTGTAAGCCAGACCAAAGCGGGGTCATTTACACCACCCATAAGCTATGGTGGGCCTGTCATACATTAATAAATGAAATGCAAACTGTTCGTGATCACGTAACGATGGAATTCATGTAGGGCCTACCTTAAGGAAAGTGATATTTTATGTACATCATAAATTATGAACATCAATATGAACATGATTACCCACTTTATAAATATCGAGCACATTGCAGATCTTAAATAAAAAAAAGAGTAGGGCCTACATATGGCTTGTTTTTTTTCAGACAAACAATCCCATTAGATTCAGAACGATATAACTACTTTTGTGGGGGTGGTTCATATAAGGGCAGACCATATTAACCGGATGGAGACGGTGATCTCTATAATAGATCACTAGATAGAGACGGTGATCTCTAAAATAGATCACTTGATAGAGACGGTGATCTAAAATAGATCACTGGATAAAAACTGTGATCTCTAAAAGATCACTGGATAGAGACGGTAATCTGTAATAAATCACTGGATAGAGACGGTGATCTCTAATAGATCACTGGATCGAGACTGTGATATCTAATACATAACTGGATGGAGTCATTAATCTGTAATAGATCACTGGTTAGTGACAGTGATCTATAATATATCAATCGATAGAGACGTTTGATAGATCACTGGATAGAGAAGATGATCTCTAATAGATCACTGGATAAAGACGGTGATCTCTAATAGATCACTGGATAGAGACGCTGATCTCTCTCTTCAATGGATTACTTGTTAGAGCCGGTGATCTCTAATATATCACTGGATAGAGGATGTGATCTCTAATAAATCACTGGAGAGAAACGGTGATCTGTAATAGATCACTGGATATAGACAGTGATCTCTAATAAATCACTGGATAGAGACGGTGATCTCTAATAAATCACTGGATAGAGACGGTGATCTCTAATAAATCATTGTATAGAGACAGTGATCTCTAATAAATCACTGTATAGAAACGGTGATCTCTAATAAATCACTGGATAGAGACGGTGATCTCTAATAAATCACTGGATAGAGACGGTGATCTCTAATAGATCACTGTATAGAGACAGTGATCTCTAATAGATCACTGTATAGAGACGGTGATCTCTAATAGATCACTGGATAGAGACGGTGATCTCTAATAAATCACTGGATATAGACGGTGATCTCTAATGGATTACTGAATAGAGACAGTGATCTCTAATAGATCACTGGATAGAGACAGTGATCTCTAATAAATCACTGGATAGAGACGGTGATCTCTAATAAATCACTGGATAGAGACAGTGATCTCTAATAGATCACTGGATAGAGACAGTGATCTCTAATAAATCACTGGATATAGACGGTGATCTCTAATAAATCACTGGATGGAGACGGTGATCTCTAATAAATCACTGGATAGAGACGGTGATCTCTAATAAATCACTGGATATAGATTACTTTTCACAATGGTATGATTGTAACTGAATAGAGACGGTTATCTCTAATAGATCACTGGATAGAGACAGTGATCTCTAATGGATTACTGGATAGAGACGGTGATCTCTAATGGATTACTGAATAGAGACAGTGATCTCTAATAGATCACTGGATAGAGACAGTGATCTCTAATAAATAAGTGGATATAGATTACTGTTTACAATGGTATGATTGTAACTGAATAGAGACGGTTATCTCTAATAGATCACTGGATAGAGACAGTGATCTCTAATGGATTACTGGATAGAGACGGTGATCTCTAATAAATCACTGGATATAGACGGTGATCTCTAATAAATCACTGGATAGAGACGGTGATCTCTAATAAATCACTGGATATAGATTACTTTTCACAATGGTATGATTGTAACTGAATAGAGACGGTTATCTCTAATAGATCACTGGATAGAGACGGTGATCTCTAATAGATCACTGGATAGAGACGGTGATCTCTAATAGATCACTGGATATTGACAGTGATCTCTAATGGATTACTGAATAGAGACGGTTATCTCTAATAGATCACTGGATAGAGACGGTGATCTCTAATAAATCACTGGATGGAGACGGTGATTTCTAATAAATCACTGGATAGAGACAGTGATCTCTAATAGATCACTGGATATAGACAGTGATCTCTAATGGATTACTGGATATAGACAGTGATCTCTAATGGATTACTGGATATAGACAGTGATCTCTAATAAATCACTGGATATAGACAGTGATCTCTAATAAATCACTGGATATAGACAGTGATCTCTAATGGATTACTGGATATAGACAGTGATCTCTAATGGATTACTGGATATAGGCAGTGATCTCTAATAAATCACTGGATATAGACGGTGATCTCTAATGGATTACTGGATATAGACAGTGATCTCTAATGGATTACTGGATATAGACGGTGATCTCTAATAAATCACTGGATATAGACAGTGATCTCTAATAGATCACTGGATAGATACGGTGATCTCTAATAAATCACTGGATAGAGACGGTGATCTCTAATAGATTACTGTATAGAGGTAGTATAGAGACAGTGATCTCTAATATATCACTTGATAGAGACGGTGATCTCTAATAGATCACTTGATAGAGTCAGGGATCTCTATAATAGATCACTGGATAGAGACGATGATCTCTGTAATAGATAAATGGATAGAGTCGGTAATCTATATAATAGATCACTGGAGAGAGACGGTGATCTCTAATAGATCTCTGGATAGAAACGGTGATATTGATATTATCCGGGTTTTTGTCAATCCTGCATTACCATGTGTTGGGGGGCTCTGATTTTTCAGTTAAATTTAAGTCACTTTATGTTTAAAGGTAAGGTGTGTTTTTTAAGGTAATTAAGGTGGCGTGATAACATTGTCCTTTGAGTAATGTCCTTCGATTTTATAGTAACTTGATTACTTTAAGTGTATGATGTATGTTATTGCCATATAACTCGACAACATTTTAATCTGATTAGAGGAAGACAATAATACAATACAGAATGGAACAATAACCTTTCATTTAACCTATAGCATCTACTTATCCACCTTTAAATTGGCCTACATTAGTTGTGAACATATGTACTTCTTTAATAGGACTTACTGACTATAAAATATTTTGTCCAACACAATTCAACTGTAATATATATAGAACAATAAATTTATAGGCGTGAAACTACACAAAGATATGAATGGAAAGTTACTACTTCATTCGGTAGGTGGTACTACTATACGTCAGCTGGCCCCAGAATCACGGATACTCTTGGTACGCAGGCTGTAGGCTACTGTTATGATTATACTTTAGTTGTGGTGTCAGGTCGATTTAAGTAGCGCTTGAATGACGGCGATGTATGTAAATTGTGTTCACAGGTTACATATGTAGGAGGCTACATGAAATATTACAAACTCATTTACGCATTTTGAATGCTGTATAATTTAACTGGTCTACTGAAGGGAGGCAAAAAAAATATAGGCTTCAGGGTTAGGCGTGTTTCTTGTGATGGGTTACTATTTGGGCTCTAATTGATATGTCAATATTATGTCAACATGTTCGAAGAGTAAAACTGCGTATTAAAGTTTTTAACATTTTGTGTGAGCCTACACATTTATCAGGTAAACATGTTAAAAGAGAAGTAGGGACGAGATTTAATTTCAGACATCAGAGGAAACAAAGGAAAAACTGATAACAGTTTTCTCTACTGCACTTTCTATGTGCACCACAGGTGAGGTGCACCAATTCGTGCGTCCCATTCTCTGGTCAATCACCATTATGCACCACCCATTTAATTTTACTGTACTTTCTATGTTGGTTTTTTGGTGATTTTTGGTCTGATTGTGTCGCTTTAAGGTATGAACACAAAGTTATAGTTCTTTTATAATCAATTGATCGAAAACACACATGAACGTGGAGGCATTCGCGGGGACATAGGGGCCTAATGTATTTAATTGTATACATATTAGATTGATTTTATATGGCCATGTTACCGGTGGTAACGGCAAAAACGTTACGATATAATTTTCATAATTCCAATGAGTTTACTTCTGGATAAAGGATATAACATAACTTTCATGGGATTGTGCCATAAACTATACAAAATCCAGGGAGATGTAAGACAATTTTCGTAATCACGTAACGATGGAATTCACGTACCTTAAGGAAAGTGATATTTATTGTAGGCCTACATCACTACAATAATATTAGAAATCATGATTACCCATTTTATAAATATCGAGCGCATTATAGATCTTAAATAATATTAGGAGTATAGGCCTATGGCTTTTTTTCAGACAAACACCCCACTGGATACAGAACGCTACTTGTGTGTGGATTGTTGACATATATGGTTGACCGGAACTGTATCGCAAAAGTTTACCAAAAATATATTACTTCATGTTCATATTATAACACAAATTTTAGGGTAATTACAATTCTGGAATTCATTACACAAGACATTTACTCACCAACCTAACACTACATCACCAGATGTGTGGACAGTTGATTTAATTTTACGGAAATTGTAAAGCGTGAAGATGCATTGCAAGCGAGGGTACAAATTGCACATTTCCTCAAATATTCAATTGTATAAAATAGGTAGGCCTAAGCCCTATCTGGCCGGATCAGCTTGAATGAAAGTGCTGACAATCGTTCGAAATATTAGTTTTATTTTTGGTTAAATTCTCTGACAAGTGGCAATATAGGCCTATATAGTATAGAGTCTATACTCGCTGTCAAATTAACAAGGATCGCATGATTTTCGGCAATTTCTCCGTCGATTCTGAACCGATTTTTTTGAAATTTTGCGAAGGCCATTTTCTATTCAAATCCTAACAGCGGTAAAAATTTCGCAAAATTATATTTAATATTACAAAAGTTAGACCATTTGACATGTAATAAAATTCTAAAATTAGTTTAATGGGTTTATAGAGGGACGTCGTAATTTCAATTTATTACATGTCAAATGGTCTAACTTTTGAAATACGATAGTCTATATAATTTTACGAAATTTTCAGGGATATTAGGATTCTGCTGAAATAGGATTGTTACAAAATTTCATTAAAATCGGTTGACAATTGACCGAGAAATCGACGAAAAACATGCGATCCTGGTTGATAACTTTTAATGTGACTTTGGGTAGATCCTATATGTATATTTATTGTTCATCTCAATAAGCACCGACACCGTAAGCGGTAGGAATTTAGATTTTTCTGGTCGGAAAATTAAGTAATGTCAGTATGTTGCACATTTTCACGTACCTGAGGTGTTCCCGCGCCAACTGACTAAGGAGTGCCATCAATTTGAGTTGAATTGCAGTTATATGACAAGGTAGAAAACTACTCTCACAAAATTATCACCTGCCGCGACCCCATTCTTGGTTTGTTTTGATTTTTTTGTGAAAAAGGAAGTTCTCTGACAGCGGAAGGTCCCATTTTTGGATAGGTAGGGCCAGTGAACTATATACATGGAATGGACAGATCCCATTGGCCGACCATGTCAGCGGCATGCGCAGAGCGACGCCATCGCTTGGAGTTGGACGGCAAACTTCCGGTGCTCCAGCCATCAACTGTAAACACATGGCACATGTTGAACTGGAGACACAACAAACATTTCGCCGCCGACGTACGTCGAGTCTCTATCCCGAAATTTATTATTAACAATGAATTTAGTTTTAGATACTCCCAATACACTTTAAATTTAATGGATGAGGTACAAATAAGTGACATAAACAGGCTACAGCCCAGCTGAACTTGAGTGTCACGTTGAAGATACCCGTTTTTTCGCCAAACTACAACTGCGAGTGTGACACTCTCACACTCACAGTGAGTGACAGGCCGGGGGGAGGGTCTCTGAATGAGCCACTGTCACCAGTCACTCGGGTTGTTGAAAAATGAATAGGCCTATTAGTCTAGGCCTACTGATTTCCGAGTCCATGTCTCATCGGTCCAGATAAATAAGGCCTAAGTGAGGCGCCTGTTCACGTCGTGGCTACCTGGCCCTATCCTGGGCTGAGGCTGAGCTGAGGTCCAACCGTGATCATGGTGATTTATCTAAGTTGAATGCACTGTTATGCAGCGACGGGCTGCAGCGTCAAGACGTTTTAGGAACTCCAGAGTCCAGGGAGACAAGCTGTCATAGGGTTATTTGTAGGTCTATCTTGTGAATAGGGTGAAGCCTGTGCTTACTAGCCTAGGCTAGACAGAGCCTAGACTACATGGACTATATAGGCCTACTCGCCATCAAATTACAATTGATCAACCAGGATCACATGATTTTCGGCGATTTCTCTATCACTTTTGAACCGATTTCCTTGAAATTTTGCAAAGGTCATTTTCTATTAAAATCCAAACAGCGGTAAAAAATTTGCAAAATTATAATTAATATGTCAAAAATTAAACCATTTGGCATGTAATAAAATTCTAGAATTAGTTTAATGGCAGGCGTGGATCCAGAGGGGAGGGGGGGGGTTAGCGGGCTGCACGCCTGCCCTTTTTAGGGCCCAATTCTTTAAAAAGTTACCTAAATTGGCTTAAATAAGCAAATGGTCTAACTTTTGAAATACGCTATATAATATTACAAAATTTTCAGGGCTGTTAGGATTTTAGCTGAAAATGGCCTTCGCAAAATTTAAAGGAAATTGGTCTAGAATTGACGGAAAAATCGCCGAAAATCATGAGATCCTGGTTGATTTGACGGCGAGTCAGATTAACTTAAAATACATCAAACAGGGTTAATGAATTTTGCGGATTCCTCAATCAATTCTCAACCATTTTTTATGAAATGTCACCAGGTGACCATTCCCTCGTGACACACACTATTTTCCATTCATGTCACGACTACAATAAAAAAAAGTAGGCCTATATATTAGTAAGACCATTTGAAATGCAATGAAATTCTGAGATGGAACTAATAGATTTATAGATATTTATATATATTTTTATTTAATACCTACATCTAGTACATGTTAAATAGACCAACTTTTAAACTAGGCCTATACATTATTTTTCAATGAAATTTTTAGGGTAGTCGCCCTATGAATATCAAATAGTGTTGTAAAATCGGTTAATATCATATCCCCCTCGACCCGAATATTTCTACTTCAAGTATCCCTGAGTAAAGACTAATGTATATCGGGACACTTCAAGTACTGAAGTTCCCAGTTGCGGAAGTTCCCACATTCCTGAAAATTCCAAGTCACCCATAGGGGACCCACTGCAGGCTGTTAAATCAACTATATGCCTATATGTTTATAGTCAACAATTACATAACTGTTGGGCGGGGAGCAATATGCAATGGTGCATTATTTATCCGCACATAATTTTACACTGCTCTGTGGCACGCTGAAAATGTCAAATTTGATTACTAGGCCTTAGTAGGCCTATATATATAGGTCTTGAAATATATTATTTATTACATGTAAAAAGGGCCTGCCCAGGGCGGCTTTATTTTAAGAAATACTCCCCTCTCCCCCCCCCCCCCCGGCAATTAAATGGTGGCTCGAAATGTAGCTTCAGGCCTATTCTGTGTCGTCACCAGAAACCCTTTTGAATGGCTACTCGGTGAAAATAATGTTATATAAGACTCCCTTCCCCATACTTTATTGTATTACTTAGTTCGCTGATAACATTGAGGTCAATGCTATTGAGCTACACAGAATAGGACTATGCTACAAACAGGTAGGCTTGTAGGCCTACCAGTGATATACGCTTTGACTTGCAAATGCTGCACGCATAGCCTATTGAATAGGATCAATTTTATACATCAGAATCTGACGTCTAAAGTCGATCCCCATTATTGTTTTAATATGCATAATATCTGGAAAACCGGACCAGATAGCTAGACTATTAGTTTACTATGGAACAAAATGTGTAGTTCCAGGTAGGGTTATATCTCGAAAAATTTCAACATGATAAAATTCAAATTGGCTGACCTGCAGTGCAGCAACTTCCGATCGACAACTTTTCTAATTAGCGAGATTCACTCAACATTTTTTTATGTATCGCTCCAAAATGTATACCATATATCCATTCGACTAATAGCTTGGATGAGTTCAAAATTGGACATGATTCAGACAGAAGCTAGGTCATGGCGGCCAAAATGGGTAATTATCAGTCATTATTTTTTTTAATATGCGTAATATCTGGAAAACTGGACCAGATAGCTACACCATTACCATTAATTATTGGTCACATTATAAAAATAATTATATGCGGAATATCTGGAAAACTGAACCAGATAGCTTGACGATTACTATTAAGCAAAATGTGTAGTTTCAGGTAGGGATATACTATAAAAAACTTAAAAGTCAAAATGGCTGACCGACAATTTCAATAATGGCGGCGGGCTTTTGTCGAGTGTGCTCTTGTTTCAAATGATTTTCACTTTTAAACGATGATTAGAGGCTGAGGCTTATAATTTCCGTCGCGGGCCTTGTTAAAAAATTGTCTGGGGGCCATGCCACCAGACCCCCACCCCCAGCACACAGGCGTCAGAGTGGAACCTAAAAGCATATAAAAACCTTTAAAAACATATATTTGAAAATGTAACCCATATATGTTAGATGCAGGGATGTGTTTACAGCAAATAATTTTATCTCTGTTTCAGTCTTCTGAGCAGTATGAGGCATGGTTATGCGAGTCTTAAGATATCGCGCCCACAAAGTTTCTGGGCGGCCATTTTGTCAAAATGTCCTCTGTCAGCCATCTTTTTTTATGAATTCTTCCCAAAAGTTAATCAGATCATCAGGAAAACCCGGCCTATAAAATTTGAATGCGATACATCCAATGGCTAATAACATATCATGCCCACAAGTTTTTTTTTGTCGGCCATCTTGGAAAATGGCCGCTTAATTTTAACCCTCACATCGCTAAGCGCGACTATAGTCGTTTTTATCCCCCGCCCACGAAGTAGGGGCGGGGGATATTGTCATCACCATGTCTGGCCGTGCGTCTGTGCGTCCGTGTTTCGTTTCCGGACGATATCTCTGAAACTGTTAGCCGATTGCTTTCATATTGCATACACACATCGCTTAGGGGGTGTAGATGTGCCTTTTGGGGGATATGACCTTTGACCTAGTTTTTGACCTTTAATTTTGAGGCGATTATTGACATCAATTGATTGCGGATGATAACTTCAATTTCCGGACGATATCTCGGAAAGAGTTTGCTGAATTGTTTTCATACTGCACACACAAATCCCTCAGGGGGTGTAGATGTGCCTTTCGGGGGTTTTGACCTTTGACCTAATTTTGACCTTTGATTTTGAGGCGATTATTGACTTTATAATTGATGGCGGATTATAAGTTCAGTTTCCAGATGATATCTCAGAAAGCATTTGCTTGATTGTTTTCATATTGCATACACATATCCCTCAGGGGGTGTAGATGTGCCTTTTGGGGGTTGTGACCTTTGACCTAATGTTTGATTTTGAGGCTAGTACTGACTCTAATTGATGGCAGAAGATAAGTTCATTTTCCGGATGATAGATTGGAAAGCGTTTGCTGGATTCATATTGCCACACACATCCCTTAGGGGGTGTGAATGTGCTTTTTGGGGGATTGTGAACTTTGACCTATTTTTTAACCTTTGACTTTGAGGCCATCATTGACTTTAATTAATGGCGGGGGACTACATAAGACTACATAAGTCCAGGAGCTCCCGCTCCGAATTAGAATTTGATTTAAGCAATTTTGTATAGGGTTATTAATGTAGTCCTAGTCTAGGTCAAAAATCAAGAAGCAAGACAACTAGGTCTAAGAAGCCCAGTCTAAGAGTAAGATAAGAACTAGACAGTCTGTCAGAGATTGCAAACCTCCATTGAAATTAATGATCCTAATCAGTATCCCAGTAATGGTCTACCTATCTGGCACGGTTTACACGATATCAGGCCAATCGAGTTAACTAATAGCCGATTTACGGTCATTTCGAATTCGATATAAATTAGTTAAAAACTTAGGGTGCATTCTCCCCCGAAACCTCAAATTTGGTTCTATAGTAATGGACTAACATCTAACACAGTTTGCAAAATATTGGGCATGTGAAAGTAAATAATGGCCGATAGGGGGTCATTTTGAATTTGATCGAGTCAGAATTTTTCAAGATGCATCCTCAGCTGAAATCTCACATTTCATTCTATTGTAATCGTCTAGCTATCTAGCACGGTTTACCAAATATCGGCCATGTGAAAGTGAATAATGGCCTAAAGGCGGCCATTTTGAATTTGATCAAGTCAAAATTTTCCAAGATGCATCCTCAGCTGAAATCTCACATTTCATTCTATAGTAATGGTCTAGCCATCTAGCACGGTTTACCAAATATCGACCATGTGAAAGTGAATAATGGCCGATAAGAGGCCATTTTGAATTTGATCAAGTCAAAAATTTTCAAGATGTATCCTCTCCTGAAATCTCACATTTTGTTTTATAGTAATGGTCTAGCCATCTAGTTAGGTTACCAAAAACCGGCTATGTGAAAGTGAATAATGGCCGATAGGCGGCCATTTTGAATTTGATCAAGTCAATTTTTTTCAAGATGCATCCTCTCTTGTAATCTCACATTTTGTTTTATAGTGATGGTCCAGCTATCTAACACGGTTTACCAAATATCAGCAATGTGAAAGTAAATAGTGGCTGATAGGCGGCCATTTTGAATTCGATTGAGTCGAAAGTTTTTAAAAGGCATCCTCTCTCGAAACGTCACATTTTGTTTTATAATAATGGTCTAGCTATCTAGCACGGTTTACCTGATATCAGGCCTATCGAGGTAAATAATGCTGATTGTCGGCCATTTTGAATTCGTAAGTTAAAAATTTTCAGGGTGCATCCTCCCCCGAAAACTCACACTTTGTTTTATAGTAATCAGGTAATGGTTTAGCCATCTAGCACGGTTTACCAAATATCAGCCATGTGAAAATGAATAATGGCCGAAAAGGCGGCCATTTAAAATTTGATCAAGTCAATTTTTTTCAAGATGCATCCTCATCTGAAATCTCACATTTTGTTTTACAGTAATGGTCTAGCCATCTAGCATGGTTTACCAAATAACGGCCATGTGAAAGTGAATAGTGGCCGATAAGCGGCCATTTTGAATTTTATCAAGTCAATTTTTTTCAAGATGCATCCTCTCCTGAAATCACACATTTTGTTTTATAGTAATGGTCTAGCCATCTAGCACGGTTTACCAAATAACGGCCATTTGAAAGTGAATAATGGCCGATTGGCGGCCATTTTGAACTTGGACTTGGAGTTGATTTTTTTCAAAATGCATCCTCTCCTGAAGCCTTACAATTTGTTTTATAGTAATGGTGTAGATATCTTGAGCGGTTTTCATGATATTCCACAATATCAGGCCTGTCGAGGTGAATAATGGCTGATAGGCGGCCATTTTGAATTTTATCAACTTCGAATTTTTCAAGGTGCATCCTCTCCTGAAACCTTACAATTTATTTGATATTAATGGTGTAGCTATCTTGAGCGGTTTTCATGATATTCCGCAATATCAGGCCTGTCGAGGTGAATAATGGCCGATAGGCAGCCATTTTTAATTTTATCGACTTGAAATTTTTCAAGATGCATCCTCTCCTGAAACCTCACAATTTGTTTTATAGTAATGGTTTAGCTATCTTGAGCGGTTTTCATGATATTCCGCAAAATCTTTCAGTCGGATTTACCGATGTTATAAATTAGGTCAAAGTGCTGGGTCAACTTCAAGGTCAAGGTACAAAAACATGAAAAGGCACAACTAGGGACCTTAGAAAACATGTATGTGCAATATGACTGTCATCGGCCCAGTACTTTTCGAGATCTGCTCCGGAAACGAAGTGCGCATCAAAACGTCTAAATAGGTCATAGTTCTGAACCGGAAGTAGTTCAAAGTTCAAATACCTTTAAAAGGCACAACTAGACCCCCAAGGGGTGTTGTGTGTAAAATTTGAAGACAATGGGACAAGTACTTTCAGAGATATGCCCCGGAAACGAATTGTTTACGGACGGCCCAACGGCCCAATGCCGTAACATCATCATTTTCTCCTCTGCAACCTTGCGTATTGAATTCAGATTAAAAATATTTTAACCTGTCCATTAGCCACCTGGAAGTAACCCACATACTAAAAATTGTTATCCTAGCTTATTTTCTTACAAAGTTATAGGCAAAAGAAGAGGCCAAGAAAAACGGAGGTAGAATCCATAGCTCCCTCCGTCTCACCTACGGTGACGGCGGGAGCTAACAAATATGGGTGGGTAATTTCCACCCACTTGAAGTTGTTGGTCGCGGTAGCAAGACACAACTTAAAGTTGGCGGAAATTTAGATTATTTCATTTAGTGCTTTAAGGGTTAAAATTTGTGATGGATCATTTCATGTGTGCACAGTGTCATAATTAAGTCAAGATTGTTCAACTTAGTTAAAATTTTAGCATTAATTTACTAGTTAGCTGGTCTAGCTGTGTTGTAAATATCACTAGTCCATGGCCAGTATTACTAGTGATCAGACTACCGGACAAGTAGGTATACAGCAGCTGATAAGATGACTGGATATGTGTAAAAAGTGTGTAAAAATCATTTCTATATGGCACCTATAATTTTGTGGCCAATAAACCTACATGTATTACCTGTATAACAACATAGATATTTTTAGGAAAAAGACCCATTTGTGGACTAACTATATAGACTTTGAATCCTGCAAGCGCCTTCTCAATTTATAGCATGTAGTAATTTAAATTCTAGCTTGATGTCATTTTTTCTTCACAGACAGTATGCTATGCTTTTTCTAGAAAATGAGAGCATGTCTATTTCAATTTATATATCGCACCCTTTTTTATGGACACTTATTACACTGAATTAGAAAAAAACAGCAGTGCAGACAAATACAGTAGGCTACACACGGAAACGATAATGCGAAGGTCAAATGTAGTAAAGCAATATTAATGAACAGGATTCATTTGCACAACTTAGTCTGCAGGTATATGGAATTTACATATTTTCAATTGAAAATTTAATTTTGTCAACAAAACTAAGTAAATGTTTATCATGTAAAAACCCAAAAAGTCTCCCCCTCGCACTTTTCAAATAAAAATTATAAATTAATTATATGGTCATTCCATTTTAAATCAATCAGGAGTCCCCGGGTGACCACCTCTGAATTAAAAGAAAAAAATCTCAAATCAACTATAACATAAAATAAGAATTTGTGCAAAATTTCAGCTCAAACAAGACAATAGTTTTAAAGATATGCCTCCTTTAATGTGGTGGAGATCGAGCGCTGGAATTTATGCTTGAATTTTAACACATCCATTTTGGGACCATGTTTCAGGGCCTATAGCTTTTCATCTGAAACAGATAGTCTAGAGCTATGCAATTTTCAGGATCTGTTCATCTCCCAGTGAGTCTGCTTCCGAAATATGTAATCGCAGTATAAGTAGTTAAGTCTCAGTCTCCCAGATGAAGTATAAATTGAGGATTTCAGCAAAATAAATAGTAATTGTATTTACTTTTAGACCCTTGCACAGTCAAAACTAATTTGTGAAATCTATTTTATTTAGCAATACTATATCTCTGCTACTCTGAGCACCCAATGGTGTTATAGGCCCTGAAAAATGGACCCAAAATCGATGTGCAAAAATTCCCGCGGGAATTACAGCGCCCCCACCACATTAAAAGGGCCATATCTTGTTTGAGCTGAAATTTTGCATAGTTTTATATTTTAGGTTAAATAGTTAATTTTATACATTTTTTTTAAATTCTGAGGTGGTCATCCGTGGACTTTTCTGAAAACTGGTTGATTTGACATGCAATAACACTAAAATTTTACCAGATAATCAATTTGTACACGTAATTATCAAGTTATATTATGAGGCAGAGGCTGGCAGCAGCTTTAGCATGTTTAGGGTGACAAGGTGCTATTTTGACCAAAAAGATTAAAGATGACCGCCATAAGCCGGTATGTTTCTTAACTTTCTGAAAAACTGATGCAGTTTAGGAATTAATATTGTACTATGCAGTATGTTGAATATTGAGTATATCGGATAAGCGGCTTTGAAGTTATCAGTTTGGCAAGGTTCTAATTTGAAAAAAAAATTGAAGATGACCGCCATGACCCGGATATTTTTTCTAACTTTCTGAAAAAAATTATGCAGTCTAGCCTAGGAATTAATACCACTATGCTGTATGTTGATTATTGAGTATATCGGGCAAGCGTGTTTGATGTTATCAGGGTGACAAGGTCCTGATTTGACGAAAAAAGATTAAAGATGCTCCATGACCCGGATATTTTCCAAAACTTTCTGAAAAATTGATGCAGCTCAGGAATTAATGCTAGTTATCAGTATCTGAAACACTGAATGAATCGGAGAAGCAGTTTTGTAGATATGAGGGTGACAAGGTATGGGTGAGGCCACACGTCGCGGCAGTGGATGAAACCGTACAAAAAAAATCAGGGGAGCCTAATAATTGTGCATAAAGGGTCAAGTTTATGATGCTAAAGTACAGGCCTTGTCATATAAAAAATCTCATATGCCCAATATCGCAAACCACGTTTTTCGCCATTTAAAAAATATTTACAGAAATTACTGGCTGAAAATATTTTTTTCGCTTTTATTTAACTCAGTAAAAAATGATCGGCATGATCTCCAGGTATAATTTTTGTTTAAAAATTATTTTAACTTGCAAAATTCTTCCTTTGTTATGCAGGGCTCGAAATTCAAGGGTGCCCGTGGCACCCTAAATGTGCTGCGGGCACGCAAAAATACTGGCATGCGTGTCCTGCTGGCACCCAAAAAAACGGCCATATTACTGGTCACTGAAATTCATGAATTGAGTCAGCCTATCTGAAACAAATGTTATTTAGATGATGTTTTTTGTGGTTTTAGGACTGTACAAATCTTTTATGTGCAAACTTTTAATAGTCGACAAAATGAATAAAAAATGTTGAAAAAGAGTTCCTGAATGTTTATGTTGTTTTCAAATATAGGTCACCTAAAATTTCGGGCGGGAACCTAAAATTTTGTAAATGAATGCCCTGTTGGTACCACTCCAAAAAGTTTAGATTCTAAGCCCTGTTATGTGTACCGATATTCCCGAATTAATATAATATAATATCGCCCACTGCTCTAATGATGAATGACTTGCCTCTGCCATCTTACATGACAAAAAAAGAATCAGGCAATGTAAAGTATTTTTTGCCAAAAAATAGTCGCCGGATAACTTGTAAAGTGGACTGGAGATGAAAAAAAAAATTAGTCACCAAATATTTTATAAATGGCAAGAAACGTGGTTTGCAATATTGGCCGTACGACCTATATCGTGAACAACGTTATATAGAACTTGGGTCAAACTAGAATTTAGATTGTCAAAATTGTTTATGGTTTCAATTTGAAACTAGTGAAATAAATTTCTTTCATTCTTTCTTTCAAAATTTGGATGATTGCATTGACAGCATATATCCACGATATCCATTCTTTGTCCCTCAGCATGCTCAGTGTGTTACCATTTTTTTAAGAAAAACCCCTAAATAAGATTATGGATTTTTTCACGGCCGGAGGGGGGTTTTGTTGTGTATTTTGTAAATTAAACCATTTCGCATGTAATAAAATTATTGTTCCACCGTGAAATGAGAGCTGTAAATTTGAAAATGTAATACACAACAAAATTCCACCAAATTTCTGGGAAGTTGGGGGAAGATGAAAAAATGATCCCATAAAAATGACTGCCATGTGACATAGGCTACATGTGCAGACGGTGAGGACGGGGTCACTCACTCACTGATACTACTGACAGTGACAGACACACTCAACCCCAACAGTCACTAGCCTGGGGTTGATGTGGTCACTGTGGACCTGTCGGTGTCATCAACTGGTGACGCTGATACAGTGATAGTCACAAGGCCGTAGGAGCCGTACCGGCCATACCGGCCATGGCCGGACCACTTTTTTGCCCCCCCCCCCCAAAAAAAAACAACTTGAATTTATGGCCTTCACACGGCTCACTTACATATAGGCATACCTGAGGGATTCTATAATTTCAAGCACCAGCACTGTCCGCACCTTGTAATATTTATTATTGAATATTTTGATTTAATTTGTTTACATAAATGCAATGAATGACCTTTATTTTACAATATAGCAATATTACAAATAAAAAAATTCTAACATAAATGTGTTTTTTGAAAGAAATATTATGTAAATTTAGCCAATTTTAGTCAAAAAGCCTTGTCCCACATTCTAAATCCCCGCATAAACAGGCGATTTATTCTGGACTTCCTGTATTATACATTATATTTGTTTCTGATAAAATCTTAGTGCACAACACTATCTATAAGATTAGATACAAGTTTTTAAAAATAATTTTATTATTTTACCACTTTTTATGCAATTTATGTCTGTCCCACGCTGCAGCGACTCTCCGTAACGCTTATAGTTTTCAGGTAATTTCTATACTTTTTCTGACCAAAATATCACTTGTCTGATGCCAAAGAGTTGCGCGAGAGCTTCATGCAGGAAATCGTGAAAAAAAAGTATAATAAATGTGTTTTTGTTTAGAAATAATGTAAGGTTTGTGCAAGTCTTTGGGTGAGTATTTTAATTCAACGTCTCTCCATAACGCGATTTTTCACACATAAATACTGCAATTAAACTTTTAAGCACCCTACAACCTCCAAGCCTACTACAACCTCATTTGAAAAAAATAAAAATATTCATAGTATAGCATAATACATAGATGCTATGCACGATTTAGTAAAAAAAACGTCACTCCATAACGCGTATTTTCTGTCTCTCCATAACAAAAATAAAAACGTTATGGAGAGAAAAAGTAGTCACAAATTACCCTTTTACTCATTTAAAAATAGCTATAAACCTTTATGAATTTGGTATTTTAACCGAAAAGTGACACTTGTTGAAATAGTAACTTTTCTTTTTGTCTTTTATTTGTGTTAGCATCGATATTTAGTATTTGTTTATTGTCACTCCATAACAGAAATAATTGTCGTTATGGAGAGACAATGTTCGTTATTATTACTCTCCATAACGACAATAATCGTAACGGAGAGTAATTCTTATTTCATTATTTAAGGGTTATTGTCATAAAGTGATTCTTTCTAAATTAAGTGATCAACATTATAATAACCATGTTCAACTACTTGTTAAATATGGTATACTTTTGTAGAAGGGTCACTGAAAAATTTGAGTTTGAAAATTACTCCGTAACATAAATTGTTCTCTCCATAACGGTAAATTAGTCTCTCCATAACGTAAGAAAAATTAAAATTGATAAAAAGAAGCATTTAAAAGTTAAATTAAGCTCTGCTGACAACGCTATGTCAATAAACAAAGCTAAGTTGACATGTGTTTAATTTTTTGACAATATTCAGACAATCTCATATATCAAGGAAAATATCATCACTGGTGCCTAAAATTATAGAATCCCTCACCTGCTTTACTCGATCTATGCATGTTTGACTCTTATCTACGCATTCACTGCTCAGCCAACATGTGGCGTTGACCCAGCGCCAGCGATGCTGGCCCAACATCGAAACTGCTCTGGGTCAATGACCAACGTTAGCTGAGTGTATGACTTGCTAGCAGATCATGGTGACGAGCGGGCAGCGGAGGGGATTCCCACACATTTTTTACAACTTAGGAGCAGCTTTTTGCCGCAGATCTATACACCCAAATGCCTAAATGCTGTTGTCCATTACCCTGGTAGGACACATGTGTTCCACATAGTATAGCCTGGATACAAGCATACAAGTTTTTTTCTTTATAAAAATGTTTTTATATCTTAATTTGCTATGCTTTGATATAAACACAGTCATGTAGGATGACACTTCTGTGACTTGTGTAGAAGAGATCGGGGATCAGTGTGGAAGTCTCTCCATTTTGATCTTGATTTTGATCACAACTCCCAAAAAATAACGGATAATTTTGATTTGCTAGTGACGTAGATAAATAAATTATCCAATTTGACAAAAAATTATCGTTAATCATATTTTACTTAAAAGATAACTGGTCATTGAAACATAGTGACAAAAACTGCTTTTGCAAAATACATGACTATCATCTCCGATTTATATCGGAAGTTGTTTCCTACGGCCTTGTCATCAAGCGAGGCTACAAGTCCATTTGCGCACCTTCAGCTCTAAGGGACGCACCATTTGATATTTACCTCCGGTGGAAAACAAGCTTTTTTGGGCGATCAACGTGCGACAATTTTTTTTTTTATGTTTTGTTGAAGAATTTTTTTTGTCATATGCTTTCCCTATTATGTACGTTACCATTTGGTGTTTTTTCTGGTCAACATAGTTTTCATCAATTTCGACAACAGATTTTTTTTTCTGCCCACATTTTCAACAAACTTTTTTTTTCTGACTTTTGTGGCGACAAACTATTGTTTTCAATTTTAATCTAGCCCCCCCCCCCCCAGATATCAAATGGTGCGTTCCTAATTACCCGAGACATGAAGGGTGTTACACTGAAGAAGGGCGTTTGCAGTCGTCCTTTATGGATGTACTTTTGTACTTACGCTCACTCTCCAAAGAACAGCGTATGCTGATAGAGATTAAGAAAACTGGTATTAGTTAAATGCCAGCCACAAATGCCACCAGTGAGCGAACCTTCGGCGCCCTGAGAGAAGAGCGAAGACATACCTGCGCTCAATGATGGTTCCAAGCACAGAAAAAATATATTACGAAAGTTCACATATCAGGACTGGCATCATATGCAACTGCAGTGAGGATCAAATGAACACAAACTGTTCAGAACTGAAATTGTGATTTTTTCACAGAATGATAATGTCTGTAAATTAAACCATGGGCTTGATTATATACTCACCAATTGGCCTTTTAGGTTCAGATGCTCCATAATAATATAGGGCCTACGTCAAGTCTGAATAATTTACAGAACAACGATGTACAAACATGTATATGGACTAGATCTAGTTTAACAAATAAAAAGTGATCAACAATTGATTCATTTAGAAATTTAAATTTTTGTCTCAAAATGGCCCAAATGCCACCAAAAACAAGGGATTTTTTTTAAATTTCATGGGGGGGGGAGCATGCCCCCAGACCCCCTAGCTACAACGCCCCTTCGGTGCGTTGCTGTAGGCGTAATTGTACTGAATAATTGGAAAAAGGCCGGACCACTTTGAATTTGCTTCCTACGGCCTTGAGTCAGTAACGTAACCTAACAGTTACTGACACAATTCAGTTAAAACAAGACAGGTCTACTGACAGTGACAGTCACTGTCAGCGGTGACAGCCGGTTCAGGACCATCATGACATGACTGACAGTGTACTGTGTCCCCGGCCGCGATCGGCAGCTCTCTGGCTAGACCTGGACAGGCTGGAGAGTGGAGGCCTTAGGCTTAGTCGCTCCAGAGCTCCAGATAATTTTTTTGGTTCGAGGAGTATTTTACTCATTGAAATGGGTGATGAGGAGTGAAATATGATAAAAAAATAAACGAGGAGTACTTTTCATACAACAACATGAAAGCTTTATTTACATCATTTTTTTTATAGTCACATAGTTCTCTTCACGTAAAAAATACAACAATCGTTTCATTTTTCTGGGGTTTTTTTTTACTTTGATGGGTATTTTAATAGTTTTTATGAGTAATATTACTGCTCAGATTTTCTATCAATGAGTATTTGCTGTTTTTACATGCGTATTTTACTCATATACGCATGTTATCTGGAGCCCTGTCGCTCCATTTACGACTTAGACCTCCAGCCATCCAATTCCAAGTCTACTCTCTGTCCCACTCACTCTCAGCCTTACTCGCAACGCAGTGGCCGCCCATGCCATGGCCATGGTCATGGTGGCAGGGCCAGTGCTGCGTGTACTGGCCCACTGGGTCTGTACTCTGAGTCTGAGTCTCTGTGTGCTGCGCCTGCGACGCCGCGTGCAGTGTCACCGACCCGCACCAGCACACAGACGTTATTATAATTGATTATACAAACATAGCGTGACACCTACTTATTCGTTTAGTCCTGTTGATCGTATTTCGATTTGTTAAAACTATTTTAACAGAATAATTAATCGCCAGATCGATTGAAACGTGCAGATGTGATAACTGACGTCGCGTTCCCGCCATGTTGCAAGTGTTGTTGTTTACATTTCTGCACTTCCGCTCTCCAACTCCAAGCGATGGCTGCCCTATTTCACGCCGGCCAATGAGAGATGTCCATTCCATGTATATAGTTCACTGGGTAGGGCTAGGCTAGATGACTGTGTAGGCCTATTGCAAATGCTTAGGTCACTTATTTTTTTCCATTTCACAACGTTTAAGACACAAGTAGGCTACTGAAGCAGACTAACTTTAAGCCCAATATTTATTACCTAACAACATGTTAATATTAATAATAATGAAGTAGTCCAGCCTAAACTAAATATATGTAGGCTAATCCTATAGCCTAGTTGAACATATCATATGATAATGTTCCTCGACATGTTTACATTTACAAAAAAATACTGAAGCATTAAATCCAAGACTCTACTTCAGCTGTAGTCTAGGTCATAACGTTAAGAAGTTCTAAAGAGATTAAAAAAAAAACTCTGCTTGCTATTGTAGGCTAGGCTTCTCTCAATGTTTTCGTGGTAAGCCATGATTTAAAATTTACTGTTTATTGAAATAATTATATTAAAGCGACAGAATGAAGCCAAAATCATCTTTTTTTTTGTTTCTTGATATGACATCCAAAAATGTACAATTGACAATTTGCCATACCTTTTTTATTATACTGCCTATATCATAAATATGTTTGTTATGCAGAACACTTTACTGTCATTTTTAAATTCAGTGGACATGTCAGGCTCAGAAAATGTATATGGTTGCATATGTTATCGACCTTTAAACATAAGTTACCAAGCATTGAATGTAGGTCTTCGGCCCAAAATTGAAGGATTTTGTCATTTACATGCAAAATTATTGGTTATATTCTTACAATATTTACTGTTAGCTGTCACACAACAGTGTTTTGCAAAAGTTATCTATATGGGGCAATGTTTTTTCAAGTATTGATGTACGAACAATTCACAGTTTTTTTTTACTCGCTCTATACTCATTCGCCTGTGATGTGCCTAATAAACATTCAATGATGTATATTTGCATAAAAAAAATTATCGTAATTTTAATACAGATCTATAGACATTCGATATGTGATATTTTTAGTAGAGAAAAAAATTCGACAGTATAGTTGAAGGTGATAGGCCTACTGCCGGAGTTTTCCATTTTTATACACACATTTATTAGGCACATCACGTTTTTTATATAATCATTAAGCAGATTAAATAAATTAAATCGTGTTAAATGAAGTAAGTAAGTAAGTAAGTAAAATGTTTGCTTTACTTCACTTTTCGGCCAGTATGGCCATTTAAGTGAAAATTCCTAGTATTACAATATCCCATATTGTATAGTTAAAGTAGTAAAGAAAAGACAAAGCTAATAAAAACATGTTCGTACTAAAATATTCAGTTTAAAATGTTTGATATGATAATATGATGATGCTCCTGGCACCTATATGTAACGAGTCTGATGACATGTTGTAGCGCCTGCATTACAGCACAGCTTAATGAGTATAAAAATGTCAGTATGAAATAATGTAAAATATGAAGTGATTATAAAATTAACGACTTTTCCAGTCACTATATCTCCATGAAATTGGAGTGATTGTGTAAAAACTACTGTAAAAACTGTAAAAGTCTATAAGTCAAAACAGTGTCATTGTCAAAACAAATATATAATATATACTATAATACTAAATACTATAATAAAAAAAAGTAAACCCATTTGGACATAAATATGAATGACATAAACAATGAACAGAGAAACCATTAAGTAAGTAAGTAAAATGTCTTCTTTACTTCACTTTCCGGCCAGTATGGCCAGAGAAATCATTAAACCACAAAAAATTCTCAAAAATTAAAGACTTACAGTGCCCCCACAGTTGGTAATAAGGTCTGTGATATTGAAGAACATCACAGAGCGATCACGAACCGTGGGGAAACCGTAAGTCACCACAGGCTAATTGTACGGCAATGGCTAATCTATGACATGCTGCATTATCCGCCAGGATGCCACAGAGAAACCTTTAAAACAATGAAGTGAAAAAATAATTATATGGCGATGGTTTCTTTCGGACATCCCGTCCATCGCCAGGATGCCAAAGAGAAACCAATGCAAACACAAAAAAAAACAAATCATAGAGGAATTATGAGTAGACCTACAATGTCCCCACAGCTGGGGATCGGGTCTGTCATCAAGAGTTAGCACGACAGAGCGATCATAATCCGTGAGAGCACTGTAAGGCACCACAAGTACAATGAAAAAATATATAAAATATATAAATATGGATATATAAAGAATTTGAACTGAAAACTATTCGAAAATAAACATAACAACCTCAGTGAAAAACCCTGAACCACCGGAAAGCAAACACAAAAAACTTCACGTCAAAAAATAGAAAAACCTGGTTCGATGAAAGGTTTGGGTGTGCTTGGCCTTCTAAGAAGTTGCCCAGGGGGGACCACGCGGAGGTGACACCCTTCCCCCCCTGTTAAATGAAGTGGCCTGGATGAATTTAATACGGAATAGTATCATAACTTACGAAAAATAACCCCCATGAAAAGCATTTCTTTTATTATATTTTGTGAAATTAGAAATCATGATGTGCCTAATAGAATACTTCTCAAATACATTTGACCATTTTCTACGACATTGTCTGCAACTTATTCCCAATGTTTTTAAGATGAGTTTTGTGTTCCTTTTACCGTCAGATAATCTTTTTTAGACGTATACCAAACCAAGTAAGCAAAAAAAAATCATAAAGTAGAATGTTCTACCTGAAGTAATTAATTATGAGCGATAAATATGTGCAAGCAGATTTACTATTATTGTCAGCAGGACCTCCTCCGACTCGCCATGGGCGAATAGATCATCTGCTCATGAATTGGAAGGTGGCATTTCTGTCAAACCTACACAGAATGTTATCGTGCATGATGGGCCTAATTTTTATTTTCTTACCCTCTTATCACTGTGTCAACATTTAGGATGAAAAACAATTAATGTTTGATGCTGTTTTTTTACTTCGGCATTGATGTCTAAAAATATCAATGCTTAGTTATGTGCTCTTTGTCATATCCGTCTATTGTGCATGCCAATATTATTGAAGTAGGCTATTAGGACGTTTTTAAAAATAAAAAGTGAGATGATGTGCCTAACAAAAAATTGGGCACATCATGTGAACATACATGTTTTTGCCTGATCATATCCTGTAAGATTTCGTGAATTACAACTGCTTCATGTTGTATTTTATTTGTCATACAATACTTTAAATATTTATTTGCACAGTCCGGCTATTTTATTGAGGTTAGAGAATCAACAATTAAAATTAGGCACCTCACTTGAATTTTTAAAACTATTTAAAACTTTTCTGAAAAACATTTATTCGCTTCGTGTCAGGTGCCACCATATGTATTTTGTCACCTTCCACATATTCAAACATTTTTTATGATTTTTTATCGTCATATTAAGAAGAAAAAATAAAATCACCGATTTTTTTATGATTTTAGCGTGGGCTAGTTCCTTTAGGCTAAAATAAAATCACTTATTTTTTTATGATTTTAAACCTGAACAAGTCCCTTTTCAAGCTGTCCAATATACGCACTTCTCCCAGCATACACAAAACATTTGTATACCATTTATAAATTGTTGGACCAACGTCGAACACGTCGGGCCGACGTTGTATAAATGTTATACAATAGCTTTGTGTTTACTGGGCTGTGCTTTATTTCCATTGGAGATGACAGAAAGCGGGTATGTTGGACACCATGTACATTATACCCACTGTTATAGATTGATCATTTAACATTATAACACTTCAAAGTTAAGGTATCCAATTTACCCACCTCTCCCTAATAAATGAATTATAAATCTTCAATTATTTGTATGAATTAATTGAACACATCCACTCATGAAACTAATCCCCATTATTGTTATTGTTGATAACAACTGAACGAGTGACACTGGGTGAAGATCAGTACTCTGAATAATCCCCTAACCGTTAGGCTAAAATTGCTGTTGTCGCGGATCGAAGCTGTGAAAGCGCGAATTTGACGACTCAGTGGATGACAGGTGACGATCACAACTCAAACAGTGTCAGTGAAAATCGCAACTCACTCACGATACATACCTTGTAGGTCACATCCTGTCTTCTGTATTTTGTTGCCAATAACACTACCTTAGGCTTGCATAATGTTTATTACAGTACGACATTTATTTACGAAATAAATGAAAAATAAACAAAATGAGAAGGAATTAGCATGGAACGTTAGCGCCGATAGTCTCTAATAACAAATGCCAGGCAAGACGGCTTCCAGGGCTAGCCATTTTCAGGACTGTGCAGCAGGCCGACCAGCTACCGGCAACGGATCCACTTTGTATCTATACAGCTGGCCTACAGTAGTCTACCCTCTAAAATTACTTTGAAAAAGTCGTTATATGTATATATCCATTACATTATTATATATTTATGGGCTTAAATTTAAGTGATGACCATATACATATGCCAATAATCCATGTAATTAAACGATATAGGCCTATACATGTAGGCATAATGCTGGACTGGAAAAAATATAGGCCTACTATACATGATTATCATCCACTGTGCTACACTAATTTGTGTAGGTCTACACCACATAAATAAAAAAAATTCTACTTTCAAACATGCATTGTCTAGTCTTTACCATATGAATCAACCTATTTTTCAACAAATATTATATATATATACCATTGTTATCATTTACAGTGAATATACCTTATGTTTGTAAAGAAATATGCTAGTGTAGTCTGGGGACCGCTCGCTTTTCCGAAGGTCCGTTGTTCCGAAGGTCCAATGTTCCGAAGGTCCAATGTTCCGAAGGTCCGTTGTTCCGAAGGCCCGTTGTTCTGAAGGTTCATTGCTCCGAAGGTTCGTTACTCCGAAATTAAGGTTCATTGTTCCGAAAACAAGGTTCGATATTCCGAAAAAGAATGAATTTAAATGGATTTTTTTTTTTTTTTTGTGGTCTTTAATCTGCGAAATTCTTTAATGTTTTTAGATCTGCATAAAGGTCGTGGGCGGGTCCAATTACAAATTTATAGGGGAGCAGTGGCCTGGGACCCGGTGGTACAACCCCAGTACAAATTGACTAGATATGTGGGGCTCTAAGCAGGCTATTTTGGACAGAACAATTTAGGCTGTTTTCAGGCCTACGTGTAGGGTGTAGGGGCCTTCCAACTACTAAAACGGCCATACAAAAAAAACGACCAAAAAACACCTAGTATATATGACTAATTCATGCAATTGTCAGATTTTCTGTTTAATGTTTTGGAATATGCAGCATTGTGCTAATTTCAGCTAGCTTGAAGATAGAAATGTTTTGTTTTTATGCGTATTTATTTCTTCACTAAATATTTTTATTTTCACTATACCACGTACATTTGAGATAAATTGGTCAACTATCAACTCTTTGACATTTCCACGAAAAGTAGTGATTTGCAATTTATGGTTTGGATTGCACAATTAGCGACAATCTTGGGTTTTAGCAGTACTTTCTGATCACACTATACTATGTCGGGCAAACCTGCAAACCTTATCGTAGACACCAAACTCATGAATCTAGTTCTATTTTGTGGAAAATTATATAAATTTATTATTTGAGATTGAACAAATGTCGGCCACCTTGTATTTTATGCACAGGGCGGGGGGGGGGGGCCCTAGAGTAGTGGTTAGCACCGCTGCCTTTCACGCTAGAGTTCGGTTCCCGGTCTCGGCGGTTTGAAAGTAACAATAATGTTTCTTCCCCATCCACTCGTGAAAGAGCGCTTGAACCATGAACACACAATTGTTCTGAAACAATCTATATGCATGTTAATTGCAAAAAGAGCAATCTCTTTATACAAGCGAAAAGTTTATCATTTTTTGGTATCATTTCTGAAAATAACCGTTCAAACGGAAAGTAACAAAATTGATCAATAGCCATACCCAGAACAAACTGTTTTAGGGAAATGTGGGACGTGATGCAATCGATAAAGCGTAGAACTTTGCAATTAGCCGCTGCATGCCTGCCTTGTGAGTTAAGGGCTCGCTTGGTGCAGGATTTTCAGAGAAATATCATATTTCTCCTCTCTCTACGCTGGGACATTAATGTGTCATTGTTGTGCCCCCACGTGCTTCATTTCACTCAGGTGTGAATGAGTAGGCTCACCTGGTGGGATAGAGATGGAAATTATATACGATAATAAAATCACTAGCGCAAACCGTTTGTAGGGATGTACATGCTCCCCGGGGAGTTGAAATGGTATATTAATTAGGCCTAACAGGTCCAATGACCAGGGATAATATGATGTAAGTCGCCATGTAGCCTGTAGGTATAATATGATGAGCTGGATATGTGCGACATATAAATGGATGGCATCATGCACAAGTGGGCTAGCCCATATTTTGAGATTTTGGTTGTTTTTGAAAACTCTCACCACAAGCTTTATCTGCCAAAAGAGCCAAATGTCTAGACCAATCACATTCTGTGGTACAAGCCAAAGTTTGTTTTGCGCATGATGCTTTTTGGCGATTTTCATAGAGCACAAATGGTCTAACCCTCACTTTTGATCAAGTCAAAAAGAGTGAAATGGACGTGTTCAAGAATTTAAAGAGGAAAAACGGTTCACTGTCGAAGAAGCGAGGCGAATTTTACTCGATATCAGAGACAGTGCATCATCGGGTGATAATACGTAAAAATAATGCAAAAAATCGCACAACAACTTGAAGTGCATGATAAAACGAATACATACAAATTAAGACAACAATTAAATAAAATCAGTGACCAAATGGTCTAACCCTCAATGTGAAACTCATTCATTTATCAAGTTTTTTCTAGCAATAACATATATTATTATTGTTTTGTATCATATTTCCTTATTATGTGGATGCATGTACGGAACTCTTTCAATTTATCATGGATTAGGCAGCATAATTCTTTGAAAATCTTTTTAAAAAAGTGTGGGTTAGACCAAACGAAAAAAAAACATGCACAAATGGTCTAAACCTCATGTAACCAACTATAAAGTGCTTTAATTTCGCAACAACCATATTTAGGGAAAAAATATTTTATATAATTTCAACGGACAGTGATGTACATCCAATGTACATTCCATGTTAGGCTTTCAAAGGTTTTATCTCAGCTGCCTGATTTACAAGAAAGGTCAAAACCTTCAATGCTTGATTACTCAAAACACCAAAAAATGGGTTAGACCAAAAAAAAATGGGTTACCATTGATTTATTTATATCGTATGCCCAATTTGTGTTTTTTTTATTAGGCCCTATATCAATGAATAGGGCATAATAGATTTTGTGTCGGTAGACCAATATCCTATTCCTATATGCGTGCGGCGTTTACAAGTCATAGCGACCCGGTGCCGAAAATGTTGTGCCAGCTGTGGAGATGCTGGCCCAGTATTGAGATAACATTGGGTGAATTTCCCGTGTCAGCGCGTGTGCTGGCTTTGATGCCCGCTACAGCGCACATGTTCCCAAAACTGGGGTCATAATCTATAAATAGCACATGCTCACCGAGCTAGCTTAGACAATGAAGTATGGGAGAGGGGTGTCTATGTAGCACTGTTTTCACCGAGTAACCATTGAAGGAATTCCCGTGTTTCACAGAATAGGCCTAATTATATATAATAATTATATAATTGATTTAACAGCCTGCAGTGGGTCTCATAGGCATGGTGACTTGATGTTCCCGGAACGTGGGAACTATTTTTGAACGTGGGGCCTTAGGCCTACTTGAAAACAATATTTGGTTACTAGTCGGGATGCCTGTCTGACAGTTCGTTTCCATTTTCGGGCTGTAACCGCTATTTGGTTACCATCTGATATGATGAGATAAAAATATTTTGTTATTGTTGTGGATCGAGGGGGTTGTGGGTCGAGGGTCGAAGGGTTGTGGGTCTAGGGGCTTGTGGGTCGAGGGTTGTGGGTGAGGGTTCGAGGGGGTCGAGGGGGTTATGAAGGTAACCATAAATATATCATATTATTATTATACCTTATTATGTGAAGTGGGGCTTACATGCTAACGTGATTACGTACAGATGTACGTCCAAGACAGCTTGAAACGTCACGTAAGCATTTTGTTTTTTCCTAAATCAACATTTAACAAAAATAAAGGTAATAATATGATAATTTGTGTTACTATAAAATGAATATCATGTATCGGTGACACGTGAATTATTTGTGAGTGACTGTTATTAAAACAACACACTTTCTCCATATTTCCCATTGCAAGACTGCACGAGTAGGCCCTAAATGTATTTTTACCATTATAAAAATCACGAATTATATCGAATGTATGTTGTTTGTTAATTCTACAAACACATTGAAACGTCAAAATAATCACTTAGATTATTTTATTAGGTCCACTCGGTAGGTTGTCGGTACACAATATCGTGGAACCTGCCATATATCACTACCATCACTCAGGATGAGTTTGAATATTGTCATGGACACGAATATTTACTTGTGAAGTTTAAAGGGGATACGTCGTCGCTTGCTGCTAATCATAATATTTACACTTATATTGACCCCCTCCCTCCATAGAGGTTTCTCAATGCAGGAGGCTTAACGGCTATCATAGACTAATATTTTATTGTCATAGAAAAATGTTTCTTCTCCATCCGTTCGTAAAACTAAATATTGTGGGAACCTCCGTGACCGAGAGGTAGCGTGCTCGACCTCAAGACTGCCAAGGTGCGAATCCTGTGTCTGGAGAAGAGTGTCATCTGATTCATCTCGTGAACCATCTCCTGGCCCAGTTTAGCCTGTATGTGCACCAAAGTGGCCCGGCCAAAAGCCCTAATCATTTCATTTTTGTCAGACCAAATTAACATTTTCCTGTCTGAGAGATGTGAGATTTCGGAATACTGAACCTTCGGAATAATAAACCTTCGGAGCAATGAACCCCTATTTCGGATGAATGACCCTTCGGAACAATGAACCTCTATTTCGGAACAATGAACCTTCGGAACAATGAACCTTCGGAGCAATGAACCCCTATTTCGGACAAATGACCCCTCGGAACAATAAACCTTCGGCACAATAAACCTTTTTTTCGGAACAATGAACCTTCGGAACAATGAACCTTCGAAACAATGAACCTTCGGAAAAATGGACCTTCGGAAAAGCGGACTGTAACCGTGTAGTCTAGCCTAGAATTCGGGTTCCTCAGTCATGTAATGTATCATGATTCATGTGGTAGGCCTAGAGCCTGATCACCCCTATTTTGTGCAATGACCCCGTCCATCCTCCAAGCATGAGCAGATTCACCCACCATTTCAGAACCGATCTGACATTTTCACTGCAAGAAAGGTGATTTTAAGTGGGAAATGTCGTGTGCCATCAGACCTAACGTGTATGCAAAAAGTCAGGCTGACCTAGTCCAGAGATCGCGGGAACCATCCGAGAACGTCTACACAAAGTTTAGATGCAATCGGACAGGTAGGTAATGAATAAAAGGATAAAACGATGCCCTGCTCAAAGCGGTAGCCTCTGGTTATAGAGATCAATGAATAATAGTATATGTTTATAATTATATATATATATATATAATAGTGTATATTATATATATAAATATTTGTATATGTATATAATATAATTGTGGGCATGGGTTGTTGCTTCATTCACTGATTTAGCTGTGCAGTGCAGCAGTGTGAGAGTCTACAGTGCGAGTAGACAGTGCCAGTGCGTGGACTAACGTGTTACTGTTAGACTATAAAAAAAAAGAAGTAAAAGTCACTTTAAATCTGTCACTTTCGCGTTGCATGTTTTTCGCTCATTCCTCCAGCAATTTTCATCCGATTTTCATGAAATTTGGCAAGCGTTAGTTTCTAGTCTTACGGCACCTGCCCTGAAAATTTCAGGGAAAAATATTTCGTAGTTTAAAAGTTAGACCATTTGACATGTAGTTTTTGCGAATTATGACGCTCCTCTATAAACCCATTGCACGCTATCAGCTTCTCTCACGAAATTCCACTACATGTCAAATGGTCCAACTTTTGAAATACTCATTCAAATTTTAGGAAAAAGTCAGGGTAGGCGCCGGAATAGTTGAAAAGAGTGCTTGCAAAATTTCATGGAAATTGATTTAGAATTGACTGAGAAATCAGCGAAAAACACCCAACCCTGGTGGAAGTTGACTGCAAATCACAAATTGTAGGCTACATTAATTGTTTTATTATACTCACCCAAGTGTTGATTCTGCCTAGCCACAGTAATCTTGTAACCTCTTCCAAGGTCTCTGCGTTGACGTTCTTATTTTTCCCAAAGCTTTTTCATCCTGTAGGCGTAGCATCTCGTATATGTGGCTAACCACATTGGTCAGTGTGCATTCAGGCACGTCCATGTTGACTTCTGATTCAAACGCATAAGGTCTCACCACCCCAGATGCCAGTCCCATTGAAATACATGTAAAATGCCTCAATTCCACGGGCCGATTTTACTTCTTTTTGCCCTCCCCCCTATCTAGTGCCCCATATCATAATGAAGCCTGGACTGTGCATTTTCAAAAACAGCTCCGATAAGGGGTTGCTACCCAGACAGATTTTGAGCTAGGCCCCCTAGTGTGCAAAAAGGTCACTATAGTTCAAATTACGCTTAAATTCATACCCACTTTCACAGACCAGACATACATCCTTTTAACCCACTGTATCCCTGTCAGATTATCACGAAACAGTCATATCTGATATCCGGGATGAAGGAGACATCATGTACTTATTAAATATTCACAGAAATATAACTTCTTTGTATTTGTTTTTAATTTAACAGAGGTTGAAACAGCCGCATTGAAAATATTTTGTGTGATGATTCCATCATTAGTATACACCTGCCGTGATTTCGGCTTATTTAGGGTGGTGAGACCATATATAGAAATGTATATGTAGTTGTTAAATTTTTTTCAGCCTGGGATGAAGCTTCAAGTTGTTCTGAGCAATATATTTTTTGAATTAAGTAGATCTTGTAAAAACTGTTGCCCTGGCAGCACTTTGAAAAATCTTAGATGTACTGAAAATCAGTCTGTTTTTCGTAAATGTCGCTGTGCATACAAAATTTAAATAGAGTGACTATTCCCGCCACTATTTCGTCATAAAAAGTTGTCATGGTTACTTTTTATTTAAACAATTGTTGATGAAAGAGGACATATACTTTAGGGTGAGCTGTTTTTATTATTATGCGCTCTCAAATTCGTTATATTTGATTTTTTATTTGCTCCCATATGACTCTCAAATTACAAATCAAGTATTTTATCTATGAATTATCCTCAAAACACGACCTTCACAGATCTCTTTTAGGCTTAGTTATTCCCCCATATTCTCAATTATACACTTTCTAATCAAAATTGTGGAGTTTTTTAATTGCAGCGACGATAAACATCCATTAAATATAGGTTTAAAGCTCCATTTTTTTATTAACCAGTCAGAATATGTCAGTTAAACCAAGAAAACCTGAATGGCCTTCTGCATACTCATGGTCTCACCACCCCAAATGCCAGTCCCATTGAAATACATGTAAAATGCCTCAATTCCACGGGCCGATTTTACTTCTTTTTGCCCTCCCCCCTATCTAGTGCCGCATATCATAATGAAGCCTGGACTGTGCATTTTCAAAAACAGCTCCGATAAGGGGTTGCTACCCAGACAGATTTTGAGCTAGGCCCCCTAGTGTGCAAAAAGGTCACTATAGTTCAAATTACGCTTAAATTCATACCCACTTTCACAGACCAGACATACATCCTTTTAACCCACTGTATCCCTGTCAGATTATCACGAAACAGTCATATCTGATATCCGGGATGAAGGAGACATCATGTACTTATTAAATATTCACAGAAATATAACTTCTTTGTATTTGTTTTTAATTTAACAGAGGTTGAAACAGCCGCATTGAAAATATTTTGTGTGATGATTCCATCCGTGATTTCGGCTTATTTAGGGTGCCAGTCTCATTGAAACACATGTGAACTGCCTCAATTCCGCAGGCCGATTTCACTATTTTTGCTCTATGAAACATAGTGTAGCATATCAGAATAGAGCTTTAAATGTCCTTGTTCAAAATCCGCTTAACCCACGGTATCCCTGCGAGATTATCATAAAACAGTTATATCTGCATGATATCCTCGACAAAGGAGATAACGTCTGGTTATTAAATATTCACACAAGTATAACTTCTCTGTATTTTATTTTGTTCCACTAGAGGTTGAAACAGCCGCACTGAAATATATTTTGTGTGATGATTCCATCATTAGTAGACACCCCTTGGATTTCGGCTTTAGAACGACCCAGCACGCGCAAATGTTGGTAAATTATGGGATGTATGATGACATTCCTGAGGGAGCAAGTTCAGGGACTGGACAGCCATGACAGCCCCCCATTTCACCTGGCTAGCAGAAACGAAACACATTTTTTTCATTCCTGCCTAACTTCCTAAGGAAGACTTAACCATGTGTAATTGTATTTTTATACTTACCTGATGTCGGGGGAATGTTCAGTGCATCGACTCATAGGCCCCTACAGGTTTTTTTTTCTTAATTATTAATGTATTGATTTAATCGAGCTATTTCTAACTCCCAGGTCCTGCCCTGTTTCACGTACCTGACTTGGGCTAAAAATAATTTAGCCGACTAAAGTGAGCCTTAGTCGACTACGTTAAGTCGACTAAGGGCTAGTCGACTATCAGCGTTTCACAAAGCTTTTTTCAAGCCGACTTTATTTAGCTGTCTAAGCTTAGTCGGCTAAGACGTGCGCATGCGTGTAGTGCTCAGTTAGAATGGCGGAAGGAAGAAGGCCGATTTTTAGCAAGCTCGAAGAAAAAGTGATTCTGGAAGAGGTGCAGAGAAGAGATGAAACTATCCACGGCAAGTTCTCCCCCCAGCTGACACTGAAGGTGAAGAGGGATAGTTGAGGGGGGGGGGGGGAGGGGGATTGCTGAGGTATTGAACAGGTAGGCCTTAGAGAAGTCACTTATTTCTCCTGAACATAGCCCTAGCCTAGCCTATAGGCCTAGTATAGACCTACAACTTACAAGTACAAGTAGGCCTACTGAGTTACTCTAGGGCTACAAGTACAAAGTCAAAGCTAAAAACTCAAAAAGTCAAAGTCTAATTTACGCACAACATTAGGCCTACTGTGACGATGTGTTATCTAGCTAGACTAGTGAAATAATTGAAATCATGATATGAATATATTTAATTATTATTAATAAACAATCGTCCTCAAGTTTAACCCTTTAGCCGCCAAATTGTTCAATTTGAATTTTCGCTCACTTGACGCGATCCACAATTTCAAGTGAGTGAAAATTATTCAGATTTGACAAGATGGAAGTCAAATGTGTTCAAATATTGCTGATTGATGTCACATTTTATCTTTAACATGGAAAAAGGTGGTAGACTACTTAATCATTTTATTGCGCTAATAAAAAATGAAAACCTGAACATATGCGGCACCGGCGGTTAAAGGGTTAAGGCCTAGACTAACCCTAAATGCCTATAAAAAAATATAATGGAAATGCTAATAAATTTATGTTGGTAGGCTTAGAGCTAGACTAGACTGTACTATAGTCTAATAACAGACCTAGGCCTAATGGGGGCCTAGTAATACAGTAATAGTGTCTAGAATAGGCTATATAACAGGGATCGACACTAACACTGGCCCGTTGGCCCGAGGCCAGTAAAAATCACTAAGGGCCAGTAAATTACCTGAGATACTGACCCTAGGGGCCAATGAAAAAATCACACCCCTTCGATACAGTGTACACTAAGGACTAGAAGAGCAAGGCTAAGGGCCAGTAATTATCTGAGGTTACTGGCCCTTAGGGCTATTATCTAAAATCAGTTAGTGTCGATCCCTGATATAATAATAATGTATTTTATTCGTACTCGTAGTACAGAAACAACCACACATACTATACATAATTATCATCGGACATATTATTATCAGCCCTGTCCGGACATTATCTAGGGCGGTATTAGTGGACCAGGCATCAGTTGATCCGGTATATGTCCAGTCAAGTGGCAGTGGCGGGATTCGAACTCGCAACCTCCTACTACAATATCAGAGGCGCGAGCTTTAACCACTGCACCACCACGACTGGACAGTATATATATATAGGCTAAGTATATTATACCCGGATTCACCTTTCACCGTGGTGGATGCTTTTTCGCTCTCATATCAATATTTACCGTTTTTAGTCGATTTTTTTTACATATTCACTTACTTTGTATGATGGGGCGATTTTATTTTCAGACGATTATTCAATTCAGTGTGATTACTGGCTGTGAAGTGAGAAAATAAAAAAACATCTCCCCAAAATTCCGCCCAGCATGTTTGTTGATCTTTCCTCTTGTGCACATGGGCTGTTATCCTGGTACTTTGGCTCAGCCCACTCATTTTAAAAGGTGCCGAGGGTTATCTCCCGGCTGGGTGACGGGGGGGTCTACATTCTCATTTTCTATACCATTGGCGTATTAAACAAACGGGTCATTCTCATGCTACGCTAGCAATTTAGGCATTCTAAATGGAAATAGTTTGGAGAACTATTTATTGTAAAGTAAATAGACTATGACAATCAACGCTTGTTTTGCACGCATGGTAGCACACACAAAATATATATATAATATATTTCTATGGATTTATCAGATAAAGATATTTGAGGTGATGCACTCTCAAAAATGTGCCTGTTCCCGTTGTAGCCTAAACTTCCAGGCACATTTGGGACTATATAAGGCCTATCTGTTATCAGTTATGTGCCTTTATAATAGGTTGTAGCTTTTTATGTAGGCCCTAGCTCATTATATGATTATGATAAAAGTAGCTTTAATTCATATTTTTGTATACATAGGGCCTACCGGCTATACCGGTAAGACAAATATGGAAACTATCAGAAACTGTTATAGCCTGCATGAATAACAAAATTACCGGTAATGAGGCCCTAGATCTATGTATAAAACAATTTTTGGGTTGACATTTTTTATAAGGAAAAGTTAGGCCCTACGGAGATAATAGTAATTATAATAGGCCTATATAAATTATTAGGCCCATACCTATATTTTATTTTTCATATTAATTAGAACACCCCCCTGTACGCGATTAGAGGGGGGGTTGGTGGAGTATTAGATTAGGCTATTATTTATTTATCATATATAGTGTAGACTACATGCTATGTCGTGGGTTTTATTTTCAAATCAGGGGTGCACTGAGCGTTTATTTGATTATGGGCATTATTAGATTGAATACGGTGTAACTAAACCTTAAAAAAATCTCAAAGAAATTCCTGACTGTACACTTATCTTATACACGTGTGATTCCCTTTATATAAACTCAATTTTTATCATGTACATATGGTGGTCCGAGCGTGATAAACAGTGAGATATCAGAGTGACTAAAAATACCACTGTGTTGGAAAGCGAGAGACACTTGAAGATGCGACACTGTAGGCTAGCCCCAGTGGCTGCCACAGATTGACTGCATACAAAACCGTAGGACATTTCTTTGACTGTCATATCGGAAAATACGGGCCATGATCAGGTCGAAAATAGGTTTTTTTAGAATCAGCAACATTTCAGTTCCATGCCGGCATGCTCAGCTCAGAGGTCGCGCATGCAGTCACTAAAAAGTTATGGACATTTATCGGACCTTGGGGTAGCGTTCGCTCTCAGTCACCGCCTTGTTGAATTTTTCGGGTAAAGCAAATACATCAATCCACGGCCTGGGAGGGACGACAAGGCTAACTGTAGGCCTGCAAGAGAGGCTCCAGAAACCCAGATGACGAAAAATAAGAGACACAGTGATTTACAAGCAAGACGGAATTATCATTTATTTTTAAAGAAAAGGAAGAGATAAAAAACTAATAGCTAAAGTTACAAATTTAACATTTTCAGGGAACCACAGGGGCGCGGATATATAATCCAGCCCCTCCGCCTCCCGGAGATCGAATAGTGCCCCCCCCCCTAACAGTTATGTTGACTATAATTTAGTTAATTAAACTGCCTGCAGCGAATCCCACATGGGTGACTTGAAGTTCCGGGAGCATGGGGACTTCCGAACAACTTCGGAACTTGAAGCGTCCAGATATAGATTACTTGAAGTAGAAATATTTGGTTAATAGATCTACCATATAATGGGATAAATAAAAATATTCTTTTGTTGTTGTGGGTCAAGGGGGTTGTGGGTCTAGGATCAAGGGTTTGTTGGTGGAGGGGGTTGTGGGTCGAGGCTTAAAGGTCGAGAATTGTGGGTGAGGGTTCGAGGATGTCAAGGGGGATTTGAAGATAACCTGCGATTAGGAACATAAAAAAATTGCCGAGCATAGCCCGTGGGATTACAGCTCAAAAAGCCTACAGAAATTCCCAAGAAGCCCCTCCTTTTTTGGATCATTGATTCAAAATATTTACTTCTTGGGTTAATTTACCTCATGGAGGTGGGCCTACAACCTGTGCACAAAGACCAAGCACCTACTAACTAATCAATTAAAATAAACTAGCCCACCACCCAATTTTAGCCAAATTCAAACTTTGCAAGGAGTAACAAGATTCTTTCAGTTTATGTTATTTTTTATTGTTGAAATGCGCTAATCTAATGATATTTTAGCAATTCAAACTTTTAATGTACCAGGCAAGTTTCGACTTTTGTAGGTGGACTGGTACCTTTAGCCCCAGTAGGTGAAACAGGTTTCAGCCACAGATTGACCCCGTACAAAATTGGACGATCATATCAAAGACTTGCCCTCAAATAATCAGGTCGAAAATAGTTTTTTTCATAGAATCAGTAACATTTCAGTTACATGCCCGCATGCTCAGCCCACAGCCCGCGCAGTCATTGAAAAGTCTTAATGGACATTTTTCAGGCCTTGGGGTCGAGATAACTTTTAATGATTTAGGCCAGGCTCTCTGGTATTTTTGTTTCTCTCGCTTTTCATAATCATGATAATTGCTGCTTTTCTTGGCTCTCCTGTATTTCTTCACTCTCCATTTCGCTTTCCATCCTTTTGTGATCGAAAAAAATTGCATCGCCGAATTATAGCCCTGTTTCATCTGCAGTAGAGGATGTGAACCGTGTGAGGTGCGATTATAATGTTCATCAGTTATTGGACTTATATCCATTTATGCTTGGTCATCAATAATCAAAGACATTATAAATATATTTTTGACCGTTTAGGCTACATGTCAACTTTGACATATTGGTCATTTTGTTTTCTTTATTTTTTTATAAGTTTTTTGATGCGGCGCAAATCGGTTATAAATACGTTTCTGTCGTCATTATCCCACGAATTTGAACAGTTTGGGTCACCGCATGTGTGTACCAAGGAAAGATATCGGCCGCAGCGGGACTCGAACCCGATACACCCGTGCGCTGAGTTAGCCAATGAGCCTGGCGCCACAATATACCAATAATTTGTATTGTCAACATCAATCAATCACCTATATTATATAGGCTATGTCGGTCACTTATTAAGTGAATTTCTGGCGATATATATAGGCCTATGCCCAGCAAACTCATGAGACGCTGGACCAATTTGCAACGCTGGGACCAGCGTTGCAAACAGAAAGCCATCGTTGGGCAACGTCTCATGTTTGCTGGGATAGGGCCCATGCGTCATCACCAAATAGGCGTCTTTTTTTATTTTTATATAAAAGCTATTGAATTCAACATATAAGTAGGCTAGATATCTTAATTCAATTGGTGTAGAGCTATTTTGTTATGTTTATGATGAAATTCTTCATTACCAGTAGGCCTAGCCTATATTGCACCGTTGTAGAAAATAGTTTCATTATATTCACTTATCTTGTTCAACAATTGCTAATTGTTGCTTACCAGTTATACATAAGCCTATACTATATTAAATCTAATAAAATCAATAAAGTCTATAAAATGTTTATATACAAACATATCAACTTTATACAGTGATAATAAAAATAAATAAAGTAAGGCACCTTACATTATATTGGCATGAGATTATTGTTTGAAAGGAAGTGAAATGAAATCAATGATTATGTTCACTTCCCATTTACCATGTTCACATTGAGTAATAGCCTACATCTGTGATTGACGCTAAATAGGTAAATATTATTTTACAACAATATTCAACTATTAAAACTGATAACTGAAAAGTAATTGCGCGATCAAATTGCACATGGAGGTAATTTTACCCACTCTTCAGGAGCCCCAGCCACCCCTCGCCTGCAAGTCATGCTGGTACCAGCATACACAATAGGCTGAGTGGATCACAGAGCCTGATTATTATACAACGCACCTGCATACCTAACAATTAAAACAACCTGCTCAACCCGTCAGGCTTAATTGACTTGTCCACGTGTACACGTGTGAACGGCTGCAGTGAACATAACTTGTTTATTTGGTTGAGTGGCGGACCGTAACTATATCAAGTAATATTTTAACCCTTTCCATCTGTGGCATTATTCAAACTAATTAAATGAAAATAAGTTGTGTTATGGTAGAACATATGTTTTATACTGACTCAAAGTTTTAGGTCAATATTGTGAGTACTTTCCACATGAAGAGCGAATCAGTAACACCATATGATCCCCCTAAAATGCGATTTTTAATGTGAATGCCACTATAGTAGACTATATGCTACTTTTACTTGTAGTAGTACTAGTAGTAGGCCCTAAGGCTATGCCATGGTATAGGGACTAGTACTAGGCCTACCTACTAGGCCTATAATCTATATTATAGCTCACCATTGCAAGTTGCAAAAGGCCTATTATAGGCCTAAGGGACCTATCTAGGCTAGACCTCATGGACCTTCCTCAGTTTGAGGACATTACTGGTAGACCAGTTATTATTTTCCATTAATATAAATTTCAAGGGCAAAGGTCGAATATTTCATGTTTTGAATGATAGGCCTATAGGCCTAATATTAAATAGGCATATATCTTTAAAATATAGGAATGGTGTAGCACACAACATAATATAAAAAAAACTGTAGGCCCTAGGCTACAACATTAATTTTAGTTAAGCCATATAGGACATGTACTAAGTCTAATTACCTCATTGATGGCGCTGAAAGGGGTCAGTTGTTTTTCAAAATTGTCAATTTAACCATTAAAGCGCTAAACTTAATAATTTAAATCCTCACCATAGCTTTAACTGGTTAAAAATTATTCATATTTATAATAGCGCTACTAAAGAAAAATGAACATTCGGGAAATATAAGCTAGACTACGTGAAAAATCACAAAATTAGACCTCCCCAAATATTGAATCATTACGAGTGAGTGGAGAAGAAACGTTTTTGTTTCTTTGAAAGGTCAGAGTCTGCTTCGAACCCGCGATCTCCGACTTTCCAAGGAAGCGGCTTGAACCACTGCACCAGGGCCCCCACCCTCCTCACATCGTAGGCTAAAACAATAAATATGATAAAATCCGTATAGATCTAGGCGCACATGTATCGGGGAAAAGCGAAAGTTGCCCATGTAGGCCATGCCATATCTTCAAATGAATGAATAATACTATTATATTCCTCTATGTATTTTTAAACTTACTTCCCATAATTGGTGGTATATATCCATGTGAACACGATACACCGACACAACGTTGGCTCAATGTTGATACCATCGTCTGCGACTCTGGCACAACATTGAGCCAACATTGGATCGGTGTATTGTGTTAACTGGGATATTTGAAATATGCTGATGACTACATCGTGTCAGTTATAGTAGCTAAGCCTATCCTTTTTTTGGGAAGAAACTCGTTTATAAGCACCGATACCAAGAGAATCACGTTAAACCCTCCCAGTAGTGTAATCTAATAGAAAATGGCATCAATTTCATGTTGCGTGTCTCATTAACCCTTTCAATCCTGAATTTTCCATAGTCATCTTCATCCACTACAAGCCGCGAGTTGCTGCCGCAATTCTCGACTCGTAGTGAATGAAGATGATTTGATGTGGGTGATACATTGAAGAAAATTACTATGTATTCGTAGAACAATTTCATCGAAAGTTGCCTTCTAAAACCATCAGCTGTGAAAAAATCAAGAATGTTTTCAATGGTGTAAAATGATGCTTCAATGCATCGTGAGGGCTTAAAGGGTTAAAGCTATCCATAAATGTATCCTTTTCTGCCCGGGGACCGTCTTTATACGTCAAAATCTGACGTCTGTAGACGTCAGATTCTGACGTAAAACGACAGTCCCTGCGCTTAAAGAATTAAAATATTTATAATGGCCGTAGACCCATAACATAGGTATTCAAATGAATCGGAAAAAAATAACTTAGACCTTTATGCTGATTTCAAATGAAAAAAAAACTTTGGTTTATAAATACAAAAATATTTCAGCGTTATAAGGGTTAAGTCAATCGCCAACATCTAGCTGGAATTGCGGCAACGATCCCAACAACATGATGAACATTTTCTAATTTGATAAGGGGCCGATCCAGAATTTTAAAAAAGGCTGTCCGATTAATAAATAAAAAAGTAAAATACCGATATTTTGGCCTTTTTGATCGATGTTGAGGCAACTTAATTTTGGGAAACTCTGGATCTAGCACAGACGGTTTATTAACCCTTGAAGCGCTGAATTGTTTTATGAAAAACTTGACGGCCAAAGGGTTTTTTCAATTCGAAATCATCATACCTGTCTTAGTCAGGTCTTTCCGATTCATTTGAATAGGGCCTACCTATGTTATGGGTCTACGGCAATTAGGAATATTTTTATTCTTACAGTGCGGGGATCGACTTTAGTCGTGAGCATCTGACGTCTACAGACGTGTGATTCTGACGACTTAAGTTGATCCCCGCGCTGGTAACGGTTAATAGCGCATTACAAAACAAACTTGGTAACCATTTTGTATTTGCCTTTCACAAAAAAATTGTGTGAAATTTCAAAGCACATATAATATCCAGGCTTATTTATAAGCATATTTTGATTGAAAAACCGTGGCCCAAATATGGGTACATGTAAAACACGTTTGATGAAATGCTGTTTCCCAACGGGGTTTTGTTGATGTGGATTTCGCTGATTTTTCAAAATAAATTATGTTTAGGCATACATGAAGCAATTTATTATACTGCAATGTTTTATATACCATAAGAAGAATAATTCAATTATCGTTAATGTGCTATATGATGTGGTGGTGTGTCATGAAATATAATCACCTTGTTGTTAATTACGTTGATTTCCAAGCAGCTGTCCCCAATAATTCAGAGGCACTGTCTTATCGCAGTATATTTTAGCTGTATGTTGGAAATGCACGCAGCAGATTGTGGCACAACGCTGACTGGCTCAATGTTTGTCAAACGTTGGCCCGAGTCATTGTTTGGCAGATATATCGGGCCGCCCGATGCGCAGCTTACACTCTTGTTTCTCGCATATTAATCTATTGTGATGTCGGAATTATTTACTGCGGGATTTGATTGGCAGCTGCATACTTTTCCGACTGCTAGAATGTAACGTGGTTTCTCTCGATGTCGCCAAGAAAACACGATAGTTTAAATGTAACCCAATTATTGAGACATTTGCCACAATATTGCCACAAAAACGTGTATATAGACTACAAATAATTAATATGCGGTACGGAAGCTATTACCTTGGATACGCGTAGGCTAACCCCTGCTAACTGTCAGCCCGGCATTGGGCCAACGCGTCGTGTTTGATTGGAACCCTGCGCGTAACCGAGGCTAGTGAAATGGGGGATTTATGTCCAACACGCCTTGCCATAGTTACATGTAGGCATCATAGAGGTATCAGCAGGCACAAGTCACATCTGCACTCATTAAGATTACGGAAAACCGGAAAATAGTGGCAAACAAATACAGTTACCAGCAGAATGATCCATTTAAATCATAACAGGACTATAACGCTACCGTATCATATTCCAGCATTTTTTTTAACTATTGCAATGTGTGGCATGTATGTCAGACATATACACTATATGTAGCTATGAATTTTTCAATTATGTCCGTTGTCGAAGTATATGTCATTATAGTTTTAACAATGGTCTTATATATACCATGCTGGTCTTATATATACCATGCTGCAACCTATTAAAAGTTAAATGTGAAGAGAGCAAGATGCCTGGAATATAAACACAACATTACATATAGTAAATTAAAGCACGAAAGTAGTGCATATATATATATTATATACATATAAAATTGAACATTTATTGTATAATACAATAATTAACATATATCAATTACCTCTGTCTGTGCATATGTACATTCATTCCCTCTGTAATTCACAGTCATCACTTCATAAACCATAACTGTATTATGTATAGAAAAAACTTATCTTTCTATATTTCTTTCAGCCATATTTTCAGCAAAAAAAAAGTGTCTGAGGCCAAGGCGCCTAGGACGGGTGGTGGACCAAAACCTCCAGCGGTGACACCAGCAGAAGAGGCAGTTCTTGACAGTCTGGAAGGGAGGCCCACGCTGGAGGACGTAGATGGTGCTGTGGACAGTATCCTGCCGCAGGCAGTTAACTTGCCATTGCAATTGAGTACGATATATATCATTTGGTTATATAATATTTCTCAAACATATTCAACATGATTATTGACTGAAACATAAATTGAGATATGCACCGTTAGTCATACATGTAAATAGTTTATATAAAGCTTAATAAACACAATACTAAGCGTTAAAACGACATGACAGAAATATTTTTATGTCTTTATAAGGACTTATAAGTCGTTAAACCGACTTGGAATAAGCCATTATAACAACTTATAAGTCATGAAATCGACTTATGCTAAGTCGTTATAATGACTTATAAATCGTTAAATCGACTTAGTATAAGTTTTTACAACGACTTATGAGTAATAAAATAGACTTACTAGGGCCTATAAGTCGGTATTTATAATGACTTATAAGTCGTCAAATCGACGTATGCGAAGTCGGTAAAACGACTTAGTATAATAGTGGGGGCTCTTAGGTAATTGGGTGTGCACTTCTGGATAAAATTGTGAATTTTGGCACACAAATAGTCAAGATATCGCTGTACAGGAATTTTGATGGAAGCAAGTTGGTACGTTCAAATTTTGGCCGCCATCTTAGTTTTCAAAATGGCCGCCACTTGGGACCTAGATTCAGCAATATTTCATAAAGGAAGACAATTAGAGAGCTCGTAACAAGCTGATTTTTTTATGAAAGAACCCTAGAGGTATCTAAATTACCATAGTAAACGTTCTAGGAAATCCTCCTCAAGCACTCTGACATATTCAAGATGGCGGCCAAGATGGCCGCCAGCGTATAGTCATATTTGATAAATAGCGTAAAATGATCGATTTTAGCTCGATTTTTTTTTGTAATACACCATTTCAAATAGTTTTGTGGCCAGTAAAGCTATATAGACTATCCCTAGCAATTTCGAAAACATATTTAACCCTTTCATCCCAAGAGGCTTTTTAGCGAACGCCCCTGCGATCTTTATTGGGAAAACATTTTTATTTATAATCAATTAATTAAGTATTAATGGTGATGTATATTGGTTTCAGTAATATAGATATATTAAAAGCACGCTTATTGGTCAATTAAGTAGTATTTTTAGTTATACAAGATGGCGTCCAAGATGGCCACCAGCGTATAGTCATATTTGATAAATAGCGTAAAATTATCGATTTTAGCTCGATTTTCTTTTGTAATAGGCTCTACACCATTTCAAATAGTTTCGTGGTCAGTAAAGCTATACAGACTATCCCCAGCAATTTAAAAACATATTTAACCCTTTTATCCCAAGAGGCTTTTTAGCGAAAGCCCCTGCGATCTTTATTGGTGATGTATATTGGTTTCAGTAATATAGCTATAATAAAAGCACGCTTATTGGTCAATTAATTAGTATTTTTAGTTATTCAAGATGGCGTCCAAGATTGCTGCCAGTGTATTGGCAGATTTAAGAAATTGAGTAGATTCTTCAATTTGTCATCAATTTCTTTTGTAATACATTATTTTACCTAGTTTCATGACCTGTGAGTCCATCTAGATACTCCCAGACAACGTTAAGCATATTTAGCACCTTAACATGAGGGTTTTTAATTGGCGACATAAAACAACCAAAATGTAGTTCGTGAACCACTTAGCCCATAAAACTTTCCAGCTGTTTTTCGGGTGTGCAACTGATTTATGTTTTTTTAATGTCACAGTATCCTTGGTGGTTACGTTATCCCTGTAATAAATAATAACTAGTAAATATTGAAGATATTTTAGTCATAGTCAACAATGTGTTGAGGACTAAAGTGGCCTACTAACCAAAACCTTACTCTGTTTATCACATTCTGATCACATCGCTGGCTTAGGGAAGGTTGGAAAGATCATTTGAAGATATACTGCATATAAGCAGAAATGCATAACAATGTTATGTATTTCTGATGTAAGTGACATGGGATTGCATGTAGGTGATATGTCACTGCTTGCCTACAGTCCTCATTTGGGGGACAGCGAATATAATTTTTGTCTGAATGAAAACTATTATTTGATTGCATTCCCCTGGTAATAATGTCACCATACACATACTTGATCACAAGCATTATCAGCAATACATGTAACTTACAATTATGCATATGCTTAAATGCATGCACTGGTATGTCAATCAATTGCTGCTGGAAAGGTGGTGTATTTAGATATAATGACTATAGGGTGTCTATAGGGATATTGTGTGATAAAGGTCCTAGATACGGGTCTATTTGTAGAGAGTACTTGATAGATTATCACCCAGTTTACAGCATATGGTCCTCAGGGGCTCTAGATGTACGCTATGTTGCGCTCTTGTCCTTGGCATAACTTTGAAACTATTGGTTTGATAGACTATCACCAAATGTTGTACAATGATTCTCAGGAGCTCTAGATGTGCTGTTCGTGGTTTCTATACTTTAGTCCACTTTCTATACTACTTTGACCTAGTTTAGCGTGTTTGACCTTGATGGATCGTTACAAAATTTGGTACAATACAGTAACTCTAGGTGTATCTGAACCTTCGTGGTTATTTTCCTATAGTTTACTTTTAGTATTGTACCTACGACTCAGTTAAGTGTCTTTGACTTGACTGTTTTTTTCTGGGACATATATGGTAAAATACTTAATCATGCTGATGGATTGCTACCATCCTGTTAATCCTTGAGTAAATCGGGATGTAAAAATGTGATTTACTTTTGCACTTTCGTGTGACAGGTGGTATCGACGATGTTGTAATAGTCAGCGCTCTGGTGGTAATTCTTAAATAATGTGAATTCTTTTGACACATATACAGTAAATCAAATAGTAATAACAAAAAATTCAAAGAGTAAAAGTGAAGAAAATTAACAATCTCTTCCAAAGCCATCTTTCTCTATTTGAAAAGCCCTATATACACTGTCATTATAAATGCACCACCTTTCCAGCGGCAATTGATCGACGTCGACATACCAGTGCATGCATTAAAGCACCTGTAGGTATATTCGTTAACGTTACACGTATCACTGATAATGTTTGTGATCCAGTATGTGTACGGTGACAATATTACAAGGCGGATACACTGACAATACGTGGTTCACTCAGAAAACATCACACTTACATGGAATATATCATCAAATGATCTGTCCAACACAAATCAATGTCACACCTGGAAAACAGCTGTAAAATTGTATGGGCCAAGTGGTTCACCAATTACATATTTGTCGCCAAATGAAAACTCTCATGTTAAGGTGTTAAGTATTGCTCAACATTGTCTGGGAGTATTTTAGATGAGCTCACAAACCAAAAACTAGTTGAAATGATGTATTACAAAAAAAAAAAAAATTGAGCTAAAATTGACGGATTTGCACAAATTCTTAAATCTGTCCGTACACTGGCAGCCATCTTTCAAAATAGATGGGGGTGGGCTATATAGATTTACTGATCATATTTCAAATTGTCCATCACAAAAAGAAAATTGAGCTAAAATCTATCAATTTACGCAAAAAACATAAATCAGTTTCACACCCGAAAAACGGCTCGAAATGTTTAAGGGCTAAGTGGTTAACCAATTACATTTTGGATGTTTTATGTCGCTAATTAAAAACTCTCATGTTAAGGTGTGTAAATATTGCTTAACGTTGTCCAGGAGTAGTTCAGATGGACTCACAAACCATAAAACTAGTTGAAATGATGTATTACAGAAGAAAATTAATATAAAATTGAAGAATTTACTCAATTTCCTAAATCTGCCCATACACTGGCAGCCATCTTGGACGCCATCTTGAATAACTAAAAATACAAATTAAGTGACCAATATAAGCGTGCCTTTAATATGCCTTTATTATAGTATTACTGACACCAACATACATCACCATCAACACTTAATTAATTGATAATACATAATAAAGTTGTCCCAATAGAAATTACAGAGGCGTTCGCTAAAACGCCTCTTGGGATAAAAGGGTTAAATATGGTTTCAAAATTGCTGGTAGTAGTCTATATAGCTTTACTGACCACGAAACTATTTGAAATGGTGTATTACAAAAGAAAATCGAGCTAAAATCGATCATTTACGCTATTTATCAAATATGACTATACGCTGGCGGCCATCTTGGACGCCATCTTGAATATGTCAGAGTGCTTGAGAATGATTTTCTAGAACGTTTACTATGTTAATCTAGATACCGATAGGGTTTTTTCCTGAAAAAATCAGCTTGTTATCAGCTCTCAGGTGACTTCCTTTTCGAAATATTGCTGATTATAGGTCCCAAGTGGCGGCCATTTTAAAAACCAAGATGGCGGCCAAAAACTGGACGTACCAACTTGCTTCCATCAAAATTCCTGTACAGGAAGATCTTAACTATCTGTGTGCCAAAATTCAAAATTTTATCCAGAAGTGCACACTTCATCTCATATATTGACTTAAGAGCCCCCACTATAAGTCCTTATAACGACTTATAAGTCGTCAAATTGACTTATTCTGAGTCTTTATAACGACTTATTCAGCTATAGGTCGTTATCACGACTAACAGCGTCTTAGCATCAATCTATTTCACGATTTATAAGTCGTTATAACGACTGAAAATAACTCGATTTTACGGCTTACTACGTCGATTTAACGACTTATAAGGCGTTATAACGTCTTATACTAAGTTGATTTAACGAATTATAAGTCGTAGTCGATTCAGCGACTTATAAGTCGTTATATCGACTTATACTGAGTCGATTTAAAGGCTTAATAAGTCGTTATAATAATAAAAATGTGTCATGTTTGGCTGCATGGTCTCGTTAAGTAAGCGGGTGAATCATTTGTTTATTGAATGGGTGGGGGGGGGGGGGGGGGGTGGAGTACTATTCTTTGTCCAAATTAAACAACTTTCACATTACGTTTTACCTCAAGTTTAAACTCAAGTAACTATTGAGTTAGGACTTATTACAAGAGGCATGGATACGTTTCATTATTATATATAGCTACTGCTTGTATGAGTGACCTAATCATAACACTCTTTCACAGACGAAGATGGAACTTTGCAGCTCATTCCAACAGAACCAGAGATTGCTGTTGCTGCTGCTCCACCACCATCTGCCCCACCCTCTCACCAGGTATTTTTTTAGAAGTAATACCATGTATTCTTACTTAGTATTCTTACATTGTTGAAAAGTAATGTCACAGATATCACATGATTGTTTGTATAGAGTGATTGAATGGATGTATTCCCCATTCACCTTTCTCTAATTTATTTCAATATTAGTGACAATGTCTTACGTCATCAAAACTAGTAACAGTGTAATACCTCAGAAAATCCTATTTTTGCGTATGCATGGCCCGCAATGGTTTACATCCAGTGTATGTTATATAACGTTTCAAGTACACCGAAGCGAAGTAGTTATAATCATAGGTTAAGTGATGCCAATATTATATCAGTATGGTCCTAATAAATTTTTTTAATATGATATATCAATTTTGAATCTACATAGAGCAACCAGCTTTACCTTTTTCTGTTCATTATAGGTATATCTATCAGATACCTTTTACAAGTTAATAATAATTGTATATGTGTATGTTTATATTTTAGTCTAACTATCAATTTAGTGGAAAATATAAATTACTATTTATATTTTGTTTGCCATATCTTGTAGAATTTCTGAACATCGAACGAGTGGCTAGAAATCATTGTGTGCATTATTATTTTTTTGCAACTGTATATAGCGGTGTAAATAACTGCTACGAATCGCTAGATTTTTAAAAAAGAAATGTCAATATTGAACTACTGTCTTCTTATAGAATAGTAGCAGGAAGAGGCCGACCGACCAGGAGCCAGATAATACACCAACTAAAAGGAAGAGACAACAAGACTCGTTGTATTCAGATTATCTCATCCAGGCAACGAAGACGTTGGCAGCACGGGAGAGGGTATTCAAGTTAAAGGAAAAGCTGCTTGAGAGGGAGCTACTTTCACATAATGAATATAATGTTATGGCGAACAATTAGTTTTTTTATTGTCTAGACTTGAACGAGCAATAAATAAATTCAGATTATTTGCTATTTTCATGGCGTTGAGAGATGAAATTGTGTGGCAAACATGAAATCAGTGTTTGACATCCGTTTAATTAACGGAGTAAGTTTTTGAAAATGGTAAGTTGTTTATGAACAAGCAACTCTTTACCAAAATACATTTGTACATATATTATATTAATATATATGCAAACATGTAAATTCAGGTAAATATTGACAGAGTGACATGATTGCGTACTGCAACCCCATCATTATTATTATCAACATGTTCAAAGTCATCTTCAATGGCTACACCTTCATTCATATGCATTAAGTCCTTTTGTAAAAAAGTTATGTTATGTAAAACAAAACAAGAGGACACAACTTTAATCGCTCTCTCTGGCTTGACTCGCAGTTGACGTAAGCATGGGAATCTCATTTTTACAATTCCGAAAGATTGTTCAATTCGCACGCGGGTTTTGCAATGTGCATTATTGAATCGTGTTTGCGGCCCAAGCTGAGGATGTCTGTAAGTCGTTAGCAGAAACAGGCGACACGGGTAACCGCTGTCTCCCAGAAGGTAACCGTCAGGAGCATCTAAAAAAAACATCGAGAGGCTATTTTTTCAAAATGCACAAAAAATTGAACTCATCTCATATATCATGTATACTGTATATGTGAATAATGAACCATCACATAATGCCAAAGGGAAGTATCTGCTTACTTGTAAAGTTAGCATATACTGCATTTTACATATATGCACGGCAGAACTTTTCAAAACGTGTTGGAAATGTCTGAGAACGTCGCAAAAAACCCCATCAATGTTGACATATAATAGTGCACCGTGAAGCTCAATACGAACGTCTATGATACTCGCAATCATAGTCATGATAGTGCCATGTTAAAATACGCTAAATGTCAAAGAGGTAACATATAACATAAGTGATTGATTATTTGCTTTTATATGGCGTAGAAAATCAAAATTTGTAGTAAACCATGTAGCAAATCATCATGATCAATAATGAGTGCTTTATTGTGTTTACAGTGTAATCACCCAGATTACCCCCCCCCCCCTTCCCCCCACGGAACTCTACCCGGGTATATTCTGGACTATACTCGGCATAATCTGAAATATAACCCAGGGTATTCTCTGAAAGCTCCCAGAGTATACCACACATGACCAGACTTTACCCCCATCAGATTCAGGTTGGGTATAGTCTGGGCAATAGGGGTATACTGTGGGAGATATGTCTCGTGTATGAACCCTCTGAGGGCTTGCCTATCACATGTCTTCTATATTAATATTCTGATGTTAGAGTATCACATATTTCATGTATTAACACTCTTCAGCCAGACTTAAAACTTCTGTGTTGATGGCTAGATTATCACTTGTCTCATGCATTAACTTATTTGGTGTGCACTAATTAATTAAATACTTTCAGTATGCAATTTGGTGTGCACCAAATAATGAATTGGTTACATGTAATTGAATTGTTTGATGCCCGGCAAATCATTTGCTTCACACCAATTAATCAATTTCAGTAGCATAATTATGGCTCATTTTTTAATCTTGGGTTAGATTATCAAATATATCATCAATTTACCCTCTGTATTAACCATTGTGTCATTTGTATCTTAACCATCAGAAGGTTAATATACATGTATGCGACATGATTGTCTAGCACCAACAGACATGTAATACTCTGTGGTTCCAGAGATGATATATATGTGATAATCAACCCTTCTGAAGCATAATATAGGAGACATATAATAGTCTAGCACGAGTACTGTTAATATTCCAAAGATGTGGTACCCTAGCCGACAGAGTGTTACATATAAGACATGTAAGACGTGTGATAGTCTAGCTATCAGAAGGTTGATATAGGAGATATATGAGAGTCTAGCCCTCCGAAGGTTAATCACTGAGGCATGTGATGCTCTAGCCATTAGAATGTTAATACGTGAGACATGTCGTACTCTAGCTATCATAAGATTAGCATGGGGGTCATAAAGTAGTCTAGTCCTCAGAGGGTTAACATATGAGACATGAATTATGCGAGATTACTATCACATATTATTATACATGTTATATGGATATGATTGTAAGTCATATGATATCTCCCGGAGTATATCCCTATTTCCCAGACTATACCCTATCGTAAATCTGGTGGGGTATAGTCTGTGTTTGTAGGGTATACTCTGGTATACCTAGGGCATAATTCAGACTATACCAGGTATAGTCCAGTCAGGGGGGGGGGGGTAATCTGGGCGGTTACACCGGGTAGATTGTTGTAGTTGCGACATGGAGATAGGCCTACAGCTATGTGAAATGTGGCGCTTTGAAAAATATAAGTAGGATGATAATAAAAAATACAAGTGCTGTGTGTATGTGTCATCTTCATAGAAACTGTAATTTTCTTTTCAAAATAGATCATACAAATAATTAAAAGGAACGAGCTGGCGTGTAAAATTGTGCAACACCATATCGCTACTTAATATATATATATTCTGCTCACCTTGTTCATATTGTATCCCTAGTGAGGACTCCCGGAATTTCCTGGCATCATGGACTGATCCAGGCCATTTTATTACTGCATTGGTGAATGTGTGATTAGCATTACACACTGCCTGTTAAAAAAATGTTACAAGTACGATCAGGCTAAGCAGTCGTGTGTGTAAAGTTAATTGTGTTATAGACACATGATATAAGTACATGGTAAAAGTACCGATGGTTAGAATGCAAAACACTGCCTGAAGTCACAATTGTTTAATTAAGCACAATATTCGTTTACATTATTTAAATACTAGGACCACAGACGTCACGGACAAATGAGTGAAGCTCAGCAAGCAATATAATGTGTAATTACTTTCTAATCTTTGTAAATGATATGTCTTTGCTATAGGGATTATGATTTTATATTTCTGTTACCTGCACGTTTAAAGATTGGTGCCCTTTCCGGTTCACGAAGTCCACTTCTTGGGGGCCAGATGGTCTGATTATTGGTATATGTGTACAGTCAATGCATCCTATTACATTTGGAAACCCTGTCGCAATAACAAAAATAAACAAATTCAGTTTCTTTTTTTTCTCATGGCATCAAATTTGACCTATATTTCGAACCATTTTCGGCAAATGGTCGTTCAGATATTGATATATATTTCACGTGTTGCCGTGCTTGCTATCTCGACAGAAAGCTAAAAAATGCCTATGCTACTGATACTAAATAATTCATTTTCCGATGTATACCCCGCTCCGGTGTATAGCCCGCAGAGGGGTAAATTGACCGAAAATTGCGGGTTAGACAATAGATACCCAGCACCATTGTATACCCGGCACGTGTCTGCTCGCTCCCGCCGGTCTGCGTGCTCCCGCCAATCTACGTAACGTCTACAGGGGCTGCACAGTCACGCAAGTAAGATACGACGTAAGATATCTAATTTTAACAGTGTAGTAAAATCTGTGATATACTATACTTAGGGGGGGGGGGGGGGGGGGCTATATTTCAAGCAGACTATATAGCACGAAAATTTAAACACGCGTATATCGTTCTATACCCGAAGTAGATGGTGTTATGATAAAGATTGTATTATATATTGTATACATTATAATAATTAATAGGTCTGGCAAAATGACTTCAAATGTTCTACAACTAAACTTTTCATGGTGTTGATTTTATAATAGGAATGCCGTTTTTCACCCCCCCCCCCCACTTAAAATAATATTTATTCACTACAAGACTACAATTTTGAAGAAGTTCCCGACTAATTGTAGCGGATAAGGTTACAATGGTTAGGCCTAATTCCGGCTTGGTAGAGTTAAAAGAGGCATCATATTTAAAGATAAGATAGGGCTATGCAAACAGCGTAAATTCGAGTGCGATGTTTGAAAATAAAGCACTCATTCAATGAATAATGGAGATTCTTTAGGCGAACATCTCATTCATTGAGCACTTGCAAGAGTCATATATATATATAGGCATATATATATATATATACTCACACACATTATATTGTTTGTGCTACCAAGTGCCGATTCAAATGTAATTGTTTATAAGTGAAACAGCCCAAAAAATACATTGTGTCACAATTGGACTAGTTAAAAAATGAAGGAAGTTCATGTAGATGTGGTATGACCTCATTACACTCAAAATCGTACCCAATTTATATTATTATTGTGAATTGTACAGCCGGTCCTCATATTACGTACTAGGTTCATATCACCCCATCTTAGGCTGTCTTTCCATTGACGGGATTAAATGTCCGCGTGGCCAAACGCGTCAAAGGAAAGGCAGCCTTATGGTCTCACCACCCTAAATAAGCCGAAATCACGGCAGGTGTATACTAATGATGGAATCATCACACAAAATATTTTCAATGCAGCTGTTTCAACCTCTGTTAAATTAAAAACAAATACAAAGAAGTTATATTTATGTGAATATTTAATAAGTACATGATGTCTCCTTCATCCCGGATATCAGATATGACTGTTTCGTGATAATCTGACAGGGATACAGTGGGTTAAAAGGATGTATGTCTGGTCTGTGAAAGTGGGTATAAATTTAAGCGTAATTTGAACTATAGTGACCTTTTTGCACACTAGGGGGCCTAGCTCAAAATCTGTCTGGGTAGCAACCTCTTATCGGAGCTGTTTTTGAAAATGCACAGTCCAGGCTTCATTATGATATGCGGCACTAGATAGGGGGGAGGGCAAAAAGAAGTAAAATCGGCCCGTGGAATTGAGGCATTTTACATGTATTTCAATAGGACTGGCATTTGGGGTGGTGAGACCATGAGTATGCAGAAGGCCATTCAGGTTTTCTTGGTTTAATTGACATATTCTGACTGGTTAATAAAAAAATTGAGCTTTAAACCTATATTTAATGGATGTTTATCGTCGCTGCAATTAAAAAATTCCACAATTTTGATTAGAAAGTGTATAATTAAGAATATGGGGGAATAACTAAGCCTAAAAGAGATTTGTGAAAGTCGTGTTTTGAGGATAATTCATAGATAAAATACTTGATTTGTAATTTGAGAGTCATATGGGAGCAAATAAAAAATCAAATATAACGAATTTGAGAGTGCATAATAATAAAAACAGTTTACCCTAAAGTATATGTCCTCTTTCATCAACAATTTTTTAAATAAAAAGTAACCATGACAACTTTTTATGACGAAATAGTGGCGGGAATAGTCACTCTATTTAAATTTTGTATGCCCCGCGACATTTACGAAAAACAGACTGATTTTCAGTACATCTAAGATTTTTCAAAGTGCTGCCAGGGCAACAGTTTTTACAAGATATACTTAATTAAAAAAATATATTGCTCAGAACAACTTGAAGCTTCATCCCGGGCTGAAAAAAAATCAACAACTACATATACATTTCTATATATGGTCTCACCACCCTAAATAAGCCGAAATCACGGCAGGTGTATACTAATGATGGAATCATCACACAAAATATTTTCAATGCGGCTGTTTCAACCTCTGGTAAATTAAAAACAAATACAAAGAAGTTATATTTCTGTGAATATTTAATAAGTACATGATGTCTCCTTCATCCCGGATATCAGATATGACTGTTTCGTGATAATCTGACAGGGATACAGTGGGTTAAAAGGATGTATGTCTGGTCTGTGAAAGTGGGTATGAATTTAAGCGTAATTTGAACTATAGTGACCTTTTTGCACACTAGGGGGCCTAGCTCAAAATCTGTCTGGGTAGCAACCTCTTATCGGAGCTGTTTTTGAAAATGCACAGTCCAGGCTTCATTATGATATGCGGCACTAGATAGGGGGGAGGGCAAAAAAAGTAAAATCGGCCCTTGGAATTGAGGCATTTTACATGTATTTCAATGGGACTGGCATTTGGGGTGGTGAGACCTTATAACCTTATTATGCCTATAGATCTATATGACATAAGTGTCATACAATATAAGTGCGATTTAAGGTAATATGCCTACGAACACGATATGCAAACGGTATTTTTATTTGAATCTGATATGAAAAAATATAGCACTCGGCAAAGTTGTTAACGTTATTCATTGGACATGAAGAATGAGCAGCGCTCAGGGGCGGATCCAGGATTTGAAAAAGGAGGAGGCGCAGGGGGTCTAGGGGCTCTTCCCCAAGATTTTTTTGGCCCATTTCGGATACTATTTAAAGAATTTGGCGCAAAAAGGGGTGGGCCTGCGCCCCCCCCCCCCTCTGGATCCGCGCCTGCCGCTTGTTTTGCTTACATGATCAAAATGAGTATAATTTTTTTAATAATACTGCCAAGAAAAAAAAAATCATTTTAGGCGTTCAAGTGTAAAATCAATGTTGTAGGCCTATAAAAAGCCCCATACCAAAAATATATTTGAGGTTATACACTTACCAGCGATCTGATGGAAAGCTTGCTTGGTGGCATTTATCATCCGCCCTGCTGGCATCTTGACAACGGCTGGTAAGAGTCGCGACAAAGCATCACATACCCTCCATACGCAGCGACAAACTGACGCTTTACTGACTCTAGGGATGGTATCCCCAACAACGGTGTAAAATGAACCACACCCCAGAAATCTTACTGCTACCAAAAATTGTAGTAGGGGTGGTAGAGCCATGCTTCTCTTTGTAGTCCTGTTCAGCTGATCCGCGATGAGATTGAAAATAAATAGAATTGTCGCAGGACGCATTCTGTATCTGACAAAAAATTTGTTATCGTCATATATCTCCAACGGATTTTCCCGGTCTACAAAGACCCTTTCTCTCCGGAAAACCCTCCTGTGGGCTAACACAACGATGTCTGCCATGCTTGTGTTGCCAATTCCCGCTCGACTTTGGCCTAGAAGAGGTCTAAGACTATGTAAATGTCACACTAGACTACTTTTATTAGGGGCACAGGGGTACAAAATGCAACTAACAAATAATATAAAGGATGTATATGTACTTAATAATGCTAAGTTAGTGAAATTGACGTTGTTTTATTACGTTTCTACGTTAAAATTGGTAAAAATAAACGAAAATGTCAGATCACTGAAAAAAGGCGGGAAAAGTTGTTAGTAGACTAAGCTGTAGCTTAGCCTCCTCTGTAGCAGGCTAAGAATAGTCGACTGAAGTCACCCACAAGTTAGTCGGCCACGCGATAGTGAAACGCAACTATTTTTTTTAGCCAGCTTAAGTTAGTCGGCTCAGCATATTTAGTCGCTAAGGACGTTAGTGAAACAGGGAATAGACCAGTATAGATGCCTGCGTGACGTCATAATGAGATGAAAAATAACTGGACTAGCCTAGTTCTAAGACTACAGTTATGACAGTACAGTAGATCATAAGGTTAGAACTATAGTCTAGACTATAGTTCTCAGGGGCGGATCCAAAGGGGGGGGGGGCGCAGGGCGCGCACGCCTACCCTTTTTTGCGCCAAATTCGTTAAAAAGCCCCCTAAATTGGCAAAAAAAAAATTTCAAATCCTGGATCCGCCCCTGGTTCTATAGTCTATAGTTCTATCATGGATTAATGAGAGTTTTGATCCGGGCCATGGTTCTATAGCTTTAGGACTACTTATTCCAATGCCTATATATTTTTGTAAGGACTCCAAATAGCCTAGGGTTTGATAAAAACGGGTAAAATAAATAATCAGGGATATATATATTATAGACTCGACTCGACAATTACGTAACGCTTGGAGAGGGGGGTTATAAGGGATGCGTTACGGAGCGTGGTCAAAGTGACGATAAAAATACCTACAAAGACGTGGGGGATAAATGTCAAAATAAGCATTAGGCCTAGTGTTAAATTGTTGAAACGACCCCCCCCCCCCAATGCTTATCCACCAGACGGAGCATGGGGGTAGCCTAGGCCTAAATAATGCTATTTATTATATCTTGTGGTCTAGATTAATATGTAGACAAGTTTTGTATTATCTTGTTATTTAGGCCTAGATCTACAATTGTTTTAGTAGGCTACCTGTACATAGTCTATTTTATTATTGTATTACCTAGCCTCCTAAGGGTGTCTTTACAATTTTAAGTCCTGTAGGCTTAATTATAAATAGGCCCACATGACTTAAAAACTACGTCAACATAGGCTACAAAGCAAAAATTTAAATGTAAGACTGTTAAAAAAATGGAGAATGTCGGGTTTGTTGACATTCTAGGGTAGACCCAACGCATCTATAGGCCTACCTCACAATATAAAAAAAATTAGGTGAACATATATTGTTAGATGTCTGCCAAATAATTGGGAAATAATCTTTACAACATTTCATGAAAAACGTTAGATAATTGACGGAGTATAATCATGATAATCAACGAAAAGCTGATACCAGTGGTCATAGTCTATACAGACAGAGTATAATACAGCAAAATAAAAAAAATTAATGTAAAACATATTAGACTATATATATATTGAAGGGGTCTTGTACATTGTCATTGGTGGACTTTGTATCATGCACTTATAATTATGTTATTAATGTAGACCTCTCTATTCTGGGCCTACAGGCCATGTAGGCCTAACCCATCACACTGACGGAAAGTGTGCAAGCCTGCGAGGGGGTCTAACCCCTTCTCATCAGAATTTTTTTTATAAATATGAGACTTCACAAGAATCAGATAATCTAGCTAGACTATATCTAATATTGACAGTTTTACAGTACAAATAATAATTTCACTCTTAAATAGTTAGGTGGAATATTGTCCCGAAAAATGTATAGCCTACATGGAGAATATTGGCAATGCTCATGATTACGATAATTTCAGGGCCAGGGCGCATACAGGTTCTGAAGTCAGTGAAAAAAGGGGGAGATGGGGTTTGCTGTTTTTTTGTGCTTTTTCGGGTTAATTTAATAATTAGACTCTAGCTTGAGCCTTGAATGTGTTGTGACCAGTGCCAGGCAGTTCACAAGTGGTGATTGCTGACAGTACTGTCACCATAGAACATTATCATACATGATACATTTCTATGACTGTCACACTCACCATGTAGCCCATGGTAGTAGTAGGGTGAAAAACCTAACTTTCATGACCACTTTCTGGCTAAGATGTTTTGATGATTGACAGAGGCTGTATGGGGGATGAAATCTGTATATGGCGCAATGCTGAAATGATGCCACTTTCCTTGTTCCATAATCAATCTTCACATTCCCTCGGCTGATGGCATCACTGCCTATCAGCAACTCATGTGGGAAGTCTTTTTGTGACCAGTACTGGTACTAGCAATATCTAGCTATATAAAAATGGTGACAGTACTGCTATAAGTGGCCCCTTGAAGCCTGGCTTGATACAGAGAAACATTTGCGTAATGGCCTACCCCTTTGCAGCATGCGCAGATTGGCTGGTCGGCTGTTAACGACATCCCATCAGTTCCTTGTTGGCGCAGTGGTTGTGGTTCACCGTGCTTTGCGCATCTGTATGGGTGGTCCTCAATACTGCCTGAATTCTCTTGTTTGCTCCAAGGTGTTGACTCATCTCTGTGCCGGTAGTTGTGCGGGAGTCCTGCTTATCCCTGCAGGCCTGTAGTTGCCCCATGTGTCTGCTAGGTTTCCAGAATCGACAGAAACCCATCTGCCGACTCCTGGTTTGTCTGTGCCGCACCCACCTCAATGGGTTCTTCGTCCATCACCTGGTGTTCTTTTTTCTGTTCAGCCTCCTTTTCCAGGGCCACCTCTGTTGCTGTTCCGAACGCATTAGCTTGTACTCTTCTCAACAGGTGGCCAGCAAAGGCTCTGTCAGTGAATCCCTTCAGGAAGCTGACTACTTTACCCTCTTCACCCATCGCCCATGCTGAGACAAAGGCAAGCTTGGCTTCAGATAAGAATCGCAGGATGCATGCCGTGGTGTTTTCTTCTGGCCTCTGTTTGAATGTAGCTTTTTCTGTAAGCAAGAATTATCTACTGCTGACACGAATGAGACTGTGAGCCTCTCCGACCAGCTACTAGCCTCATCCAGTGTCGTACTTCGCCCAGGATGTCACCATCTGTCGTCTCCTGCGCAAAAACAAAGAACTGACAGGATGTCGTGAACAGCCGACCAGCCAATCTGCGCATGCTGCGAAGGGGTAGGCCATTACACAAATGTTTCTCTGTATTAAGCCAGACAACGTAAGGCTTCAAGGGGCCACTAATAGCAGTACTGTCACCATTTTGTATATAGCTAGATATTGCTGGAGAGCAGGTCCATCCCTACTCGATACTGGTGCTGCCAGGTCACTCATGGCTGAAAAATAAATATCAAATGTGTCTCAAACTGGGATGTCTGTCATTACTTTGGCCATCCGGTCTGGTATGCAAACTTGTCGGAACTCCCCTGCCAGTGATCGGTGAAACAGAAGTCAAACTCATGGATGCCAACGCGCTCCCAGTACTGGTCACAAAAACCTTCCCACATGAGTTGCGGATAAGCAGTGATGCCATCAGCCGAGGGAATGGGAAGATTGATTATAGAACAAGCAGAGTGACATCGTTTGATCAAAAATTCAGCATTACGCCATATACAGACTAAATTCCCCATACAGCCTCTGTTTCAGAGCTGTTGCCACACTTGCATCAATGACGTCATGAAGGGGTGTACAGATGTTTTTGACGAAGGCCTTTTCAACCTTGGTTACTGCAACTTAATTACCCTCACTATTAAACTTGATGGCTGCTGACCCCTTAAACTGAGGGCCTACTGCACACCCCTCTGAATAAGGAAAGTGGTCAACGATAAAATGAGAAAAGCGGGTGTAATCTAGATTTCAACATCACCATGGGCGGTGGCAGTCACATTGACCCCCAAAAAGATGAATCATACATAGATCTTCTGCATCAACTACTGTAAGCTTAATGCCGCCAGGGTAAAATACTCAGACTGCTACTGCCTGCCAAGTTCTTTTCGACTTTCGATCTGAAAACGGAAAAGTGGATACTGGCAGATTCCAGTAGCATCAGAGTATCGATACAAAACAACCTTAGCTTGCCATAGCGGCCTATTTGAGTTTAAGCAAATACCGTATGAACTGGCCAACGCTTCAGCCTCTTCCAACGCACCATGGACAGGGACTAGATGGACAGGGGCTACATGGACTGATCAGTGTTGCTTTGTCTCCATTAATGATATAATCATATACAGCAGAAATGCTGTTGAGCACATTTATTACCTCACGCTCGTCTCGAAGAGGCTAAGTGAAGCTGGCATAAAAATAAAACCAGATGATGGTAAACAGAAGAGCATGACATAATTATCAGAATCTGAGAATTCAGAACATAGCCTGGAAGCAGGTGTAATCCAATACATATATTATATTTTCAGTATACTTGTCTCCTCGCTTCACGCGGTGGAGGCCTATTTACGACATAAACGTGCTGAATTTGATTCTATTTTTTATATATTTTTTTTTTTGTAATTTGTGATTGTTATTTAGAGTTATGCATTCATCTATAAGCATAATAACTTTTGTATTCATACCACCCTGCAAAGGGATCGAATTTTGTTTCGCTTAAAAAAGTAGATTTTATATCCAAATTTGTCGGCCATCTTGGATTTTAGGGTCAGAAATCTGTTTTCATACCAAATTGACGTCAGAAATAGATTCCTTGTGGTCAAATTAGCCAAAAAAGTGTATTTAAACATATTTGTAGCTTTTATATGGCAGAAGTTATGTTTTCATAATGGCGCAGGCGGCCATTTTGGATTTACGCCTCTAGAAAAAAATGCCGGTATTTTTGCGAAGGACACTGGGGCTAAATATTTTTTAAAAGGTTCAAGGAAGTCAAATCAATCATCAAAACATCTTAGCCAGAAAATTGGTCATGAAAGCTAGGTTTATCACCCTACTATAGGCTACATGTAACATGCTCAGTCATGTCAGTGCGTGCATGCATCACATATATCATACATTGTGACGTCACAGTGCAGTCATAGCTTTTTTGTTGTGGTTACTGACTGGTCTCGCTCTCTAATAACAAAAGCAACACTCTACATTGTGTTCCTGTATAATTTAGAGCGAGATCACTGTAAATGTTGCAGTGAAAGTCTTAGACCTCGCTTGGAATTATGACTGCTCCAATCCGTGGACCAAAGAGGTGGCAAATTAACCCTACCATGTCTTTATCTTTACGAATATGGTGAACAAATTGCATCAGGACGGAAGAGAATTGTGTGAGGAATTGAAATTGGGAGGTGTCATATTTAACAGATCTCCGATATCCTGTCATTGATGGTTAGACTGCAGGTAGCCAATAACCGGAAAAACCGTGTCGAGACGAGGTACCGGCATTTTACAAACTTCGGATTCAAATTAGTCTTACAAGATGAAACAACACTCTCTTGAGACTATAGACTTGGTACTTCTCTCACACATTCCATGTTCGTTGATGGGACTAGTCAGAAACAATAAAAATTGTCAGGATAGTGACAAAATTGAACTTGAACAACGGCACCACAAAACACTGCGAAACTGAATTTTGTCCATGTGGCTCAGAAATCCCGTGGTTTGGCGACCTGGACCCGGAAGTGGATTCAATGTCAAACGAGACTAACACGTCCTGTTTAAGCTGATTTGACCTTGTTGTGACCTTGAGATGACCTTGCCATGACCTTGTGGTAGCACCCCCGTGAAGCCCAACCCCAGCCCATGTCACCATGTGTACTAGGGTTTGGCTTCATCAGCTTTGAAGGGCTGGCCATTAGTTTTAATATGCATTTTTTTCTTTTTTTTTGACAAAATCCCTTGCCAGTGACACAATCTATATTTCACATTCTCATACCAGTGCAAGGGTTAAGATTGTACAAAGTCTCCTCTAGCGAATAATTAACAAAATTTAGCATTTTAGACAACTTTAAAATTTGCCCTGTATTTTAGGCTAATGTAGATCTACATTTATGGATGAAATGACCCTTATATAGGACTAGGCCTATGTAATATAGGTAGGCCCAGCCTATATAATAGCATGAATTAATGCATAATTGTAGGCTACAGGCTTTTGAAAGAATTAAACTCAGTTTTTTTAAGATTTATTTGCCAAACTCCGGCAAATTAGTTTGACGTGCCCATTGTACCCCACTCTAACACAGAGCAGCCTGACAGCCCATAAGTGTGGTGCTCTTAATTGTGCAGTAAAAAAAAAGATTTGACCTAGTTAACGCCAGACGTGCACGAAAGACACCAGTAGCGGCAGCAGCTCTATATCAACCCATTCTACACGCCTGATAACAGATAGCTGTAACAGGTAGAAAATTATCTTAATATATTATATATAGTAGTTAGTGATGACGATAGAAGATGATTATCGGCCGCAATAGTTAGGGCCTACAGTTTTACGCTGTCACTTTTCTTCACGTCACTGACACTGTACGTGATCACCCGGCATGACCTGGGCTTGTAGCCTGGCCTCCAACATGTTATCAGGCAGTAGGCGATCTCACTTTGAAAACCTCACGCCACAAACACGGCAATAGTGGTTTAATGTTGGGCCAACGTCACAGACCGTGGCCCGGTATTAAACCATTATTGTATCCACGTTTCGCGGTCACTGGTCCGTGACCACAGCCGCTCTGTGTGTATTGCAGCCTGTGGTGTGTCATATAGCCCTACTGCCGACTGATGTAGACACAAGAGTAGCCTACTTGATTATATGAATTGTCTGTTTAACATTAACTGAACAATTAAAGGTGTAGTCGACTGTTAAAATTCACGGGACAAGGATCCCCCAGAAGGCAATAGTGCCCGTGGGTAGGCCAAGTCCCTATTCCATAATAATACTAAATATGCGTTTCATACCTAAAGCCTCATTAAGAGCAAGTTCTCAAATCACAGCAAGTTCATATATACTTGAGCGACATCTATGAGTTTATAATTCAAAGATCTTGGCCCTTACCCCTACTTGGTCGCTTGCTTGCAAACAAACTGACTGTATTACTGAGGGGATGTATTGACATGCCCAGTAAACACAAAACATTTGTATGACTTTATGCAATGTTGGACCAACGTCGAAGACGTTGGTACGACGTTGTATAAATGTTATACAAATGTCTTGTGTTTGCTGGGCAGGCGGACTTTCTCTCAAACATTGTACATTTATTCAATGTTGGTTCAATGTTGGGCCAGCGTCGCAGACGTTGGCCTAGCATTAAAACAGCATTGGATCAATGTCCCGTTTAAGTAGTATCTTGTAATCAGTTCAGTGGCTATACTAATGCCGTCAATCTGTACTCAATAGGCTACTGTTGGCCTACACTTGACCATCCCACGCATGTCCCATTTGCAGATCCATATTAATATCAACAGACATAGCTGTCCTCTTGTCGTACTTTGATCCGTCAGTATACACCTTACGGTGCTTCGGAAATCTACAAAATAGCTAGAAACATGCTTTGAAAGACAAGGGGACAGGGGTCGTCCTTCCTGAAATCTAAGAGGTTAAAAATATATTAGGCTGTTGAAGAAGCCAAGGTGGACATTCTGGTGAGCGTACAACGCTAATTGCGTCGAGCTCCACCTCCATGTCCTCCAGATGGGGTTGGAGTCTTATACCCAAAGGAGGTATAGTCCCTGGCTTGTTATTAAACAATCTCTTGTATTCAGGGTTGACAACACACGAGTATGCCGGGTTCTCAGGATTTGCTTTCATCTTCATATAGTATTGCAGGCTCAGCTTCAACCGGCGAGTCTCTAAAGAGGGCTCACCGGTCTCCACCTGAAGACTTTCGATTGGTGATGTTCGAAATGCCCCTGAGCATAATCTCAAACCTTGGTTCGCGATTGGATCAAGTACTGCTAAGTACGATCGTCTTGCTGAACCATAAACAATACAACCATAATCCAGTTTGGATCTGATGTGAGACCGGAAAATCCTCAGTAAGGTTGTCCGGTCACCACCCAATCCTTGCTGGATATAACTCGTAGCAATTGTAATGCTTTCCTACACTTATCTTTCATATATTTGATGTGTGGAGTAAAACTGAGCTTCTTGTCGAAAAAAAGACCAAGAAATTCGACCTGCTCTTCAACAGGAAGCTGTTGTCCATATAGTTTGAGATCGGGCTCAGGCTGTAAGCCATTTTTTTTACAAAAATGTACACATAAAGTTTTTGTGGGAGAAAATTTAAAGCCGTTCTCATCCGCACAAGTCACCAACTCATCGAGGCAACCTTGCAGGCGCCGCTCAATTATTGCCATATTGCTTGACTGGCAGTAAACAGCCAGATCATCAACATATAATGATTTTTCAATATCTTGTGGTAAAGCATCAATTATACTGTTTATTTTAACGGTAAATAGAGTTGGTGAAAGGATACTACCTTGTGGGACACCCTCCTCCTGTGGATTTAGTGAAGAGTGGGTGTTGTCTAAGCGGACTTTAAATTTCTCCCCTTTGAAAAATTATCAATGAATAAGGGTAATCTACCCTTCAGGCCCATTTCATGGAGATCTTTCATGATACCACCCTTCCATGTGGTATCATAGGCCTTTTCTAAATCAAAAAATACTCCAACTGTATGTTGATTTTTAACAAAACCTTGACGGATATAAGTCTCTAGTCTGACCAAATGGTCTGTGGTGCTTTTTCCTTTTTGAAAACCACATTGATATTTAGTTATTATGTTATTGTCTTGCAAAAACCATGTAAGACGATGATTGATCATGCGCTCCATGATTTTGCAAAGACAACTTGTCAGTGCTATTGGCCTATAATTATTAGGATCTGTTCGATCTTTTCCAGGTTTAGGGATCGGGATCACTGTTGCTTCTCTCCATCCATCTGGGAAATCCTGAGATTGCCACAGATCATTCAAGAGTAGAAGCAACAGATCAAGTGATACATCAGGCAAATGTTTCAGAAACTGGTAGTGAATTTCATCAGGGCCAGTTGCCGAATCTGTTGCCTGAGCGATAAATTTAATTAGTTCTCGTTTAGAGAAATTAACATTGTACTTTTCGTCATTATCTGACTCAAAGTCCAATGTGTTCTCCTTCTTCTTGTCCCTAATCTTTCGAAATTTTCCCTGATAATGATCTGGCGATGATTTAGCAGCGAAGGATGTCGCCAGCGTTTCTGCAATATCCGTTTTATTGGTTATTGTGTCAGAATCAGTGACAAGGTACTTGATGGTTTTATCTTTCCTCTTGCCACTGATTCTGCGCAGCATTTGCCAAGTATGTTTTGCCGATGTATTATTATTTAGTGTGGAGACATATGCTCTCCAAGATTGACGCTTGGCTTCACTGATTGTGCGGCGAGCTTTAGCGTAATCTTTCTTATATCCGTCAAGGTTTTGTCTAGTTGGATGTTTTTTAAATTTTTGCAAGGATTTTTTCCTTTTGTCTATTGCCTTTCGGCAACCTTCATCAAACCAGGGTTTGTCGAGTTTTTTGGGAACTGTCGAGGTTTTGGGTATGCTTTTATCTGCTATATTGTGTAACTTGGCTGTAAAAAGGGCTATAGGGTCATCAACCCCCTCTTCATTCTCAAATTGAGAGATTGTGAGGCTCTCCCCACAAGACTGTTGGAAGGCCTCCCAATCTGCTCTGTGCAGCCTCCAATGCTGCACTCTTTCTTCAACAATAGAGTTGTTGCTCTCTATAAATATAGGATAATGATCACTGCCACAGAGATCCTCGTTGACCCTCCAAGTGTAATCCAAATATAAATCGGGATCACACAAGGATAGGTCAATGGCTGTTGCAGATCCTGAAGCAGGGTGTAAATAGGTGGTAGTATCATCATTAAAAATGCAGAGATTTTCCTCTGAGAGGAAGTCTTCTATTATTCTGCCCCGTGGGTTGATGTCCCTACAGCCCCATATTGTGTGGTGCCCGTTAAAATCTCCCAGTAGCATGAAGGGTTTGGGCAATTGTTTTACCAGCTGCCTCAATTCCACAACATCTACTGAGCGGCTCGGCGGTAAATAAACAGAGCATATCGTCATTGGCCTGTGACAGTTTATGTTAACCGCCACAGCCTGTAAAGTTGTATTCAACGTGATCTGTTGATGTGTTCCATCCTTTACAAGGATGGAAACCCCCCAGCAGGCCCTTTCATTATTGCAGGGCCAAAACAATTGATTATTGAATAGTTTTTAAAACTTATGTTAGTGTTAGGTTTTAAGTTAGTCTCCTGCAGGCACACAGCCGATGGGCTGTGTTCCTGCAGAAGAATAGCCAGGTCATTGTAATTAGATCTTAAACCTCGACAATTCCATTGTATAATTTTGTGGGCCATTATGAATTTTTATGCCTCCCTGGTTTTATCTGTGCTTGGAGTGCAGCGACGGTGTCGGGAGATACAAATACCTCGCTATCGCTGCTTTCATCACCATCTACACACTCCATGGATTCGTATCTGTTATACGTAGCGATCGGGTTATCAGTGCCCTTGGGCATTCGACCACTACCTTTATTTGTGCTTTTCTTGTTAATTTGTTTTGTTTGTTCAGCTACTGGTGGTTTATTTACCGTTTCTTTGTTCTTATCTTTATTATTTGTTTTGCCATTTTTTGTTTGTTTTGAATCCCTATTTGCCAGTGGCTTTGGGGCAGTAGAGGTAGCTGCTGTTGTTGTATTTTTATTGATCATATTTTGTTTTTTGGCAGTGGAGGTATCTTTGCTTGTATTAGGTTTTGAAGAAGAGGATGCAGGTGTTGCGGAAACATTTGTTGCACCAGTTGCAGATCTGATCTCTACTGCATCAGTCTGGCAACCAACTGACACAACCTGCTTCGCGACAACACTGGCAAATGATGGTTGTTTGTTAACCCCTTCAACAATTTTACGAGCTTCTGGGAAAGAGATCTTCCGTTCCGTTCGGATACGTTGGATCTCTTTCTCCGTTTTCCATCGGGGGCAATCTCTGGAATAGGCTGTGTGGTTCCCGCCACAGTTGGCACATTTTATTGGATAGGTGCAAGAGGAGTCAGGATGTTCTGTCGATTGACCACAGCGTCCACAGACACGCTCTCTCTTGCAACCTTCCTGATGGTGTCCAAATTGTTGGCACTTGAAACACCTCAAAGGGTGTGGTATGTATAGTTGTATAGGGCATAGCTCAAATCCAACTTTAATATCAGCCGGTGGCTTTGGAAAGTTGAATGTGAGCACCGCTGTATTTAATTTGATTGTATCTCCATTCTTTTTTATTGTAATAATTCTGGCATCGGATACTACTTGTCTTTTTAATTGTGCTTTAAGTTCTTCATTGGTGGTGTTTTTGATTTCTTGAGTTCGTATGACACCCTTTGAGGTATTTAAAGTCCTGTGAGGGGAAACCTTCACAGGAATTCCAGCTATTTCTTTGATTGCCAAGAGCTTGGTGGAGTAGGTTTCTCTGTCGACCTCAATTAAGAGGTCGCCAGACCTAAGCCTTTTGATGTTCTTAGGCTCTCCAACCAAGCCCTCTATGCCTTTTTGTATGGCAAATGTTGAGAGTCTGGAGAGGGATTTGTCCTCATCTCCAGACATCATCAACAGGAACCGTGGAAACATGATTTTAGCTTTTTTCATCTCAGTCACAATTTTTGTGTATCTTGCAATAAATTCGGCATCTGTGTCATCATCTGATGTATTATTTTGTTCTGCCTTCTTTCTTTTTTTCACTTTGCTGGTGTTGGGCGGGGGTGAAGGATCATCAGCCATATTGGATTAGTATTGTTTTTCATCACCCTGGCGCTCCACCCGCCATGGAGCCCTACCAGGGGACAACCTGCCCGCGGTAACCAGCAGGAAGAATTGTCAGAGCTACCAGGGTGATATACTCATAGCAAAAGAACAGCAGTTGCAATAACCGCAGTACACATCCTTTCACTTGATTAGCCCATGAGCAACGTCATTTGGTGTTCAGATTCGTGTATATAGTAATGAAAAAGCGCTACCGATATACATACGTCTTTGATAATGAGATGAGGCGAAACGATAAATAATAAACAAGTATGAACACCAAATCAACGAGACCAGCCGATTGATCTGGCCGGGCCCACCAGACCACCCGTCTCAATGAGATAAGGGCCAAAGTGGTGTGTTGGGAGTATGGAGTCCGCAGACTCCTACGCCCTCAACCACCAGGATCCCTTTTCCCACCTATACGGGATGCAACCCACGGCAAACAGGTTGAGGGTGTGTTTAGCCTTCTAGAAGAAGTTACCAGGAGGACCACGTGGAGGTAACACCCTCCCCCCCCTAGAAACAAGTGTAATACATGTTTTCCATGTAATTTTGAGTGGAGAATCTATTTCTGGTATTGTTTTGTCTTTCAAGTTCATCCTCAAGGTCAAATGTCAATTTCAAGGTCAATTTTACGAAAATAAGATTTTTCAACATACGGAATAAAAACAAGTCTAATACCTCTTCTTGATGGTATTTTGAACACAAAAATTATTTCTGGTTTTGTTTGGCAATTCAAGGTCAAACATCAATTTTAAGGTCAAATTAGGATTTTTAACAAAATTATTCGTTCAATTTCTCAGATTTATTTTTATTTGTCAACAAATAGAGCTATAAACAAGTGTAATATGTGTTTTCCGTGTAATTTTGACTAGAGAATCCATTCCTGGTATTGTTTTTGGTCATTCAAGGTCATTCTCAAGGTCATATGTCAATTTCAAGGTCAATTTTGCGAAAATAAGATTTTTCAACAAACAGAAATAAAAACAAATCTAATACCTCTTCTTGATAGTATTTTGACCACAAAAATTATTTCTGGTCTTGTTTGGCAATTCAAGGTCATCCTCAAGGTCAAACATCAATTTCAAGGTAAAGTTCGGATTTTTAACAAAATTATTCGTTCAATTTTTTGGATTTATTTTTCAACAAATAGAGCTAGAGACAAGTGTAATATATGTTTCCCATGTAATTTTGACTGGAAAATCCATTTCTGGTATTGTTTTTGGTCATACAAGGTCATCCTCAAGGTCAAATGTCAATTTCAAGGTCATTTTTAAATGAATTTCAATAGTAAATTCAGACCTAAAAGGGTTAAGCCTTGAAAATAATATATATATAACAAACTGCTCGTTGACTTAAATAATTATTTCTTTTGTTTTATTACAAATATGCAATTTAACAATAAATGCAAGTGATATGTTCAATTCAATTATAAATACTGTTAAGAATATATATTCTTGATACTGTACATACAGTTCAATGTGAATAAACAATACATCAAAGTTGATTAGATGCTTTATGCAATTTATGTGGTGTTGAATGAATAGAAATATTTCTTAAATAGCGTATTAGTTAATAATAATAATACTGTAGACATGAGTGCTATACTGTGCACATTTGCAAGTAGTTAATGATTACACAATAATTTAAAATGTTTTAACAATTTGTGTATTTTAATAATTACACTTTTATATTAATTAACTATATATGCAAATAACAATAACATTGCTTTATCTTTTAATTGTACAAAATTGAGAACTCTCAGGACAATATATTTTTTTCAGAAAAACACCAACAGTAAACAAAAGGCCAGTTTGGCTATCATAATGCCTGCATGATATAACTTTTTCAGGGTGCATATTTCCCTATTCATTGTTTTACAGTAATGATCAACCTATCAGTAAAGATATAATACAGCCATTTTATAATTTAAAAAAGTTGACATTTTTCGAAGTATGTCCTTCCCTGAAACCAGGTGACCTTCCAATTAGGTCAAGTCCAAGAGCTCCAGCCCCCCAAAAAAGAATTTGATTGAAGCGATTTTGTGAAGTATTGTTAAAATACCGGTTTGGTATAGTCCTGGACTGGGTCAAACAACTAGATGCGAGAAAATTAGGCTTGAGACGCTAAGTTTACTTAGCTTCAAGACTGCAAACCTCCCATCAAAAATAATTATCTTAATGAATTAATTGATTCGTCCTTGACCTGGGACACACTATCACACACCTGATAAAAGTTTCATGCAAATCTGTGAGATCGGGATCAGATCTGGATCATAGTCCAGATCGAGATCATAATCTGAATCATCCCCAAAATCGAACTGATTGTTCCTTGGCTTAACCCTTTCGAGTCTGAATTTACCAAAAATTAAAAAAATATTGCTGTGTATTGGTAAACTAGTTTCATGGAAATATTATTTCTAAAACCCTTAGTTGTAGGAAAATTAAGTCTGTTTTCAGGGATGTAAAATGATGCCTTTTACATCGTGAGGGCTTAATGCCTCATGCAAATCTGTTTGTAACTGTCTGACGGACAGACCGACACACAACAAACCAACTGGACCAAATAATACCTTTGTGGTGGAAGCAATTTATATAAGTCAGTCTACAATCACTACTACATGTACTTGTTTTAGAGTAATGGTCTAGCTAACTAACATGAATTGCCAGATAGCATGTATATTTAATTAGAATCATTAATGACAGAGAGTGAGCCATTTTGTATTTGACCACGTTGAATTTTTTCAGGGAATATCCCTTCCTGGAACCTCACATTTTGCTTCATAGCAGTTGTCTGGCTATCTATCATGGTTTACCAGATATTTATAAAGCATGTCAAATTAAACAAGAGGACTGAAGTCCTATATCATCCCCCGCCATAAATTAGGTTAGACTTTTTATGGTCACAAATATTTAAAAAGTTGATTTGTGGTGGCCATTTTAAATTTTAGTAAAATCACATGCACATTTCCAGATGGTGGGTAATGTGATTGTACAATGTGTATTTACTGATTTCTATTTTTCAGTTTTTGCGCCCACAAGAAAATATAAAGTTTATCCATGGCGGTCATTTTGAATTTCAGCTAAACCCTAAAAAAATCACTTGCACGTCTCCATATCGTGGGAAATGTGATAGTAAAATTTGAATAATTTCTTTCCTTAAATTTTGTAGTTTTTGCGCCCACAAATTTTTTTAGAGTTGACCTCTGGCGGCCATTTTGAAATTTGGTAGCATCTTTAAAAAAATCACTTGCACATCCCCATGTTGCTAGAAAATTAAAAAAAAATTGACCAAACAATTTTTTTTAGTTTTTACATTCCCAAAAAATTTAAGTTGATCTGTGGCGGCCATTTTGAATTTCAGTAAAACCTTGAAAAAGTCACCTGCACATCTCCATATCATGGGGAATGTGATAGTAAAATTTGCATAATTACTGACTTGAAGTTTTGAGTTTTTGCACCCACAAAAATTTTTAGATTTGCCCTCTGGCGGCCATTTTGAAATTTGGTAGCATCTCTAAAAAATCCCCATGTTGCTACGAATGTCATGTTAAAATTTCAAACAGATTTGACCAGTAGTTTTTGAGTTTTTGCGCCCATAATAAAACGTGACGCCAGACAGAATCCTGGCGCGACTAAAATCCCCCTTCCCCTACAGGCGAGTGATGATAAAAGCCTGAAATCGACATTTTGAATTTCATCTGAAGTTTAAATTTTTCAAGGTGCATCCTCCCCTGAAGCTTCAAATTTTGTTATCAGTAATGGTGCAGCTATCTGGCTCGATTTACAAAATATTGGTCATATGAATTAGAATAGAGGCAGATTATAGCGTGACCATTTTTGAATTAGATAAAGTCAAAATCTTTGAGGTTGCATCTCCCCCCCCCCCCTAAAACCTCACTTTTTTTTATAGTGATGGTCTAGTTATCTAGTATATCTCAGGCGAGAATTTGTTGATACTTTGGTTCTCAAGACCGCCTAATTTTTTTATTATCATAATTGCTAATTTTTTTAAAATCATTTGCGCGATAAAGAACAAGTGCGCGATATGTGTGGCTAGAGCACTGATTACCCTGTCTGATTTGTCTCATTGCTCAGGCGAGAGCATGCATTGAGCTGTGAAGGGTCAGTATTGATTTGTAGTAATTGTCTGGGTATCTGGCACAGTTTGCCAGATTTCAGGCAAATTAAAGTTAATTATGGCTGATGGACAGCCATTAAGGTAGGTCAAATCTCACAAACCCCAAAGGCACATCTTCACCCCCTAACATGCCCAAGGAATGTGTGTGTGCAATAAGAAACTAGATGTAAGTGTTTACCATGTAAACACCCAAGAAGGCTACTTCTCGCACTTTTCAAATAAGAGTTATACATTAATTATAATTTTGCCAGATAATCAATTTGTACATGTAATTATCAAGTAATAATATAAGGAAGCTTTAGGCTAGCAGCTTTAGGCTGACAAGGTGCTATTTTGACCCCAAAAGATTAAAGATGGCCGCCATGACCCGGATATCTTCCCGAACTTTCTGAAAAATTGCTGCAGTCTAGGAATTAATATTAGCGTCAGCCATGCAGTACGTTGAATATTGAGTGTATTGAATAAACAGCTTTGAAGTTATCAGGGTGACAAGGTGCTAATTTGAAAAAAAAGAAAGATGGCCGCCATGACCCGAATATTTTCCCGAACTTTTTAAAAAATTGATGCAGCCTAGGAATTAATATTTGCATCCAGTATGTTGAACGCAAAGTGAAGCGAAAAAGCAGTTTTGTAGATATCAGGGTGACAAGATCCTAATTTGACAAAAAAAGATTAAAGATGGCCACCATGACCCAAATATTTTTCCGAACTTTCGAAAAATTGATGCAGCTTAGGGATTAATACTTGTATCCATTATGTTGAACACCAAATGAATTAAAAAAAACGGTTTTGTAGATATCAGGGTGACAAAAGAGGCGGCGGCGAACGAAACCGTACAAAAACAAAAAGCCTCCCCCTGGTGGGGGGAGGATTAATAATCCACACATATGGGTCTTAGATTAGGATGGACGGTCAGACATCCGGGGCGACGCCGATACCCCACTCCCAATTCATCAGGCAGGCATAAAAATGTAGGATTTGAAAATGGTCTACATTTTGATTCAAATTTTGCAAAGTTATAGTATTTATTCCAATAAATGCCCTGTGTGTTTCTCAGAATACCCCCTGAGGCTAGAGGGCAAGTGGACGCTTATTAGAGTTTTTCAATTGTTATATATATAGTGAAACATTATCATGAATTTTATTTTCAAATCAGTGGGGTGGGCATTTATTGCAATATGAACATTTATTATAATAAATATGGTAGGCATAGGTCCCCCTATGCAAGATTTACACACTTAAGTTGTGGGTCACTGCATAGAGAGACACAACTTGTTTTAAAACATAAACTCAACAATAATCGAATAACAAAGTAAGTGTTCTAATAAGTGTGATGTTTTGGAAAAAATTGTTCCAATTTATGTATGAATAACATTTTATGATCTACATCTACATGTATCACACAGAACTGTAAATGCAAATAAAATCATTTCTGAACTGTTGCAATTAAAATTAAAAACAAGAGCACACTCGACACTTTCAGCCAATTTTGAACTTGTCCAAGAACTACTTATTAGTAACATGCATAACAAATTTGAAGAGGATACGTGAAAAAAACTTTTCAAGTTATCGCGCCCACAAGGTCAAATTATTGACGTGAGATGCGAAAAATCGCATAAATCGGCCATTTTTAATTTTTTTCCAGCCATTAATAAATTTGTCCAAGAACTACTTATTAGTAACATGCATGACAAATTTGAAGAGGATAAGTGGAAAACTTTTCAAGTTATCGCGCCCACAAGGTCAAATTATTGAAGTAAAAGGAGAAAAATCCCAATAAGTCGGCCATTTTGAATTTTTTTTTGCCATTATTGAACTTGTCCGAGAACTGGTCATTAGTAACATGCATAACAAATTTGGAAAGGATACATGAAAAACTTTTCAAGTTATCGCGCCCACAAGTAAATGTTAATGCCGACGCTGATGAACTTCAATTGCAATAGCCCACCTTTTCAATTAAAATCAAAAGGTGGGCTAAAAATAAATAAATATAATTTTAAAACATAAACTTAACAAAATTTAATAACAATTGTTACAACAAATGTGATTTTTCGTAACAAAATGTTCCATTTGATGTAGGTTTACAGCAGGTAACATATGATCTACATTTATCACACAAAACCGTAAATTTTAATAGTCATTTTGGAAATGTTACTATAATTCAAATAACATTTTTTTACAAATATACAGTGTATCAAATTACTTTAAAACATAGACCTACATGTACATGTAAGATCCACAGAATTTTAATAAAAACTATCAGTGTTCCAATAAATGTACATATATAATTCATTTGCAATCTAAACAAGTTAAAACCTGGATAAAAGCCAAGATGCACTGAAACTGCTTCCAACATATTGTGAAATATCTCCAGAAGAAGATGGAGGTATAATATAATAAAAACAAACATTAACATATAGTGCGCATTAATATATTACATCTTTTCACCACTATTGCCCTGATCACACTGAGCATGTGTGGCTTACTATTATAATATGGGGCCCCTGATTTGTCGAAAGTCAGCACATGGACATTATAAAGTTTTATACAAAGGGCAGTGGCGGTGAAGCAAAAATTAAGCCAGCCCTCTACAGCAGTGGTGGTGAAGCTGGCCATGCAGCCCTGTACAGAGGGCAAATAGTGATGAATAATAACTTCTCACTAATTTAGGACACTAGTTAGAAAGGTTCCCATTAAAGTCAATTAAAGATACTTAATTTACAACCTCTACAAAGTAGATAACACATTAAAGGCCCTGTGGCACTGAAATGAATTCTAAAAAGTCATACATTATCCAGAAAAAATCTGATCTGGAGCTACTAGTGACACTAAGCCAGCACATTTAAGGTAGAGCTTTACAGCTGCTCATGTTATTTCAGACAGTATAAATGTACCAGTGTTAGCATCTTCTTTTACAGATCTGCTAACACTGATACACTTATACTGGTAAATTTATACTCTCTCAAATAAGTATAGGCCTACTTAAGTTATTAGTGACCATAAATATTACTACATAGAACACAAATGCACTGGATTACACTCAGTATATGTCTGATTGTCTTTATGTTTTGATCACAGTGACGGCTTGTCAATATCTGGGCTGTATGACAAGAGCTTTGCAAAACATCATTCAGACAACGATGGACATACTAGTATATATACCCACAAGATGGAAATACTAGTATATACCCATGTCTATGACTGCATGTTGTGAAAACATGACAGCGAGTCTTAACAGAACTCAAATCAATCTAAATTTTAACCTTTTATCATGCAAAAATGCAAAATCAGAATTGATTTGGATCAGTGCTTCAACAGATATTGTGTTCACAAATTCATGCAAGTGGCAGGGGAGACAACAGCAGCTATGGACACATGCATAATTAACAAATTATATTTACAATGAACATGGTCCGATTATTATATTCAACTCTTTTGAGACTGCGCCACAGGAAATGGATCACTGGTTCATACTTGAAACATTCTAAAAACATCCCTTCATGGACAGTCTAAAAAAAGTTAAGGTCACAGTGCTCACAAACAGATGTATCTACAATCTCCTTTCATTTTGTAATTAAACCAACAGTATACCCAGGTGTGCCAGAATCAGCCAGTAGCACATGTTTATTGCTGATTTCTCCATCACTGATCAACCGATTTTTATGAAATTTTACAAACATCATTTTTCAACAGAACCCCAATATCCCTTGAAATCTCTTGAAGATGATACATATTTTTTTCAAAATTCACACCATTTGTCATAAAGTAAATTGCAATTGATAACGTACGTCCCTTATAAACCGATGAAAACAACTTTTTTTTATGTTGATAACTCCCTGAGAAATCAGCAAAAAACATACGCTACCGATTTACCCAAATTAACTGTGGCCCAGGGTAGGCCTATAGATTTGCCATTAGAGATACCAGTTTTGTACAATTGTATGCATTTTTAGCTCCCGCCGTCATCGTAGGTGAGCGAAGGGAGCTATGGATTCTACCTCCGTTTTTTTTTGGCCTCTTCTTTTGCCTATAACTTTGTGAGAAAATAAGCTAGGATAACAATTTTTGGTATGTGGGTTACTTCCAGGTGGCTAATGGACGGGTTAAAATATTTTTAATCTGAATTCAATACGCAAGGTTGCAGAGGAGAAAATGATGATGTGACGGCGTTGGGCCGTTGGGCCGTCCGTAAACAATTCGTTTCCGGAGCATATCTCTGAAAGTACTTGTCCGATTGTCTTCAAATTTTACACACAACACCCCTAGGGGGTCTAGTTGTGCCTTTTGGGGTATTTGAACTTTGACCTACTTCTGGTTCAGAACTATGACCTATTTAGACGTTTTGACGCGCACTTCGTTTCCGGAGCAGATCTCGAAAAGTACTGGGCCGATGACAGTCATATTGCACATACATGTTCTCTAAGGTCCCTAGTTGTGCCTTTTCAGGTTTTTGGACCTTGACCTTGAAGTTGACCCAGCACTTTGACCTAATTTATAACATCGGTAAATCCGACTGAGAGATTTTGCGGAATATCATGAAAACCGCTCAAGATAGCTACACCATTACAATAAAACAAATTGTGAGGTTTCAGGAGAGGATGCATCTTGAAAAATTTCAAGTCGATAAAATTAAAAATGGCCGCCTATCGGCCATTATTCACCTCGACAGGCCTGATATTGCGGAATATCATGAAAACCGCTCAAGATAGCTACACCATTAATATCAAATAAATTGCAAGGTTTCAGGAGAGGATGCATCCTGAAAAATTTGAAGTTGATAAAATTCAAAATGGCCGCCTATCAGCCATTATTCACCTCGACAGGCCTGATATTGTGGAATATCATGAAAACCGCTCAAGATATCTACACCATTACTATAAAACAAATTGTAAGGCTTCAGGAGAGGATGTATTTTGAAAAAATTCATTTTGTCAAAGTTCATTATTCACTTTCACATAGCCGTTATTTGGTAAACCGTGCAAGATGGCTAGAACATTACTGTAAAACGAAATGTGAGATTTCAGATGAGGATGCATCTTGAAAAAAATTGACTTGATCAAATTTAAAATGGCCGCCTTTTCGGCCATTATTCATTTTCACATGGCTGATATTTGGTAAACCGTGCTAGATGGCTAGACCATTACCTGATTACTATAAAACAAAGTGTGAGTTTTCGGGGGAGGATGCACCCTGAAAATTTTTAACTTACGAATTCAAAATGGTCGACAATCAGCATTATTTACCTCGATAGGCATGATATCAGGTAAACCGTGCTAGATAGCTAGACCATTACTATAAAACAAAATGTGACGTTTAGAGAGAGGATGCCTTTAAAAAACTTTCGACTCAATCGAATTCAAAATGGCCGCCTATCGGCCACTATTTACTTTCACATTGCTGATATTTGGTAAACCGTGTTAGATAGCTGGACCATTACTATAAAACAAAATGTGAGATTACAAGAGAGGATGCATCTTTAAAAAAATTGACTCGATCAAATTCAAAATGGCCGCCTATCGGCCATTATTTACTTTCACATAGCCGGTTTTTAGTAACCGTACTAAATGGCTAGACCATTACTATAAAACAAAATGTGAGATTTCAGGAGAGGATGCATCTTGAAAATTTTTAACTTGATCAAATTCAAAATGGCCTCCTATCGGCCATTATTCACTTTCACATGGGCGATATTTGGTAAACCGTGCTAGATGGCTAGACCATTACTATAAAATGAAATGTGAGATTTCAGCTGAGGATGCATCTTGGAAAATTTTGACTTGATCAAATTCAAAATGGCCCTCTATCGGCCATTATTTACTTTCACATGCCCAATATTTTGCAAACTGTGTTAGATGTTAGTCCATTACTATAAAACAAAATTTGAGGTTTCGGGGGAGGATGCACCCTAAGTTTTTAACTAATTTATATCGAATTCAAAATGACCGTAAATCAGCTATCAGTTAACTCGATTGGCCTGATATCGGGTAAACCATGCCAGATAGGTAGACCTTTACTGGGATACTGATTAGGATCATTAATTTCAATGGAGGTTTGCAATCTCTGACAGACTGTCTAGTTCTTATCTTACTCTTAGACTGGGCTTCTTAGACCTAGTTGTCTTGCGTCTTGATTTTTGACCTAGACTAGGACTACATTAATAACCCTATACAAAATTGCTTAAATCAAATTCTAATTCGGAGCGGGAGCTCCTGGACTTATGTAGTCTTGTACTTCATGTATTTGACAAATAGACCACATTAGATACTGTCCGCCTCAATCAAAATACATGAAATTTTACTTTGCTGTATGTATATAAATTTACAGCCAATCTGACATTCATTGATTGTATATATAGGCGATAATGCATGGTGAATTTTGGCATACACTTCAATCTTTACGGTAAAGTTTCTGTAATAAATAGTGGTTATACAACTTTGTTTACAAATACGGTCTACTATTACTCAAATTTGATATCAAATAGGATGTGAAAATATAAGTTCAAATTTTTGTCGTTTCATCCAACTCAACTTGTTTTGAAGTAGATGTGCATTAGGGATTCTGTACGATAATCAACATAATGAATTACTTACAAAATCGAGAAGTAATTAATACTGGATAATATATATAAAACTTGAAGATGTCAATACAATTTAAGTGATTTTACCAAGTTTGGGGTCAAAACCTCCCCAGTGTATCGCGAAATATCTTCAAATGAAATATTAAACACATACAAGATATTTTGAGATACACCCCCCACTGAGGTAAAATTATTAGGGTAAAGTATTGTTATCGTGTTTCATATTTATCTATGACATATAACACATGATTTTGACATATGATTCGATCTGATAAAGATGCCACATAAAGAAAAACCAACACTCAATAACCATGGGATAATCCCTATAATTTCAGAATGATAAGAAAAGAATTAGAAAAATTCAATGGAATTATCATTGAACCAAGTAAAATCAAAATGATGTGTAATTACACTCGGCAAGAGGTGTGCAATGAAAAACATTAAAATATGATAAATACAAGATTTCTGAAAATATGAATCGATCCAATGAATTTATAAACATATTGATATTTATGGGAAAAGTCACTCTCAGCGTCTGTGAAAGCAGGCAGAAATGGCATCCAGCGATAGGCTAACAATGCAGAAATCTAACATGCTCTCACAATGCCACAGACAATGTCTTTGATGTGATCTATAATTTTCATGCTAAAATTTTTTGAATAAAATGACAAATAAAAATGCTATGTCCATGAAAACAGTTATGAATGGCCATTCATAAGTCACATATATATACATTGTTATGTCCAGAAAAATCTGTTTAACGGCTGTTTGAGCAGGCACAGGCCAAAATTGGCCGGTGCCAGCTCAAACAGCCGTTTTACAGCTGATTCACATCACACAGCTAGTTAAGACAAAATTTCTGCTACATTCCGTTCTGCATCCAGCAAGGTTTTCCAGATAATACCTGCAGTATATGAAATTTTAAATAAGAAATATGAAATTGAAGCCAGACGAACAGAGGTACTGCGCCTGTGATCAACTTCGAATACAATTTGTATATGGGTCAGGTTGTAGTATGAAGATTAAATAAAAAGCCCTGGAACGAAGTGGCGGTAGGCTGGACAGATTTATTTATCCAGGACCATGTTCCTAGATAAATAAATCTTTCCAGCCTACCCCCACTTCATTCCAGGTCTTTTTATCCAATCTTCAAGTTTATGTAATCCAGTAACGTGAAACAAGTTATAGTGCTGGAAGTATTTAGAGTTAATTATCTGCTTTATTCTGTAAGAGCCAGGAGCTCAAGATCAGAATATACAACAAAATAACCACCTTAAGGTAAACTCCTCCTCCACAATAGTGAAACCATTTAGAGTTAATTATCTGTTTTATTCTGTAAGAGCCAGGAGCTCAAGATCAGAATATACAACAAAATAACTACCTTAAGGTAAACTCCTCCTTCACAATAGTGAAACCATTTAGAGTTATTTATCTGTTTTATTCTGTAAGAGCCAGGAGCTCAAGATCAGAATATACAACAAAATAACTACCTTAAGGTAAACTCCTCCTCCACAATAGTGAAACCATTTAGAGTTAATTATCTGTTTTATTCTGTAAGAACCAAGAGCTCAAGATCAGAATATATACAATCTAGTATATGCTGATTTTGAGCTCCTGGCTCTGACAGAATACAACAGTATAACTATAACAACCTCAAAGTATACTGTTCCTTTACTATAGTGAAACCATTTAGAGTTAATTGTCTGTTTTATTCTGTAAGAGCCAGGAACTCAAGATCAGAATATACAACAAAATAACTACATTAAGGTAAACTCCTCCTCCACAATAGTGAAACCATTTAGAGTTAATTATCTGTTTTATTCTGTAAGAGCCAGGAGCTCAAGATCAGAATATACAACAAAATAACTACCTTAAGGTAAACTCCTCCTCCACAATAGTGAAACCATTTAGAGTTAATTATCTGTTTTATTCTGTAAGAACCAAGAGCTCAAGATCAGAATATATACAATCTAGTATATGCTGATTTTGAGCTCCTGGCTCTGACAGAATACAACAGTATAACTATAACAACCTCAAAGTATACTGTTCCTTCACGATAGTGAAACCATTTAGAGTTAATTGTCTGTTTTATTCTGTAAGAGCCAGGAACTCAAGATCAGAATATACAACAAAATAACTACCTTAAGGTAAACTCCTCCTCCACAATAGTGAAACCTCAGAGTTAATTATCTGTTTTATTCTGTAAACGAGGATCTTTGTAGCAGTGATCATTATCCTATATTTATAGAGAGCAGCAACTCTATTGTTGAAGAAAGAGTGCAGCATTGGAGGCTGCACAGAGCAGATTGGGAGGCCTTCCAACAGTCTTGTGGGGAGAGCCTCACAATCTCTCAATTTGAGAATGAAGAGGGGGGTTGATGACCCTATAGCCCTTTTTACAGCCAAGTTACACAATATAGCTGATAAAATATAGCAGATAAAAGCATACCCAAAACCTCGCCAGTTCCCACAAAACTCGACAAACCCTGGTTTGATGAAGGTTGCCGAAAGGCAATAGACAAAAGGAAAAAATCCTTGCAAAAATTTAAAAAACATCCAACTAGACAAAACCTTGACGGATATAAGAAAGATTACACTAAAGCTCGCCGCACAATCAGTGAAGCCAAGCGGCAATCTTGGAGAGCATATGTCTCCACACTAAATAATAATACATCGGCAAAACATACTTGGCAAATGCTCCGCAGAATCAGTGGCAAGAGGAAAGATAAAACCATCAAGTACCTTGTCACTGATTCTGACACAATAACCAAAATTTCGAAAGATTCGGGACAAGGAGAAGGAGAAGACATCGGACTTTGAGTCAGATAATGACGAAAAGTACAATGTTAATTACTCTAAACGAGAACTAATTAAATCTATCGCTCAGGCAACTGATTCGGCAACTGGCCCTGATGAAACTCACTACCAGTTTCTGAAACATTTGCCTGATGTATCACTTGATCTGTTGCTTCTACTCTTGAATGATCTGTGGCAATCTCAGGATTTCCCAGATGGATGGAGAGAAGCAACAGTGATCCCGATCCCTAAACCTGGAAAAGATCGAACAGATCCTAATAATTATAGGCCAATAGCACTGACAAATTGTCTTTGCAAAATCATGGAGCGCATGATCAATCATCGTCTTACATGGTTTTTGCAAGACAATAACATAATAACTAAATATCAATGTGGTTTTCAAAAAGGGAAAAGCACCACAGACCATTTGGTCAGAATTGAGACTTATATCCGTCAAGGTTTTGTTAAAAATCAACATACAGTTGGAGTATTTTTTGATTTAGAAAAGGCCTATGATACCACATGGAAGGGTGGTATCATGAAAGATCTCCATGAAATGGGCCTGAAGGGTAGATTACCCTTATTCATTGATAATTTTTTAAAGGGGAGAAAATTTAAAGTCCGCTTAGACAACACCCACTCTTCACTAAATCCACAGGAGGAGGGTGTCCCACAAGGTAGTATCCTTTCACCAACTCTATTTACCGTTAAAATAAACAGTATAATTGATGCTTTACCAGACGATATTGAAAAATCATTATATGTTGATGATCTTGCTGTTTACTGCCAGTCAAGCAATATGGCAATAATTGAGCGGCGCCTGCAAGGTTGCCTCGATAAGTTGGTGACTTGTGCGGATGAGAACGGCTTTAAATTTTCTCCCACAAAAACTTTATGTGTACATTTTTGTAAAAAAATGGCTTACAGCCTGAGCCCGATCTAAAACTATATGGACAACAGCTTCCTGTTGAAGAGCAGGTCAAATTTCTTGGTCTTTTTTTCGACAAGAAGCTCAGTTTTACTCCACACATCAAATATATGAAAGATAAGTGTAGGAAAGCATTACAATTGCTACGAGTTATATCCAGCAAGGATTGGGGTGGTGACCGGACAACCTTACTGAGGATTTACCGGTCTCACATCAGATCCAAACTGGATTATGGTTGTATTGTTTATGGTTCAGCGAGACGATCGTACTTAGCAGTACTTGATCCAATCGCGAACCAAGGTTTGAGATTATGCTCAGGGGCATTTCGAACATCACCCATCGAAAGTCTTCAGGTGGAGACCGGTGAGCCCTCTTTAGAGACTCGCCGGTTGAAGCTGAGCCTGCAATACTATATGAAAATGAAAGCAAATCCTGAGAACCCGGCATACTCGTGTGTTGTCAACCCTGAATACAAGAGATTGTTTAATAACAAGCCAGGGACTATACCTCCTTTGGGTATAAGACTCCAACCCCATCTGGAGGACATGGAGGTGGAGCTCGACGCAATTAGCGTTGTACGCTCACCAGAATGTCCACCTTGGCTTCTTCAACAGCCTAATATACTTTTTAACCTCTCAGATCTGAGGAAGGGAGACACCTGTCCCCTTGTCTTCCAGAGCATGTTGCTTGAGTTATTTTGTAGATTTCCGAGGCACCGGAAGGTGTATACTGACGGATCAAAGGAAGACAAGAGGACAGCTATGTCCTTTGTCTGTAATGATCATGAATTTAGTTGCCGCATTAACGATGAGGCTTCAATTTGCACAGCAGAGCTGTTAGCTATTGAAGCTGCCATCGAATACATCTGGGATAGTAGTGACGAGGAGTTCATGATCATCACAGACTCGCTATCTTCATTGCAGGCTCTTAAGAGTCAAAAACTCAACAACCCAATTGTTTCCAATATTTTGCATATGTGTCACTACTTGTCTGGGCACAAGGACATTGTTTTCTGCTGGGTACCCAGCCATATTGGAATACAGGGTAATGAACGGGCTGATGTTTTGGCCAAGACTGCCCTGGATAAGACAAAACAGTTTTATTATATTACATATACTGATTTCAAGTATAACATCTCTACCTTGATGACATTTTGCAAGGTGAATGGAACATCAATGTCACCAGCAAATTGTTCGAGGTACAACAAGCGATCTTTTACACCAATGGAACGCCGAAGAGATGACGTTGTCTTATGCAGGGCCAGAATTGGCCATGCCTATTTCACAAACGGCTATTTATTGAGAGGAGAATTGCGACCTATGTGCTGCAATACTCGTCTCACTGTAAGACATGTCCTTCTCAGTTGTGCGAAATATGCGCACATCAGAAGGAAGTATTTTGCATTTAATTCCTTATTTGAGCTATACAGGGACACCCCTGCTGGTTTTATTATTCAGTTCCTTCGGGAATGTAACCTATATTCTATGTTTTAATTATTAGACTTAGACTTGTAGTTTTTACACAATCACTCCAATTTCATGGAGATATAGTGACTTGATAAGTCGTTCATTTTATAATAACTTCATATTTTACATTATTTATACTGATATTTTTATACTCATTAAACTGTGTTGTAGTGCAGGCGCTACAACATGTCATCAGACTCGTTACATATAGGTGCCAGGAGCATCGTCATCTTATCATATCAAACACTTCAAACTGAATATTTTAGTACGATCATGCTTTATTGGCTTTGTCTTTCCTTTACTACTTTAACTATACAATATGGGATATTGTAATACCTGGAATTTTCACTTAAATGGCCATACTGGCCGAAAAGTGAAGTAAAGCAAATATTTTACTTACTTACTTAAGAACCAGGAGCTCAAGATCAGAATATACAACAAAATAACCACCTTAAGGTAAACTCCTCCGCCACAATAGTGAAACCATTTAGAGTTAATTATCTGCTTTATTCTGTAAGAACCAGGAGCTCAAGATCAGAATATATACAATCTAGTATATGCTGATTTTGAGCTCCTGGCTCTGACAGAATACAACAGTATAACTATAACAACCTCAAGGTATACTCTTCCTTCACAATAGTGAAACCATTTGGAGTTAAGAAATTCTATTCAAATTAATGATTTGAACATACAAGTTATATTTCTGAGTATCATATATTGTTTAAAAAGAACAATGGCTATCCTCAATAAACATAAAAGGATTATCTGTATCACTGTTATACCAACCTACATGTACATGCTTTGTGAACCTCTAGTGCTAAAGCAAATCACTGTACATATATTTATGATCTGTCCCACAGGATGATGAGGTCACCATTCCTAATATCAGTGACTATCTCATCAAACTCCATGTAGCACTCTTTGTCAGTGGAAATATATTCTATTTTATATTCAGTTACTGTACCAGTGCTAACTAGGTGGTGGATGTAGCCCTCCCACCATTTACATATGCCGTCTTCACCCTCCCAGCAGTGTGATATGTATTTGTACTGAAGACATGCAGGGTCCTCCAATATTTTTTGAAGCTGCAATCTGTCACCAGCTATATCATGACTTGGGGCCATTAGTTGTGTCAGGTTGGCCTCTAGTTCAAAAGCAGAACGAGTTACTCCTCCACTGCTGAAAGTGAACAAATTCCTGTCGGCCTTCTGCCCTATAATTTCCTTTCTCACTTTCAGCTGTACTTTGATGGCTTGTACGCGACTTTTCTCAGATGGTAGGCCTTCTAGTTTCTCTCTCATTAATTCCGGAGACGTCCAGAATCCACCTACCCTAACAAGCTGAGACAGTATGTTTTCTTTCGCCTCTCTCTGATGTTCTTCTTTCTCAGACATCAAGCGCTGTTTCTCTCTCAGGAGCTGACACTTAACTTTTAAAACTTCCTGATGTTGCTTTTGACATGCAAGTATATCTTCTCTTGCAGATGTTCTGGCAATTTATATTAGCTGTGTTCTTTCTTCGGGTGTCTTTGAAGTCAGCCACTTATTGGTACGATTTTCTTGGAACATTATTTTTGCTTCTTTGAAGTCCAGACTTGAATTGGGAGCATGGCGTAACTGAAAGTCCAGTTTCCCAAAAACTCGTTCGCCACTAATGTTTGTAGCTGAGCAAGATTCAGCCTGCTTCAACAGGTCATCTGATGGTGAATAATGTTCACCACCTTGAAGCTGGTCTGCAAGCTGACGGTTACAGACTGTGATGAATCCACTTATTATTTTTTCCAAAATAGCTGCAGTTTCTTTATCATCATTTTTGGAAGTGGTGAGAGACGTAAATATTTCATCCTTTTTTAAAGGAACAGCATCAAACAGGGGCGGAGCATCTCCAGACACTAAGAGCTGTGAATTATTTGCCAACTGGCAGAGACGGTTCATGCCTTGTTCAAAGTGCTTGTTGAGAGCTAGAATGGTGAAATCGCTCTCAACAAGTCTTTGCCAAGGACCAGTAATAAACTTTGCCACAAGGCCAAGTGCGCGACAGCATGTTACATATTTGTCTTCTCGGAGATCATTTAGTACAGCTCTAAAGAGCTCATTGGGTGTACCCCACACTTTCTCCAGGAAAAAGATCAAAAGATCACTGGTGTAAAAAACACCACCAGCATTTATGAACAGAATAATAAATCTATTTCCCAGAAACGGGAAGTTTAAAACACAGGCGACATACAGCCTGAACGACTGCCTGTGTTCCACTCTGTCCCCGTTTCTTATAGGTATGAGGCTGTAAAGTGTCTATGTCAGTTAAAAAATCCTTCTCGATATCGCAAAGGGTTTTATCTGCGGATTTTGCAAGGCTATCCAAAGGATGGAGTGCACAAAAAAAGTTATTCCAATGAACATCACTCTCTTCACATGCCTGCTCCTTCGCACTCTTTAAAATTGTGTTAACCTTCTTGTTCACTATATGTCTATCAGTCATGGTGTTTGCAATGTCACATAATATGTTTGAATTTTCAGACTGTGCAGATCCACAAAAGGTATTATCTATAGAAGAAATATTTTCCAAAATAGCATTGGAGTAAGACTCACTGCCAGAGGGTAATTCTGAGATACCTGTCGTTAGGGTATGAGACTTGGTGCTTATCTGCATCTCAGCGTAGTGTTTTGTTAACTTCTCTGTACCATCATACTTGAGAGTTGTATGTTCTTCATTCTTCAAAGTCTCTCTAATCTGATGTTTTGATAGTTGCTTCATCTCTTTCACAATTCTATTAATGGTGGTTTTGTCAGGTAGACTTTCTATCGTTCTTTTAGCAAGATGTTTTAAAACTGCTGTTATCACTATTGGTATATTCTTGGCTGATACTTGGCATTCTTCCAACTCGTAGATAGTGAGGCGGAGGTCTTCACTGAATGTTTTGCCATCACGCTTCGTCTGAATTGGGCTTGAGCTGCCACACTCTCGCAACCTCTCTATTTCAGCATTTAAATGCTGGTTCTCCTCTTTTAATTCCTTGTGTTTTATTTTGAGTTCTTTTTCTTCTTGTTTGAGTACTTGTTGCTGTTTTTTAAGAGTTTCATGTGGTAATCGGTTTTTCTTCTTGTGGTATGATAACAGACTTGCTTTCTGATGTCTAATTAGCTTAGCATTATTTGGGGAATCTAGTTTTGGTTTTTTTGAAATTTCTAATTTCATCTTCTTGATGGTTTCTTCTCTTTTATCGACAATGGCAATTTTTCTCTTGATGGTCTGGTTAGCTCTTCCTACTTTTATTGATTTCAAACTGCTGTCGGTTTCAGTTTTTTTTTATTTCCTTCCTCAGTTCATCATTTTCAATTTCAAGGTGTTCTCTTTGTCCCTCAATTTGTTCCAATGTCTTCAACAAATGTCTCTGTTCATCTTCTAGGTCTAAGTTGACAGGATGTGTATTGGTTGATGATGAATGATGATTTTTTCTTGGCGTATGAGTCGGGATGATGTAAACTGATTTCAAAAATAAATCTAGTCCTTCGCTGTCTTTTGCCTTAATAAATGTCTTTCGTCTTTCCAAAAGTGCAATATGAGAGCTTCTGAAAGATGATGGTGGGAGATTTTCAAATCCCTTATCGGGATATAACGCGTGTAGACAATCTTTGGTGTTTGCAAAAGTTTTCCTCAATTTCTTTGCCTCTTTAAATATTTGGATGATGTCATCATTGACGAGATGGTCAGGCCTTTGGGTCACCCCTCCAACCAGGATAACTGACCTGCAATAAATGAAAAAAATTGAGGTTGTGCATTTCCATATCAATTTTTTTTATTTTTAGTGATATAGTAATTTTTCCATGAATATTGCAATAAATTAAATTTATTAACATTTTTAATCAATCGAAGTTGTGTCTAGCTACTGCGACCTACAATTCCAAGTCAGCAAAGTAATTACTCTTATTTGTTCAATTTCAGTTCGAACATTTGCAAATCTTGATGTTTAAGCATACATTTAATTCCCAACCTGTGATTTAATCAGATAATTAAACTGAATAAATTAATTATAGTCGCAAACAGAGCTGTAAATAATATGCAGGCGTCAAAGTAAAACCTATAGACCTATAAAAACCTATATTTGGAAAAGTAACCTATATTTTTCTGAAAATAGCCCATATAAACCTATAAAAACCTTTAATTTTATATCAAATAAACCCATAAAGGCTATATTTTTTTTTAAATAAACCTATAAAAAACCCTATAATTTGCCTAACTAAGACATTTATAATTGGTCGACGCTCTATATAATTCCACTGGGGTGCCGAGTTATACAGGTTTGAGAATATAAAAAAAAAAATATTTGAAATTCGAAATGGAAGTAAATGTTTCTCAATTTTTTTTTATCTGGACCCCTTTAAACTAAGTCATGATTTATACTTAGTCATAATTCATAAAGAATTCGACCATAGCCTCCGGCACCACAAGTGTTTTTACGAGATTTTTTCACTAGTCGCAACACACCCAAAAAAAAATGTATCCTCTGGGAAAATAGTTATATGGACCGCCCTATCCCAGTCATTATAAAAAAATTGGGCATATCCTCCGGCACCAGTAGTGTATTTATGGGATTTTTTTTTACAAGTCACATATTTCAATCACCACATTTTGTGAAAGTATTCTCTGGGGAAATAATTATCTGGGCAGGATCATAAGTCAATATAAAAAATTTGGGCATAGCCTCCAGCACATGCAGTGTATTTATGGGATTTGTTTACAAGTCACATATTTGAATCACCATATTCTCTGGAAAAATAATCATCTGGGCAGGATCATAAATCATTATAAGAAAATTGGGCACCAGCCGTGTATTTATGGGATTTTTTACAAGTCACATATTTAAATGAACACATTTTTTTAAATGTATCATCTGGAAAAATAATTTTTAAAGAACGATCATAAGTCATTTAAAAAAAAGTTGGCATAGCCTCTTTCACCAGCAGTGTATTCATGTAATTTTTATCAAGTCGCATATCTAAATCACCACATCATTTTACAGTATCCTAGAATTACAATTATCTGGGCAAGATCTTGAAATCATTTAAAAAAAAATAGGCATAGCCTCCGGCACCAGTAGTGTATTTATGGGATTTGCTTACAAGTCACATATTTAAATCACCACATTTTTCTAAAGTATCCTCAGGAAAAATAATTATCTGGGCAAGATCATAAGTCATTATAAAAAATTTGGGCATAGCCTCCGGCACCAGCAGTGTATTTAAGGATTTTTTTACAAGTCACATATTTAAATCACCACATTTTTCTGTATTATTCTCTGGAAATATAATCATCTGGGCAAGATCACAAGTCATTAGGAAAAAATTAGGCACCACCCGTGTATTTATGGGATTTTTTACAAGTCACATATTTAAATGAACACATTTTTTAAATGTATTATCTGGAAAAATAATTGTTAAGGAACGATCATAAGTCAATTGAAAAAAAGTTGGCATAGCCTCTTTCACCAGCAGTGTATTTATGTAATTTTATCAAGTCGCATATCTAAATCACCACATCATTTTACAGTATCCTAGAATTACAATTATCTAGGCAGGATCTTGAAGTCATTATAAAAAAAATAGGCATAGCCTCCGGCACCAGTAATGTATTTATGGGATTTGTTTACAAGTCACATATTTAAATCACCACATATTTCTAAAGTATCCTCAGGAAAAATAATTATCTGGGCAAGATCATAAGTCATTATAAAAAATTTGGGCATAGCCTCCAGCACCAGCAGTGTATTTATGGGAATTTTTTTACAAGTCACATATTTCAATCACCACATTTTGTGAAAGTATTCTCTGGGAGAATAATTATCAGGGCAGGATCAAAAGTCAATATAAAAAAATTCAGCATAGCCTCCGGCACCAGCAGTGTATTTATGGGATTTGTTTACAAGTCACATATTTAAATCACCATATTTTTCTAAAGTATTCTCTGGAAAAATAATCATCTGGGCAGGATCATAAGTCATTATAAGAAAATTGGGCACCAGCCGTGTATTTATGGGATTTTTTACAAGTCACATATTTAAATGAACACATTTTTTTAAATGTATCATCTGGAAAAATAATTTTTAAAGAATGATCATAAGTCATTTAAAAAAAAGTTGGCATAGCCTCTTTCACCAGCAGTGTATTTATGTAATTTCTTATCAAGTCGCATATCTAAATCACCACATCATTTTACAGTATCCTAGAATTACAATTATCTGGGCAGGATCTTGAAGTCATTATAAAAAAATTAGGCATAGACTCCGGCACCAGTAGTGTATTTATGGGATTTTTTTTACAAGTCACTTTTTTAAATCAACACATTTTTCTACAGTATTCTCTGGAAAAATAATTATCTGGGCAAGATCATAAGTCATTATAAAAAATTTGGGCATAGCCTCCGGCACCAGCAGTGTATTTATGGGATTTTTTTACAAGTCACATTTTTAAATCAACACATTTTTCTAAAGTATTCTCTGGAAAAATAATTATCTGGGCAGGATTATAAGTCATTATAAAAAAAGTAAGCATAGCCTCCGGCACCAGCAGTGTATTTATGGGATTTTGTTTACAAGTCACATATATTTCAATCACCACATTTTGTGAAAGTATTATCTGGGAGAATATTTATCTGGGCAGGATCATAAGTCAATATAAAAAATTTGGGCATAGCCTCCGGCACCAGCAGTGTATTTATGGGATTTGTTTACAAGTCACATATTTCAATCACCACATTTTTCTAAAGTATTTTCTGGAAAAATAATTATCTGGGCAAGATCATAAGTCATTATAAGAAAATTGGGCACCAGCCGTGTATTTATGGGATTTTTTACAAGTCGCATATCTAAATCACCACATCATTTTCCAGTATCCTAGAATTACAATTATCTGGGCAGGATCTTGAAGTCATTATAAAAAAATTAGGCATAGCCTCCGGCACCAGTAGTGTATTTATGGGATTTGTTTACAAGTCACATATTTAAATCACCACATTTTTTTACAGGATCATCTAGGAAAATAATTTCCTGGTCAGGATCATGAGTCATAAGGGGTGGACCATTTAACATGTTTATTACCAGGGGGAGGGTATGGTTTTTCTTCCTAACCAAACTGTTATTACAAAAAACATTTCAGAGTTGTAAGGCCTAATGAATGATGTTCTCTAGCTTTCAAAATTGATATATGAGATATATGAGATATATGAGAACAGGTGTATATTTATGTGGCTTCCCTGCTCAAGCAGAGATTCTGAATTGCAGCTGGGGGCTCGAGGGGGAGGGGGGAGGTCCCTGTAAGCCACACCATTTTTTTTTATCTATTTTAAAGCATATTACATACTTTTCATAGACCTTGAAGGCATTTATTTTTTGTCTCTTATCCAGATTTCTTAAAAAATTGTATTCCGTAAAGAAGAAGACTAACGATAAAAAACACGTATCCATTCTACCAATCTATCTTGTCCTGATTAAATTGCACTATAGGAAGGTCAGACTATTTTTTCTGACAGTTGAAAAAATTGAATTTTTGGGTACGTAATATAGAAAATAATTGCATTTTTTACGGGATAGTCATGGCCTTAGGAAATACCTTTGGTGCCCAATTCATACTCACTGGACTTCCACCCGCTTCTCATGTGACACGTGATTAAAACACTTTTATTTTTTTTTATAGTGTGTCACTCGAAAATCGCGTGACACGCTATATGCTATGGCACACATATTTACTATAAAATTGATTTGTTATCAGGTGGAAAAATCTCTCGCATCATGCGTCATGCAGTTCTGTCTATGGGGCCCTTAAGTCATTCATAAAAAGATCGGGCATAGCCTCCAGCACTCATTTTTTAACAAACAATCCAACTTTATTAATTTTGGCCACAATTTAGGTCTACCATTTTACTTTTTTTAAGTTTTCTTTTTTATCAATTTTTCAAGGCATATCATTCTCTGAAACCACACATTTTGCTTTATAGTGCCTAATAGTCTAGCTATCTTGCATGGTAATTGGCAGTTATCAGACATATTAGAGTGTGTACGGTAAATTGGCAATATACAACTTAGAAATCAAACTACCGTAGTTTAGTCTTTTTTATGTGCTTTTTTACAGCTTAATCAAGTTCAGTGGGCTATCAAACTTCACATTAGTTTGTTTTTCAAAATGATTTTGCTAAAATCATAACAAATCTTAATGATAATGAAAATTTTTAGGCTGTGCAGCTGAATCTTAACCAGGGCTTACACCGCTGAGCGCAACTATAGTCATCTTAAATCTGTTTTATCAGCCGTTAAATCACAGTTATTGGGGAAGAAATGTGTGTCTAAACATCAAGTTATGCAAATGTTTGGTCTCAAATTAAACAAATACAGGGGTAATTTTTACCCACTTGAAGTTGTCTGTCGCGGTAGCGAGACACAACTTAAAGTGGGCAGAAATTTAAATTATTTAATTTAGAGCTTCAAGGAAAAAACAGTGTGTTGTGTCCGTGATGGACCACTCTATGGGCAGTATCATGAGTCAAGATGGTTCAACTTAAATATTCAGCTTTTAAAATTTTACTTGGCCAGTGTGTTGTGAATATTGTGAATAGGCCTATTACTAGTTAGTCTGTGGCCATTTTTAATAATGATCGGACTACCGAACCAGACTAACTTAAGCACCGGGTAGGTATTTCGAGACCTAGCGCCACAGGGTGAAATTTCACAAAATTTAGGTCAAATATTCCCACCACTACACTTTGTTACAAATGTACATGTATATAAATTAATCAGGGACTGTACAGGGCTTTACAGACCCTATCGCCTAATGCCCTAGACGACATAGGAATGGCCCAGTGCTACTGCCTGTTACACTGTACCAAGGATCAGAAGGCAAGGATCAGAAGCTTTAGAAATAATTTGTTGTTTTTTTCAATAAAAACACGATAGCAAATGTATTTTTTGTGTATCAATGATGTAACATATAGTTTCCAAATCATCTAATAAGGACATTTTTGTACATAATTTGGGGACAAAAATAATATAAATTGAGCGCTTCATTTTTCGGACAACCTTGCATTTTGGTGGGCAAACACAGAGCAACGCCATGTCGATTACTGGGATACTACCCCAACTAGAAAGAGTTGTTCTGAAACGAACACGAAAGCAGCCCTCCGTTATCGCCAGTCAGCCATTTCAAATTTGATATAGATAAGCAAACTTTCTCAAGGTTTATTTTATATTACCGCTTTAGCTATTATGCAACATTTCCAATATAATGAGAAACAAAAATTCAAAATGACCATCAGTCGGCCATTTTGGATTTTATTTCTGCAAATTTAATCATGGGTTATCCTCATGTGAGTCCTTACATTTTGTTCTATATGCATGGTCCAGCTATTTTCCTTTGCTTTTGAGTTACGTAAAAATATTACAAAATTACTCAAATTCAAAAAGGCCACTAGACCGACATTTCAAAATTGTTTGCTACCAAAAGGTAATCAGGTCATTGACTGACATTGCTGTACATATTTGCCAAATAAACAGAAAATCTGCTGGAAACTTTTTCCTGAAATTTCTTTGTTAGTGGCCCTAGTAATAAAAGGGTTGAAAATATGGAAATCAAAATGGCACCAAAAATCCTCTGGTGTTATCTGATGGCTATGTGAAGTATGAGGAAGCAGAATTGATAGAGATAATCAGAAAATAAAAAATAATGGCCGAACTGGCGGCCATTTGGGATTTTATAACTGCGAAATTTGTCATGGGTTATCCTTGTGTGAGACGTACATTACATTTTGTTTTATATTCATGGTCCAGCTATTTTGCATTTTTTTTAGTTAACTAAATATCACAAAATTATTAAAATTCAAAATGGCCACTAATGGGCCATTTTGAAATTGTTTGCTCCCAAAAGCTAATCAGGTCATTGGCTGACATAGCTGAACATATTTGCCAAATTAAAAAAAGATCTGATGGAAACTTTTTTCTTGAAATGTGCTAACGAACTTTTCTTCGTTAGTGGCCATAGAAATTAAAGGGTTAATGATATGGGGATGAAAATGTCACCAAAACAATCCCCCAATGGTATGTGATGGCTATGTGAAGTATGAGGAAGCAGAATTCGATTGAGATAATAAGAAAAACAAATTTAAATGGCCGACTGGCGGCCATTTTGGATCTTATAACTACAAAATTTGTCATGGGTTATCCTTGTGTGAGACATTACATTTTTTTTTTGTATTGATAGTCCAGGAATTTTGCATTTTTTTCAGTTAAGTAAATATCACAAAATTATTAAAACTCAAAATGGCCACTAAATGGCCATTTTGAAATTGTTTGCTCCCAAAAGTTAATCAGGTCATTGGCTGACATAGCTGAACATATTTGTCAAATTAAAAGAAGATCTGATGGAAACTTTTTCCTGCAATGCGCTAACGAGCTTTTCCTCGTTAGTGGCCTTAGTAATTGAAGGGTTGATGATACGGGAATCAAAATGTCACCAAAACGATTCCCCAATGGTATGTGATAGCTATGTGAAGTATGAGGAAGCAGAAGTTGATAGATTAGTAGCTATCTTGGAAACAAATAACTGCGGCGGCGGACCGTGTGGAATACAGTAAGCAGCCCGCCTCGGCAAGGGCTGCTTAATGATTGTTTTTTGTAAAGCCCTGGGATAGAAAGTCTTTTTTCTAACCCTTTAGCCTGGTTGGCTACCAAATATTTTAACCCCGCATCTATTATTTTCGACGACAAATTACTGAAATCTCTCTGTTACACGTGTAATAGTTGTGAGTGACTCGATTTAGTTGGGTGCACTCTGTAGATGGTTGCCTTGCATAAAAATATTATGGGTGTCTGAACCACTAAAAAGTTGAAGGTGAAATCTGGACCTCTGGGAAGTTGAAATCAAAATCAGCAGGATTAAATTGCAGGGACAGGTCGAAGTTGAAGGATAGACCAATAAATAAGTAAAATTAAAAAGAGTTTATATTTTATTTATAAGTAGTAGAGCACATAAATTCATGATTTTTCCTGGTAGGTTTATTGATAATTTGAAGTTTTCCATTGACAAAATGACGCCAGTCTATAGCCTAGGCCTACTGGCTGGCTATAGGCCTACAGACTACACATAGTCAGTTGCCATTAAGTTTTCAGCAGGACTGCTGTTAAATACAAATCTGTGAAACAATTTTAATGCCATGTGTTTGTATTGACAAGTCACAAGCACAGTTGAGCTCAAGAACTAGGCCTACAGCTGATCAGTAGACCTACTGGTGCCAGTTTTGGCATTTGGTTTATTTATTAGGCCGGTTTCTATGTAAAGTGTGCTCAGCTGACAAACCTGTGGTAGAATGTACCACGTGCTTTTATTGACAAAAAGGGTCTCAGTCTCTGCTTGTATGGTTGGGTCTACCACGTGCTTTTATTGACAAACAAAAAACTTTGCAAACTCAGACAAGACATCTGCCACTCCAACGATAAAAACGGTGATAGATTTTAATCAGCCTTATTTACATTTTATTTTTATAAATGGACAAACGGGCCTGCTGATGAATAGACTATATTATGAGCCTATGACGATGAGTATGACAGTTTATGTTGACAGCCACAGTCAGTGGTGTAAATCTCCCGCACGGCCGCAGCCTCGCATGCATAAATAAACAGGTGCGCGCCGGCGTGTGTCAACCACGGCCCCAGCCTGCCAGGCCCAGGTCAGGAGTCAACCGAGTCTGAGGCTTGGAAGACGTGTGGATTTACTGATGTTGGGCCAATATTAGGATTATTATACTAAAAAGAAACATTTTTAATAGCAGAACTAATATAATGACGTTTTTATATTAATCAGTAAAGGTGAGAGGTGCTAAAAGTGAAGTGGCCGTACGCTGGTCATTGCCAACGCGCAGCATTGAGAGTAGCGTAGTAATTTGGCTGGGCGTGGCATATGCATGCAAATGTGCGCAAAAAAGCGGCGCGAGCGTATCGACAGACCACAGCAGAACTGGCGCGGCTCAAAACGGCCCACAGATAATCTGACAAAATTATGTTTTTCTAAAACATAAAAGATAGCTGAATCTCACTATCACTCCGCAAATTTTCGCTATTTATTTATTAACATAATACAATAGTTTTTACTTATACATTGTTTTTAAAACTATATAAAAAAACGAAACTTACCAGTCAGGTGGAACTGGGCTCGCCATCCTGTCCATGGTTTTTCTGAGAGCAGCCGACACGAAAAAATAGGTCAATCCGATGAATATTCATGAAGAAGTGACATATTTAGTAAACACTTACGGCATTTATCGGGTCACGAACATCACAGACGCAATGAAGCGAATCGATCAAACAAAATTTACGACGTCACGCTTGTTTGTGCACGTCCCTAACTATAGCTGCCTGCGTGACGTCATAATGAGATGAAAAATAACTGGACTAGTTCTAAGACTACAGTTATGACAGTACAGTAGATCATAAGGTTAAAACTATAGTCTAGACTATAGTTCTCAAGGGCGGATCCAAAGGGGGGGGGGGCGCAGGGCGCGCATGCCTACCCCTTTTTGTGCCAAATTCGTTAAAAAGTCCCCTAAATTGGCAAAATCCTGGATCCGCCTGGGCCCTGGACCTGGTTCTATAGTCTATAGTTCTATCATGGATTAATGAGAGTTTTGATCCGGACCATGGTTCTATAGATTTAGGATTACTCATTTCAATGCCTATATATTTTTGTAAGGACTCCAAATAGCCTAGGGTTTGATAAAAACGGTTAAAATAAATAATCAGGGATATATATATTATAGACTCGACTCGACAATTACGTAACGCTTGGAGAGGGGGGTTATAAGGGATGCGTTACGGAGCGTGGTCAAAGTGACGATAAAAATACCTACAAAGACGTTGGGGATAAATGTCAAAATAAGCATTAGGCCTAGTGTTAAATTGTTGAAACGACCCCCCCCCCCCCAATGCTTATTCACCAGACGGAGCATGGGGGTAGCCTAGGCCCAAATAATGTTATTTATTATATCTTGTGGTCTAGATTAATATATAGACGAGTTTTGTATTATCTTGTAGTCTATTATCTCAGGCCTAGATCTACAATTATTTTAGTAGGCTACCTGTACATAGTCTATTTTATTATTGTATTACCTAGCCTCCTAAGGGTGTCTTTACAATTTTAAGTCCTGTAGGCTTAATTATAAATAGGCCCGCATGACTTAAAAACTACGTCAACATAGGCTACAAAGCAACAATTTAAATGTAAGACTGTTAAAAAAATGGAAAATGTCGGGGTTTGTTGACATTCTAGGGTAGACCCAACGCATCTATAGGCCTACCTCACAATATAAAAAAAATTAGGTGAACATATATGGTTAGATGTCTGCCAAATAATTGGGAAATAATCTTTACAACATTTCATGAAAAACGTTAGATAATTGACGGAGTATAATCATGATAATCAACGAAAAGCTGATTTACACCAGTGGTCATAGTCTATACAGACAGAGTATAATACAGCAAAATAAAACATTTTAATTTAAAAAATATTAGACTATATATATTGAAGGGGTGGGGGGTCTTGTACATTGTCATTGGTGGACTTTGTATCATGCACTTATAATTATGTTATAAATGTAGACCTCTCTATTCTTGGCCTACAGGCCATGTAGGCCTAACCCATCACACTGACGGAAAGTGTGCAAGCCTGCGAGGGGGTTTAACCCCTTCACATCAGAATTTTTTTTATAAATATGAGACTTCTCAAGAATCAGATAATCTAGCTAGACTATATCTAATATTGACAGTTTCACCGTACAAATAATAATTTCACTCTTAAATATTTTGGTGGAATATTGTCCCGAAAAATGTATAGCCTACATGGAAAATATTGGCAATGCTCATGATTACGATAATTTCAGGGCCAGGGCGCATACAGGTTCTGAAGTCAGTGAAAAAAGGGGGAGATGGGGTTTGCTGTTTTTTGTGCTTTTTCGGGTTAATTTAATAATTAGACTCTAGCTTGAGCCTTGAATGTGTTGTGACCAGTGCCAGCAAATCCACAAGTGGTGACTGCTGACAGTACTGTCACCATAGAACATTATCATACATGATACATTTCTATGACTGTCACACTCCCATGTAGCCCATGGTAGTAGTAGGGTGAAAAACCTAACTTTCATGACCACTTTCTGGCTGAGATGTTTTGATGATTGACAGAGGCTGTATGGGGGATGAAATCTGTATATGGCGCAATGCTGAAATGATGCCACTTTCCTTGTTCCATAATCAATCTTCACATTCCCTCGGCTGATGGCATCACTGCCTATCAGCAACTCATGTGGGAAGTCTTTTTGTGACCAGTACTGGTACTAGCAATATCCAGCTATATAAAAATGGTGACAGTACTGCTATAAGTGGCCCCTTGAAGCCTGGCTTGATACAGAGAAACATTTGCGTAATGGCCTACCCCTTTTCCAGCATGCGCAGATTGGCTGGTCGGCTGTTAACAACATCCCATCAGTTCCTTGTTGGCGCAGTGGTTGTGGTTCACCGTGCTTTGCGCATCTGTATGGGGGTTCCCCAATACTGCCTGAATTCTCTTGTTTGCTCCAAGGTGTTGACTCATCTTGGTGCCAGTAGTTGTGCGGGATTCCTGCTTATCCATGCAGGCCTGTAGTTGCCCCATGTGTCTTTGCACGGTTTCCAGAATCGACAGAAACCCATCTGCCGACTCCTGGTTTGTCTGTGCCGCACCCACCTCTATGGGTTCTTCGTCCATCACCTGGTGTTCTTTTTTCTGTTCAGCCTCCTTTTCCAGGGCCACCTCTGTTGCTGTTCCGAACGCATTAGCTTGTACTCTTCTCAACAGGTGGCCAGCAAAGGCTCTGTCAGTGAATCCCTTCGGGAAGCTGACTACTTTACCCTCTTCACCCATCGCCCATGCTGAGACAAAGGCAAGCTTGGCTTCAGATAAGAATCGCAGGATGTATGCCGTGGTGTTTTCTTCTGGCCTCTGTTTGAATGTAGCTTTTTCTGTAAGCAAGAATTATCTACTGCTGACACGAATGAGACTGTGAGCCTCTCCGACCAGCTACTAGCCTCATCCAGTGTCGTACTTCGCCCAGGAGGTCACCATCTGTCGTCTCCTGCGCAAAAAATAGGACTTTGTGGTTTGTTTTTCCAATCAGCTGATGCGTCGCATCCATTCAAACAAACATGTTCACAAAAGTGCTGGCACTGCTCTCTATGGTTAACGGGATACTCGCATCAGCCATGTTGTACTTCTTTTTCGTGTCTTATTCGTGTCAGCAGTAGAGAATTTGTGAACCTGAACCCCAACCACTGCCCCAACAAAGAACTGACAGGATGTCGTGAACAGCCGCCCAGCCAATCTGCGCATGCTGCAAAGGGGTAGGCCATTACACAAATGTTTCTCTGTATTAAGCCAGACAACGTAAGGCTTCAAGGGGCCACTAATAGCAGTACTGTCACCATTTTGTATATAGCTGGATATTGCTGGAGAGCAGTCCATCCCTACTCGATACTGGTGCTGCCAGGTCACTCATGGCTGAAAAATAAATATCTAATATGTCTCAAACTAGGATGTCTCTCATTACTTTGGCCATCCGGTCTGGTATGCAAACTTGTCGGAACTCCCCTGCCAGTGATCGGTGAAACAGAAGTCAGACTCATGGATGCCAGCGCACTCCCAGTACTGGTCACAGAAACCTCCCCACATGAGTTGCGGATAAGCAGTGATGCCATCAGCCGAGGGGATGGGAAGATTGATTATAGAACAAGGAGAGTGACATCGTTTGATCAAAACTTCAGCATTACGCCATATACAGACTAAATTCCCCACACAGCCTCTGTTTCAGAGCTGTTGCCACCCTTGAATCAATGACGTCATGAAGGGGTATACAGATGTTTTTGACGAAGGCCTTTTCAACCTTGGTTACTGCAACTTAATTACCCTCACTATCAAACTTGATGGCTGCTGACCCCTTAAACTGAGGGCCTACTGTACACCCCTCTGAATAAGGAAAGTGGTCAACGATAAAATGAGAAAAGCGGGTGTAATCTAGATTTCAACATCACCATGGGCGGCGCCAGTCACATTGACCCCCAAAAAGATGAATCATACATAGATCTTCTGCATCAACTACTGTAAGCTTAATGCGGCCAGGGTAAAATACTCAGACTGCTACTGCCTGCCAAGTTCTTTTCGACTTTCGATCTGGAAACTTTGAAAAGTGGATACTGGCAGATTCCAGTAGCATCAGAGTATCGATACAAAACAACCTTAACTTGCCATAGCGGCCTAACGTTATTTGAGTTCAAGCAAATGCCGTATGAACTGGCCAACGCTTCAGCCTCTTCCAATGCACCATGGACAGGGACTAGATGGACAAGGGCTACATGGACTGATCAGTGTTGCTTTGTCTCCATTAATGATATAATCATATACAGCAGAAATGCTGTTGAGCACATTTACCACCTCAGGCTCGTCTCGAAGAGGCTAAGTGAAGCTGGCATAAAAATAAAACCAGATGATGGTAAACAGAAGAGCATGACATAATTATCAGAATCTGAGGATTCAGAACATAGCCTGGAAGCAGGTGTAATCCAATACATATATTAAATTTTCAGTATACTTGTCTCCTCGCTTCACGCGGTGGAGGCCTATTTACGACATAAACGTGCTGAATTTGATTCTATTTTATTTTATTTATTTTTTTATTGTAATTTGTGATTGTTATTTAGAAATATGCATTCATCTATAAGCATAATAACTTTTGTATTCATACCACCCTGCAAAGGGATCGAATTTTGTTTCGCTTAAAAAAGTAGATTTTACATCCAAATTTGTCGGCCATCTTGAATTTTAGAGTCAGAAATCTGTTTTCATACGAAATTGACGTCAGAAATGGATTCCTTGTAGTCAAATTAGCCAAAAAAAGTATTTATACATATTTGTAGCTTTTATATGGCAAAAGTTATGTTTTCATAATGGCGCAGGCGGCCATTTTGGATTTACGCCTCTAGAAAAAAATGCCGGTATTTTTGCGAGGGACACTGGGGCTAAATATTTTTTAAAAGGTTCAAGGAAGTCAAATCAATCATCAAAACATCTTAGCCAGAAAATTGGTCATGAAAGTTAGGTTTTTCACCCTAGTCTAGGCCACATGTAACATGCTCAGTCATGTCAGTGCGTGCATGCATCACATATATCATGCATTGTGACGTCACAGTACAGTCATAGCTTTGTTGTTGTGGTTACTGACTTGTCTCCCTCTCTAATAAGGTCTCACCACACAAATTCATTCGCGCATATCATTATAAAGTTTAAGAATAAGAAAGTTAGTCTCTTTTTAAAAATTGTGGCTCTTTGCAGCAGCTCCTGTGGCGATTATTACGGAAATATCATTTTGATACCAATTTAAATCGATTCTGTGATGTTTTGTTGTAGCAAAAGCATCGAAATGATAAAAGAAAGATCTAACAGGAAGTCCTTGCGCTGGCTGTAACAAGGCTCTTCTAAAAAACGAGGTCAATTTTTTTCTAGGTCGCCCGGGGGAGAGTGGGGCAAGAGCTTATTCTAGGCTAAAATAGCAGGAAAGCAAGCAGATTCACATACCTTTTTTATTTTTTATTTTGAAAGAGAACAGCAGGATGGTTAAAATGATATATAGGGTTATTTACATTTCCCCATTTTAGGAGTGCCGGGAGGCCTGAGCGTATGGGTCATAATACATGTAAGTCTATGGGACGGGTATTATGTGTGGTGAGACGTTAAGGCCATAGTTCCAGAAAGCACATTTTCGCGCCTGTGGGATGTTTTATTGCTACTAGACCATTAATTTTGCTCATTTATTATCACCAGGCAGCCAATTCAGCAAAAAAATATAATATAGACATGTTTTCTAGCGAATTTAACGAAACTAATTTGATAATGTTCAATTATGGCCCATATACCAAGCATTCGTCCATATAGCACTGAAACAGTTGTAAGTTCAACTTGGTTCTTCCGCTTCCCCCCATTGATTTTCTTGTTCTTTGGTATTTATACCTCTTTTGTTTGTGTGTATAATGTCCGTGCATCACTATTCTGAAGAAATAAAATCATTCATTGCCCAATTTCAAGACGAGTCTCTGAAAAATAGACAATTCCATACAGATGCTTCATGAAAATGAAAAATTATGTTGTAATATTGAAAAACGGGCCATTTCTCGAAATCTAGTAATAAACAGGGGAATTTCATTTTGCGTTTGTGTGCCTCCTGCTCATCGGAATTGGACAAGGTTTTCTTTTTCGATTTCAGAATAGAATGTATTTTCTAGCTCACTTGAAAAAAAATATTCCATAAACATGTTTATTTCCCTTAAGGTCTCACCACACAAATTCATTCGCGCATATCATTATAAAGTTTAAGAATAAGAAAGTTAGTCTCTTTTTAAAAATTGTGGCTCTTTGCAGCAGCTCCTGTGGCGATTATTACGGAAATATCATTTTGATACCAATTTAAATCGATTCTGTGATGTTTTGTTGTAGCAAAAGCATCGAAATGATAAAAGAAAGATCTAACAGGAAGTCCTTGCGCTGGCTGTAACAAGGCTCTTCTAAAAAACGAGGTCAATTTTTTTCTAGGTCGCCCGGGGGAGAGTGGGGCAAGAGCTTATTCTAGGCTAAAATAGCAGGAAAGCAAGCAGATTCACATACCTTTTTTATTTTTTATTTTGAAAGAGAACAGCAGGATGGTTAAAATGATATATAGGGTTATTTACATTTCCCCATTCTAGGAGTGCCGGGAGGCCTGAGCGTATGGGTCATAATACATGTAAGTCTATGGGACGGGTATTATGTGTGGTGAGACGTTAAGGCCATAGTTCCAGAAAGCACATTTTCGCGCCTGTGGGATGTTTTATTGCTACTAGACCATTAATTTTGCTCATTTATTATCACCAGGCAGCCAATTCAGCAAAAAAATATAATATAGACATGTTTTCTAGCGAATTTAACGAAACTAATTTGATAATGTTCAATTATGGCCCATATACCAAGCATTCGTCCATATAGCACTGAAACAGTTGTAAGTTCAACTTGGTTCTTCCGCTTCCCCCCATTGATTTTCTTGTTCTTTGGTATTTATACCTCTTTTGTTTGTGTGTATAATGTCCGTGCATCACTATTCTGAAGAAATAAAATCATTCATTGCCCAATTTCAAGACGAGTCTCTGAAAAAATAGACAATTCCATACAGATGCTTCATGAAAATGAAAAATTATGTTGTAATATTGAAAAACGGGCCATTTCTCGAAATCTAGTAATAAACAGGGGAATTTCATTTTGCGTTTGTGTGCCTCCTGCTCATCGGAATTGGACAAGGTTTTCTTTTTCGATTTCAGAATAGAATGTATTTTCTAGCTCACTTGAAAAAAAATATTCCATAAACATGTTTATTTCCCTTAAGGTCTCACCACACAAATTCATTCGCGCATATCATTATAAAGTTTAAGAATAAGAAAGTTAGTCTCTTTTTAAAAATTGTGGCTCTTTGCAGCAGCTCCTGTGGCGATTATTACGGAAATATCATTTTGATACCAATTTAAATCGATTCTGTGATGTTTTGTTGTAGCAAAAGCATCGAAATGATAAAAGAAAGATCTAACAGGAAGTCCTTGCGCTGGCTGTAACAAGGCTCTTCTAAAAAACGAGGTCAATTTTTTTCCAGGTCGCCCGGGGGAGAGTGGGGCAAGAGCTTATTCTAGGCTAAAATAGCAGGAAAACAAGCAGATTCACATACCTTTTTTATTTTTTATTTTGAAAGAGAACAGCAGGATGGTTAAAATGATATATAGGGTTATTTACATTTCCCCATTTTAGGAGTGCCGGGAGGCCTGAGCGTATGGGTCATAATACATGTAAGTCTATGGGACGGGTATTATGTGTGGTGAGACGTTAAGGCCATAGTTCCAGAAAGCACATTTTCGCGCCTGTGGGATGTTTTATTGCTACTAGACCATTAATTTTGCTCATTTATTATCACCAGGCAGCCAATTCAGCAAAAAAATATAATATAGACATGTTTTCTAGCGAATTTAACGAAACTAATTTGATAATGTTCAATTATGGCCCATATACCAAGCATTCGTCCATATAGCACTGAAACAGTTGTAAGTTCAACTTGGTTCTTCCGCTTCCCCCCATTGATTTTCTTGTTCTTTGGTATTTATATCTCTTTTGTTTGTGTGTATAATGTCCGTGCATCACTATTCTGAAGAAATAAAATCATTCATTGCCCAATTTCAAGACGAGTCTCTGAAAAAATAGACAATTCCATACAGATGCTTCATGAAAATGAAAAATTATGTTGTAATATTGAAAAACGGGCCATTTCTCGAAATCTAGTAATAAACAGGGGAATTTCATTTTGCGTTTGTGTGCCTCCTGCTCATCGGAATTGGACAAGGTTTTCTTTTTCGATTTCAGAATAGAATGTATTTTCTAGCTCACTTGAAAAAAAATATTCCATAAACATGTTTATTTCCCTTAAGGTCTCACCACACAAATTCATTCGCGCATATCATCATAAAGTTTAAGAATAAGAAAGTTAGTCTCTTTTTAAAAATTGTGGCTCTTTGCAGCAGCTCCTGTGGCGATTATTACGGAAAAATCATTTTGATACCAATTTAAATCGATTCTGTGATGTTTTGTTGTAGCAAAAGCATCGAAATGATAAAAGAAAGATCTAACAGGAAGTCCTTGCGCTGGCTGTAACAAGGCTCTTCTAAAAAACGAGGTCAATTTTTTTCTAGGTCGCCCGGGGGAGAGTGGGGCAAGAGCTTATTCTAGGCTAAAATAGCAGGAAAGCAAGCAGATTCACATACCTTTTTTATTTTTTATTTTGAAAGAGAACAGCAGGATGGTTAAAATGATATATAGGGTTATTTACATTTCCCCATTTTAGGAGTGCCGGGAGGCCTGAGCGTATGGGTCATAATACATGTAAGTCTATGGGACGGGTATTATGTGTGGTGAGACGTTAAGGCCATAGTTCCAGAAAGCACATTTTCGCGCCTGTGGGATGTTTTATTGCTACTAGACCATTAATTTTGCTCATTTATTATCACCAGGCAGCCAATTCAGCAAAAAAATATAATATAGACATGTTTTCTAGCGAATTTAACGAAACTAATTTGATAATGTTCAATTATGGCCCATATACCAAGCATTCGTCCATATAGCACTGAAACAGTTGTAAGTTCAACTTGGTTCTTCCGCTTCCCCCCATTGATTTTCTTGTTCTTTGGTATTTATACCTCTTTTGTTTGTGTGTATAATGTCCGTGCATCACTATTCTGAAGAAATAAAATCATTCATTGCCCAATTTCAAGACGAGTCTCTGAAAAAATAGACAATTCCATACAGATGCTTCATGAAAATGAAAAATTATGTTGTAATATTGAAAAACGGGCCATTTCTCGAAATCTAGTAATAAACAGGGGAATTTCATTTTGCGTTTGTGTGCCTCCTGCTCATCGGAATTGGACAAGGTTTTCTTTTTCGATTTCAGAATAGAATGTATTTTCTAGCTCACTTGAAAAAAAATATTCCATAAACATGTTTATTTCCCTTAAGGTCTCACCACACAAATTCATTCGCGCATATCATTATAAAGTTTAAGAATAAGAAAGTTAGTCTCTTTTTAAAAATTGTGGCTCTTTGCAGCAGCTCCTGTGGCGATTATTACGGAAATATCATTTTGATACCAATTTAAATCGATTCTGTGATGTTTTGTTGTAGCAAAAGCATCGAAATGATAAAAGAAAGATCTAACAGGAAGTCCTTGCGCTGGCTGTAACAAGGCTCTTCTAAAAAACGAGGTCAATTTTTTTCCAGGTCGCCCGGGGGAGAGTGGGGCAAGAGCTTATTCTAGGCTAAAATAGCAGGAAAACAAGCAGATTCACATACCTTTTTTATTTTTTATTTTGAAAGAGAACAGCAGGATGGTTAAAATGATATATAGGGTTATTTACATTTCCCCATTTTAGGAGTGCCGGGAGGCCTGAGCGTATGGGTCATAATACATGTAAGTCTATGGGACGGGTATTATGTGTGGTGAGACGTTAAGGCCATAGTTCCAGAAAGCACATTTTCGCGCCTGTGGGATGTTTTATTGCTACTAGACCATTAATTTTGCTCATTTATTATCACCAGGCAGCCAATTCAGCAAAAAAATATAATATAGACATGTTTTCTAGCGAATTTAACGAAACTAATTTGATAATGTTCAATTATGGCCCATATACCAAGCATTCGTCCATATAGCACTGAAACAGTTGTAAGTTCAACTTGGTTCTTCCGCTTCCCCCCATTGATTTTCTTGTTCTTTGGTATTTATATCTCTTTTGTTTGTGTGTATAATGTCCGTGCATCACTATTCTGAAGAAATAAAATCATTCATTGCCCAATTTCAAGACGAGTCTCTGAAAAAATAGACAATTCCATACAGATGCTTCATGAAAATGAAAAATTATGTTGTAATATTGAAAAACGGGCCATTTCTCGAAATCTAGTAATAAACAGGGGAATTTCATTTTGCGTTTGTGTGCCTCCTGCTCATCGGAATTGGACAAGGTTTTCTTTTTCGATTTCAGAATAGAATGTATTTTCTAGCTCACTTGAAAAAAAATATTCCATAAACATGTTTATTTCCCTTAAGGTCTCACCACACAAATTCATTCGCGCATATCATCATAAAGTTTAAGAATAAGAAAGTTAGTCTCTTTTTAAAAATTGTGGCTCTTTGCAGCAGCTCCTGTGGCGATTATTACGGAAAAATCATTTTGATACCAATTTAAATCGATTCTGTGATGTTTTGTTGTAGCAAAAGCATCGAAATGATAAAAGAAAGATCTAACAGGAAGTCCTTGCGCTGGCTGTAACAAGGCTCTTCTAAAAAACGAGGTCAATTTTTTTCTAGGTCGCCCGGGGGAGAGTGGGGCAAGAGCTTATTCTAGGCTAAAATAGCAGGAAAGCAAGCAGATTCACATACCTTTTTTATTTTTTATTTTGAAAGAGAACAGCAGGATGGTTAAAATGATATATAGGGTTATTTACATTTCCCCATTTTAGGAGTGCCGGGAGGCCTGAGCGTATGGGTCATAATACATGTAAGTCTATGGGACGGGTATTATGTGTGGTGAGACGTTAAGGCCATAGTTCCAGAAAGCACATTTTCGCGCCTGTGGGATGTTTTATTGCTACTAGACCATTAATTTTGCTCATTTATTATCACCAGGCAGCCAATTCAGCAAAAAAATATAATATAGACATGTTTTCTAGCGAATTTAACGAAACTAATTTGATAATGTTCAATTATGGCCCATATACCAAGCATTCGTCCATATAGCACTGAAACAGTTGTAAGTTCAACTTGGTTCTTCCGCTTCCCCCCATTGATTTTCTTGTTCTTTGGTATTTATACCTCTTTTGTTTGTGTGTATAATGTCCGTGCATCACTATTCTGAAGAAATAAAATCATTCATTGCCCAATTTCAAGACGAGTCTCTGAAAAAATAGACAATTCCATACAGATGCTTCATGAAAATGAAAAATTATGTTGTAATATTGAAAAACGGGCCATTTCTCGAAATCTAGTAATAAACAGGGGAATTTCATTTTGCGTTTGTGTGCCTCCTGCTCATCGGAATTGGACAAGGTTTTCTTTTTCGATTTCAGAATAGAATGTATTTTCTAGCTCACTTGAAAAAAAATATTCCATAAACATGTTTATTTCCCTTAAGGTCTCACCACACAAATTCATTCGCGCATATCATTATAAAGTTTAAGAATAAGAAAGTTAGTCTCTTTTTAAAAATTGTGGCTCTTTGCAGCAGCTCCTGTGGCGATTATTACGGAAATATCATTTTGATACCAATTTAAATCGATTCTGTGATGTTTTGTTGTAGCAAAAGCATCGAAATGATAAAAGAAAGATCTAACAGGAAGTCCTTGCGCTGGCTGTAACAAGGCTCTTCTAAAAAACGAGGTCAATTTTTTTCCAGGTCGCCCGGGGGAGAGTGGGGCAAGAGCTTATTCTAGGCTAAAATAGCAGGAAAACAAGCAGATTCACATACCTTTTTTATTTTTTATTTTGAAAGAGAACAGCAGGATGGTTAAAATGATATATAGGGTTATTTACATTTCCCCATTTTAGGAGTGCCGGGAGGCCTGAGCGTATGGGTCATAATACATGTAAGTCTATGGGACGGGTATTATGTGTGGTGAGACGTTAAGGCCATAGTTCCAGAAAGCACATTTTCGCGCCTGTGGGATGTTTTATTGCTACTAGACCATTAATTTTGCTCATTTATTATCACCAGGCAGCCAATTCAGCAAAAAAATATAATATAGACATGTTTTCTAGCGAATTTAACGAAACTAATTTGATAATGTTCAATTATGGCCCATATACCAAGCATTCGTCCATATAGCACTGAAACAGTTGTAAGTTCAACTTGGTTCTTCCGCTTCCCCCCATTGATTTTCTTGTTCTTTGGTATTTATATCTCTTTTGTTTGTGTGTATAATGTCCGTGCATCACTATTCTGAAGAAATAAAATCATTCATTGCCCAATTTCAAGACGAGTCTCTGAAAAAATAGACAATTCCATACAGATGCTTCATGAAAATGAAAAATTATGTTGTAATATTGAAAAACGGGCCATTTCTCGAAATCTAGTAATAAACAGGGGAATTTCATTTTGCGTTTGTGTGCCTCCTGCTCATCGGAATTGGACAAGGTTTTCTTTTTCGATTTCAGAATAGAATGTATTTTCTAGCTCACTTGAAAAAAAATATTCCATAAACATGTTTATTTCCCTTAAGGTCTCACCACACAAATTCATTCGCGCATATCATCATAAAGTTTAAGAATAAGAAAGTTAGTCTCTTTTTAAAAATTGTGGCTCTTTGCAGCAGCTCCTGTGGCGATTATTACGGAAAAATCATTTTGATACCAATTTAAATCGATTCTGTGATGTTTTGTTGTAGCAAAAGCATCGAAATGATAAAAGAAAGATCTAACAGGAAGTCCTTGCGCTGGCTGTAACAAGGCTCTTCTAAAAAACGAGGTCAATTTTTTTCTAGGTCGCCCGGGGGAGAGTGGGGCAAGAGCTTATTCTAGGCTAAAATAGCAGGAAAGCAAGCAGATTCACATACCTTTTTTATTTTTTATTTTGAAAGAGAACAGCAGGATGGTTAAAATGATATATAGGGTTATTTACATTTCCCCATTTTAGGAGTGCCGGGAGGCCTGAGCGTATGGGTCATAATACATGTAAGTCTATGGGACGGGTATTATGTGTGGTGAGACGTTAAGGCCATAGTTCCAGAAAGCACATTTTCGCGCCTGTGGGATGTTTTATTGCTACTAGACCATTAATTTTGCTCATTTATTATCACCAGGCAGCCAATTCAGCAAAAAAATATAATATAGACATGTTTTCTAGCGAATTTAACGAAACTAATTTGATAATGTTCAATTATGGCCCATATACCAAGCATTCGTCCATATAGCACTGAAACAGTTGTAAGTTCAACTTGGTTCTTCCGCTTCCCCCCATTGATTTTCTTGTTCTTTGGTATTTATACCTCTTTTGTTTGTGTGTATAATGTCCGTGCATCACTATTCTGAAGAAATAAAATCATTCATTGCCCAATTTCAAGACGAGTCTCTGAAAAAATAGACAATTCCATACAGATGCTTCATGAAAATGAAAAATTATGTTGTAATATTGAAAAACGGGCCATTTCTCGAAATCTAGTAATAAACAGGGGAATTTCATTTTGCGTTTGTGTGCCTCCTGCTCATCGGAATTGGACAAGGTTTTCTTTTTCGATTTCAGAATAGAATGTATTTTCTAGCTCACTTGAAAAAAAATATTCCATAAGCATGTTTATTTCCCTTAAGGTCTCACCACACAAATTCATTCGCGCATATCATTATAAAGTTTAAGAATAAGAAAGTTAGTCTCTTTTTAAAAATTGTGGCTCTTTGCAGCAGCTCCTGTGGCGATTATTACGGAAATATCATTTTGATACCAATTTAAATCGATTCTGTGATGTTTTGTTGTAGCAAAAGCATCGAAATGATAAAAGAAAGATCTAACAGGAAGTCCTTGCGCTGGCTGTAACAAGGCTCTTCTAAAAAACGAGGTCAATTTTTTTCTAGGTCGCCCGGGGGAGAGTGGGGCAAGAGCTTATTCTAGGCTAAAATAGCAGGAAAGCAAGCAGATTCACATACCTTTTTTATTTTTTATTTTGAAAGAGAACAGCAGGATGGTTAAAATGATATATAGGGTTATTTACATTTCCCCATTTTAGGAGTGCCGGGAGGCCTGAGCGTATGGGTCATAATACATGTAAGTCTATGGGACGGGTATTATGTGTGGTGAGACGTTAAGGCCATAGTTCCAGAAAGCACATTTTCGCGCCTGTGGGATGTTTTATTGCTACTAGACCATTAATTTTGCTCATTTATTATCACCAGGCAGCCAATTCAGCAAAAAAATATAATATAGACATGTTTTCTAGCGAATTTAACGAAACTAATTTGATAATGTTCAATTATGGCCCATATACCAAGCATTCGTCCATATAGCACTGAAACAGTTGTAAGTTCAACTTGGTTCTTCGGCTTCCCCCCATTGATTTTCTTGTTCTTTGGTATTTATACCTCTTTTGTTTGTGTGTATAATGTCCGTGCATCACTATTCTGAAGAAATAAAATCATTCATTGCCCAATTTCAAGACGAGTCTCTGAAAAAATAGACAATTCCATACAGATGCTTCATGAAAATGAAAAATTATGTTGTAATATTGAAAAACGGGCCATTTCTCGAAATCTAGTAATAAACAGGGGAATTTCATTTTGCGTTTGTGTGCCTCCTGCTCATCGGAATTGGACAAGGTTTTCTTTTTCGATTTCAGAATAGAATGTATTTTCTAGCTCACTTGAAAAAAAATATTCCATAAACATGTTTATTTCCCTTAAGGTCTCACCACACAAATTCATTCGCGCATATCATTATAAAGTTTAAGAATAAGAAAGTTAGTCTCTTTTTAAAAATTGTGGCTCTTTGCAGCAGCTCCTGTGGCGATTATTACGGAAATATCATTTTGATACCAATTTAAATCGATTCTGTGATGTTTTGTTGTAGCAAAAGCATCGAAATGATAAAAGAAAGATCTAACAGGAAGTCCTTGCGCTGGCTGTAACAAGGCTCTTCTAAAAAACGAGGTCAATTTTTTTCTAGGTCGCCCGGGGGAGAGTGGGGCAAGAGCTTATTCTAGGCTAAAATAGCAGGAAAACAAGCAGATTCACATACCTTTTTTATTTTTTATTTTGAAAGAGAACAGCAGGATGGTTAAAATGATATATAGGGTTATTTACATTTCCCCATTTTAGGAGTGCCGGGAGGCCTGAGCGTATGGGTCATAATACATGTAAGTCTATGGGACGGGTATTATGTGTGGTGAGACGTTAAGGCCATAGTTCCAGAAAGCACATTTTCGCGCCTGTGGGATGTTTTATTGCTACTAGACCATTAATTTTGCTCATTTATTATCACCAGGCAGCCAATTCAGCAAAAAAATATAATATAGACATGTTTTCTAGCGAATTTAACGAAACTAATTTAATAATGTTCAATTATGGCCCATATACCAAGCATTCGTCCATATAGCACTGAAACAGTTGTAAGTTCAACTTGGTTCTTCCGCTTCCCCCCATTGATTTTCTTGTTCTTTGGTATTTATACCTCTTTTGTTTGTGTGTATAATGTCCGTGCATCACTATTCTGAAGAAATAAAATCATTCATTGCCCAATTTCAAGACGAGTCTCTGAAAAAATAGACAATTCCATACAGATGCTTCATGAAAATGAAAAATTATGTTGTAATATTGAAAAACGGGCCATTTCTCGAAATCTAGTAATAAACAGGGGAATTTCATTTTGCGTTTGTGTGCCTCCTGCTCATCGGAATTGGACAAGGTTTTCTTTTTCGATTTCAGAATAGAATGTATTTTCTAGCTCACTTGAAAAAAAATATTCCATAAACATGTTTATTTCCCTTAAGGTCTCACCACACAAATTCATTCGCGCATATCATTATAAAGTTTAAGAATAAGAAAGTTAGTCTCTTTTTAAAAATTGTGGCTCTTTGCAGCAGCTCCTGTGGCGATTATTACGGAAATATCATTTTGATACCAATTTAAATCGATTCTGTGATGTTTTGTTGTAGCAAAAGCATCGAAATGATAAAAGAAAGATCTAACAGGAAGTCCTTGCGCTGGCTGTAACAAGGCTCTTCTAAAAAACGAGGTCAATTTTTTTCTAGGTCGCCCGGGGGAGAGTGGGGCAAGAGCTTATTCTAGGCTAAAATAGCAGGAAAGCAAGCAGATTCACATACCTTTTTTATTTTTTATTTTGAAAGAGAACAGCAGGATGGTTAAAATGATATATAGGGTTATTTACATTTCCCCATTTTAGGAGTGCCGGGAGGCCTGAGCGTATGGGTCATAATACATGTAAGTCTATGGGACGGGTATTATGTGTGGTGAGACGATAACAAAAGCAACACTTTACATTGTGTTCCTGTATAATTTAGAGCGAGATCACTGTAAATGTTGCAGTGAAAGACCTCGCTTGGAATTATGACTGCTCCAATCCGTGGACCAAAGAGGTGGCAAATTAACCCTACCATGTCTTTATCTTTACGAATATTGTGAACAAATTGCATCAGGACGGAAGAGAATTGTGTGAGGAATTGAAATTGGGAGGTGTCATATTTAACAGATCTCCGATATCCTGTCATTGAGGGTTAGACTGCAGGTAGCCAATAACCGGAAAAACCGTGTCGAGACGAGGTACCGGCATTTTACAAACTTCGGATTCAAATTAGTCTTACAAGATGAAACAACACTCTCTTGAGACTATAGACTTGGTACTTCTCTCACACATTCCATGTTCGTTGATGGGACTAGTCAGAAACAATAAAAATTGTCAGGATAGTGACAAAATTGAACTTGAACAACGGCACCACAAAACACTGCGAAACTGAATTTTGTCCATGTGGCTCAGAAATCCTGTGGTTTGGCGACCTGGACCCGGAAGTGGATTCAATGTCAAACGAGACTAACACGCCCTGTTAAAGCTGATTTGACCTTGTTGTGACCTTGAGATGACCTTGCCATGACCTTGTGGTAGCACCCCCGTGAAGCCCAACCCCAGCCCATGTCACCATGTGTACTAGGGTTTAGCATCATCAGCTTTGAAGGGAGGGCTGGCCTTTAGTTTAAATATGCATTTTTTTCTTTTTTTGGACAAAATCCCTTGCCAGTGACACAATCTATATTTCACATTCTCATACCAGTGCAAGGGTTAAGATTGTACAAAGTCTCCTCTAGTGAATAATTAACAAAATTTAGCATTTTAGACAACTTTAAAATTTGCCCTGTATTTTAGGCTAATGTAGAACTACATTTATGGATGAAATGACCCTTATATAGGACTGGGCCTATGTAATATAGGTAGGCCCAGCCTAGATAATATCATGAAGTAATGCATAATTGTAGGCTACAGGCTTTTGAAAGAATTAAACTCAGTTTTTTTCAGATTTGTTTGCCAAACTCCGGCAAATTAGGTTGACGTGCCCATTGTACCCCACTCTAACACAGAGCAGCCTGACAGCCCATAAGTGTGGCGCACTTAATTGTGCAGTAAAAAAAAAGATTTGACCTAGTTAACGCCAGACGTGCACGAAAGACACCAGTAGCGGCAGCAGCTCTATATCAACCTATTCTACACGCCTGATAACAGATAGCTGTAACAGGTAGAAATATTATCTTAATATATTATATATAGTAGTTGTGTAGTTAGTGATGACGATAGAAGATGATTATCGGCCGCAATAGTTACAGTTTTACGCTGTCACTTTTCTTCACGTCACTGACACTGTACGTGATCACCCGGCATGACCTGGGCTTGCAGCCTGGCCTCCAACATGTTATCAGGCAGTAGGCGATCTCACTTTGAAAACCTCACGCCACAAACACGGCAATAGTGGTTTAATGTTGGGCCAAGGTCACAAACCGTGGCCCGGTATTAAACCATTATTGTATCCACGTTTCGCGGTCACTGGGCCGTGACCACAGCCGCTCTGTGTGTATTGCAGCCTGTGGTGTGTCATATAGCCCTACTGCCGACTGATGTAGACCTATATTTAGGCCTATAGTCTAGATGACTATATTAATGGTCTACATGATACGTACATATAGTCTACCGTAGCCTACGTTGTCATACCTATTATTGAAAAATAAACACAATACGGTCGAGGCACACACAAGAGTAGCCTACTTGATTATATGAATTATCTGTTTAACATTAACTGAACAATTAAAGGGACCCCTTGGAATGAGACATTTTCAATGTTGTCAATTTTGAAAATTTAATTTATATTAAGCTATATAGCCTACTGATCTTAACTAAAAATACGAAAAAGTCAAAAAAACAATTTTAAAGCACCGAAAAAGAGTGAAATAGTTGTATTTCCAGGTCGTATATTGCCATGTAAACAAAACAAGTCCTAAATATTCAGCACTTCACATCACATATTCCCACGTATCAGACGGTAAGATCAGAGCAGTCGTCGCTAATTTGTGTCGTATAGTCAGGAACACGGGAGGACACACCTGCAGCACTGATTGTCTACCCAACGCTGGGCCAATGCCATCAGCATGTAGCCCAAAGCTGTGAAAACATTCAATCGTCCTTCAGGAATACAAATAGTTTGTTTGGGTTACTTCTGGTTTCATAGAAATGTCGATTAAAAATATTTGTAAAAATATGAGAGTTCTGAAAAAAATAAAAATATGATCCGTGGGATACACTACTTCAGTACGGGATGAAAAACGAAAATTGATGTCATCCCAAGGAGCTGCTTTAAATATGTCATGGTTCTGTGCTTAAAAACGTAGTGGTGCGCTTCAGTCATTCACCAGGTGGCGTTTAATAATAATATAATCTCTCAGCAGTAATGGCCTGTATAGTCCTCAGGGTTTCCCGAAGGCCCTTTTAGGGGGGGGGGGGGGCGTTATAATACAGACGTTGGTCCAACATTAAACCAGAATTGGGTCAGTGCCTCGTGTTTGCCTAGTTATAATAAACCAGTGGTCACCATTTAGCCAACCATGTGCCAACATGGATGATTTGCTGGGTGCTGTTGCGCTGTATAGCCGTTTCCAAGTGATGTTGAACATGCTGTTCAAGTTCAAACCATTCGTTATGAAATCCAACGTGTCATAATGCGATCACCATCTAAGACATGTGGTCTCGACCCCATTCCAACCCAAACTCACAAAGAAAATAATGAATCATTAGCAAGCACAATAACATGCATTGTAAACCTGTCTATGTCAATAGGCATCGTGGTTGCATATACAGTGTTCCAAACTGTTGAAAGGCATGGAGTGTACAGTGCTGCATATGGTACTGTGCACTATAAAGAACCCTTGAAGACATTCAAAATAAGAATGGGGCATAGTCCCGGCTTCGGGCTTCCTTCTGTCGCGATATTGCCATGATTGTGCAGAAAACGATGTAAAGCAATATTCATATATATATATATATATATATATATATATATATATGTCGACAGGATTTGTCCCATCATCATTCAAGCGGGCACTGGTCACCCCACTGCTGAAAAAACCTTCATTGGACTACAACACGTTAACAAATTACAGACCAGTATCAAACCTGGCTTTTGTGTCAAAGGCCCTGGATGAACCACCTCGAATCTACTGACCAACAGTCCAGGGTTGGGGTCATTTATAATTGTAATTAATTATAATTAAGCATTTTTTTTGTGTAATTGAAAGCGTAATTCTAATTGATGTAAATACGTCAATTATAATTGTAATTATAATTGGTTTAACTTTTCACAAATATGTATAATTATAACTATAATTGTAATTACTGTAATTGTAATTTGAGAAAAAATGTCTGTAATTGGTCAATTATATTTAAATTACAGCTCAATTACACGTTTATTTGTGTCTTCAAATTGTTATCCTTAAATTGATTATTGAACATATTTTTTCAACTTTAACGGTGATGGTGGCAGATGTCCATATACTGATAACTTCTATGTGTAATACCTGATAAACTTCAAGCACTTTTTAATAAATTACTGGAGATAGTCCAATTATTCATATTTGTGAATTATTTGAAAATGCTATCACCTGATTACATAACATGGCGCCATGATCAAACCTTACCAATACTTAACATACCAACCTCAAGGAAAATACAAGGGTTTATTAGAAAGTCGAGTGTCACGATCATTATTTTTATGTCTGTGTTAATCACGGTTGGTATATACATGTAGGGCCTAGGCTAGTTGTACAACAAGTTCTTCGCTGTCGGCCAAATGTTGCCTTCAGCTCCGACGATGCTGAACTAACTAAACCTCGGCATTGTAATCAGCTAAGGGAGGTAGCTGTCAATCACAGGGGCTGTTTGATCGATAACCACTCGCAATTAAACTGTCCCCCCTCCAATTAAAATAATTATGCCACACCTTAGGCAGGCCACATCTTACAGTTTTTCTAGGGCGTGGGCCTTGCATCATCCCACCCCACAATCACCGCTGACACTATGATTCCCAGGCCCGGTTTAGTTTTATTGCACCTGCCAATTCTACGTATTAATACATTGTAGGATAATTTATTGTGAAAGATATACCATTATTGTATTTGTTCAAAATGAGTTATAAATCTAAATTAATTTGATTGTCGCAATCATGATGCCATACAATTTTCTATGTTAGACCATAGAGACTGAAAAGGTGCAGTCAACTAATTGATATCCTACCCACTAAACACGAATCATTGCCACAATCACAGCTTAAAGTTGAGCCAACGTCCGCGTCTATGGCCCAGCATTAAATCAACTTTGGGTTGATGTTTCGTTTTTGCTGATTATGTATGTGTCCTCTCTACTTCTAGCGCCTTTGTCAGTTTGTTCATCAAGTATCTTCAGCGTTGACACTCGCTCATTGTTTTCACCGTCTGGCTATTGCGTAACGATTTAGCCCCTAGAAAGAATATGATTCAGGTTAATCCAGCGTCTCAACTTATTATTATGAACATTTCAGCGCTATGAAACCTTATTGATTTTATTTCATGTATGAAAACTGTCAACTCTGCAAAAAAAATATACATTTATTTTAAAGTTGTCCTCATTTTATTACATAATTATTAGCATGACACGGTAATGTAACTATGCATTGACATGATGTTCTCTAGATTCTGTAGGGACTAGGCCGAGGGACTAAAAAGCGTTAATCAATATAAAACACAAATCATAATCAGCATATAGACTGTGTCATAACACAGAGGCGGCATTGGTGAGAGTCTCGAATGATATTCTGATGGCAATGGACATGAAACAAGGAACAATGCTGGTTTTACTCGACCTATCGGCGGCACTCAACACGATTGACCATGTTCTCATGTTGGACAGGCTATCCCATATTGGTGTGAGAGGGACGGCCCGCAAATGGTTCTCCTCTTATTTGGTAAACAGATACCAGTCTGTCAACATCCTAGGCATTTCATCCAAGAATCAACCACTTAGATTTGGTGTCCCCCAGGGTTCCGTATTAGGACCCTTTCTCTTCACCCAGTACGCTGTACATCGGTGCGATATGCCGACGTCATGGCGTCAACTATTAATTATATGCCGATAATACACAAGTTTATGTGTCGTTCAGCATTACGAATTAGCAAGATTATGAAATTGTCGTGGCTAAGAGCAAAGCCTGTATCGCTGAAATACGATCATGGATGCTCGCACATAGACTTAAACTCAATGATGACAAAACTGAATTTGTTGTTTTTGCTCCACCCCGCATCACCAAGGTAAACATTGATGGCGCTAGAATCGGCGATATAGAGCCAAATCCATGCGCTAGGAATATCGGGGTATATTTTGACAGTTGTATGAACATGAATCAACAAATAACAAAGTTATGTAAAATCTGTAACTATTGGCTTTTCTGCACTCGCCGAATAAGGCGTTATTTAACTTTGACAGCTACGCAACAACTGGTTCAAGCACTGGTACTATTTCGTCTTTGACTATTGCAACTCGCTCCTCGCTGAACCATACCATCTTCCCAGGTTGCAAGGCTCCAGCGTGTACAGAATGCCGGGGCCAGAGTAATAGCATGTGTCCCTCGCTATGATCATATCTTGCCTGTGCTCATGCAATTACACTGGCTACCTGTGAGTCAACGTATTGAATACAAGGTAATAATACTGGCATTCACGGCTATCCATGCAGGAGAAAGGAGAGCTCCTCACTATATCTGCGACATGATCCAGGAGCGCTTGCCACAGCGTGCAGCACGATCATCAGTGATGCTTACTCAACCTTATTCAAACACAAATACTTTTGGCGATCGTGCTTTTTCAGTTGTCGCTCCTTGACTGTTGAATGAACTGCCGACCGCAATGAGGGAGCCCTTGAGCTTGGAAGCTAAAAACTTACCTGTTCCGTAATCTGTATCTGTATATTACGTGGCAGTACGCACTATTGTGCTATCGCGCCACGGGAGTAACTTAGCAAGGCCTGTTATTATTCATGATATCATTCATGGCCTTATATATGTGCCAAGTACTCCATGTTGTGGATTTTTCGGGGTCTCGCCGGATGGAAACTGCGCCTACGTCCATCGAGGTTCTTTTACGTCCAACTCAAAGACAGTCAAACGAGCCATCTGATATACGTGGTTCTCTTGTGCCTCACGAGTGTATACAGCACCTGACAGTCCCAGGCGGTCACCCATCCAATTATGTACCGGGCGCGACGTTGCTTAACTTCAGTGATCAAGCGCAAACCGTTGAGCGAACGCCGTATTCCGTATATACATAACGAATTCAGCCGTTTCTTGTGAAGTAGTATGCAACCGATATTAAAGCGACTATGAATCTATGTGAGAATCGGCGCTATATAACTTTTATGCTTATGATTATTATGCTGCGTGACACCATACACACCTCTGATTCCAGGTGCACATATTCAGATTTGTATTCGCTGTCCCATTAAACATGAGATAGACCTATTGACCCAGTGTTGGTTTACCGTTGGGCTAGCGTCGTAGACCTTTTAAAAGGAGGGCTCTATAGGCCTACATGTATTTCTTATTTTTGACATGGTTGTCCTAAATAAGAAATCAGGAATTTCGTCTTTATATCTAGCCTTCCTGGTAAATGCGCAGCACAAAAATTAAAAAAACTTTTGCAGTTCTAGTTTATGGACATGTTTACATCGTATGGTCATATTAAGAAGCCAAAATAAAATCACCGATTTTTGATGAGTTCAGTCTGGGTATGGGCCTTCAATGGGGATATATGTAGCAAATGACGTACTTAACAATTTATCCTGTGTCAATACCCCTGTGTCGTCACACCTGTGTTCTCACACCCGTGTCGTCACACCTGTGTCGTTACACCTGTGTCGTCACTCCTCTGTCGTCACACCTGTGTCATCACACCTATGTCGTCACACCTGTGTTATCACAACTGTGTTCTCACACCCGTGTCGTCACACCTGTGTCGTCACACCTGAGTCGTCACTCCTCTGTCGTCACACCTGTGTCATCACACCTGTGTCGTCACACTTCTGTCGTCACACCTGTGTCATCACACCTGTCGTCACACCTCTGTCGTCACACCTGTGTCATCACAACTGTCGTCACTCCTCTGTCGTCACACCTGTCTTATAATTGCATTATGACCCTTTGATTACGAGACGTTTTCCCAGTGATAGTTTGATTGTGGTCCTATCTTGTTTTTCTTTAAAATATTATTTAGTGAATGAGTTTGTTTCTTATTTATATTTACATGTAAGCTATTTCAAAATGTTTTGTGTCAGTCTCTGTTTTGCACTTAATACGTACCGAATACTGGTGACCTGACATTAACTTTAAACAGACTTTTATCTTGTTTTTTTTGCAGATTGAAAACATTTCCGTTGACGTTGAAGCCCAGGCGTCGAAGTTGAATCCTGCATCATTCTGAAGATGTATACATGGCGGAATTAAAGCTCAAATTAATCTGATTCAACTATGACAACAATATATGTAATTACGTGATAGTGACTTATATGTGTTCTTCTAGTCATTTTTGGATTTTTATATATCTATATATGAGGATAGATAGTGACTTATACTTACCTTGTTGGGTTCTTCTAGTCATCTTTGGTGCTACAGACATTGTATCATATCAGGAAAGATAAATTTAATAGCTTTTGACATTTACCAAATATTATCAAATTTACACCATGACTCATTCCACAAGGACAGTAAACATACAACCATGTTATTCATTCTTAATGGCTGCTAAATATGATTTTATGTCACAAAATATTGAAACTGGAAATTTAGTTTATCTCACTGCTTCAAGTTTTAGGTTTAACAGAAATGACACGTCTGAATCAAAAGTTATTGTATTTAACACACATGAAGATACGTGTATCACTGCTGATCATGATGAAAAGTCTGAATTCAAGGGAGGCAAAACCTCAGTGAATGTATGTAATACCCATGGAGATGTCACTGCTGATCATGCTGATAAACATTATCAGTGTGACAAATGTACAAAAAGCTTCTCAAGTAAATCTAACCTGAAGCAACATAAGCTCATCCATTCTGATGTTAAACCTTATGAATGTAGAGTATGTCATAAAAAGTTCAGATACCCATCAGATCTACAGAGCCACAAGAAGATTCATACTGGTGAGAAACCTTATAAATGTGGAACATGTCAGAAAGAATTCACATATTCATGGAATATGAAACAACATGAAGTGATTCATTCTGATGTTAAACAATTTAAATGTCGAACATGTGATAAACGATTCATATCTGCACAAAATCTAAAACGTCATGAAATGATTCATACTGGAGTTAAACCTTATAAATGTCGAACATGTCATAAACAGTTCACATGGCCAGGAGATCTACATAAACATGAAAGGATTCATACTGGTGTCAAACCTTATAAATGTGAAACGTGTCATACACAGTTCTCAGTTTCTTCGAGTCTAAGGAGACATGAAGTTATTCATTCTAATGTTAAACAATTTAAATGTAGAACATGAGATAAACGATTCATATCTGCACACAATCTAAAACATCATGAAATGATTCATATGGATGTTAAACCTTATACTTGTGAAACATGCCATAAAGAATTTACACTGCCCTAGAATCTAAAAAAACATGAAGTAATTCATACTAGTGTTAAACCTTATAAATGTAGAGTGTGTCATAAAAAGTTCACAGAGTCATGGAGTCTTAAAAGGCATAGTAAAGTTCACATTGAGGTTAACCTTCTGAATGTGAAACGTACACTGCTCACCGTAGACACTGCTACTTCGCATGTTAAAATATGCAGATGGATGACGTCATATGTCCCCCGCTCTCAATTTCAAGTATTGTAGTAAGCTTGTGATTGGCCGGCTGTCTTGCTAAAAGTACCCTGATCGGCTGGCGAGAATATTATGGTGGGGGAGGGGTGGGTGTAGACAGACACCTGTGTGGAGCCCAGCAAACGCGAGGATTTGACCCAATGTTGTTTCAATATTGGCCCACCTCCAACGGCGCTGGACCAACATTGAAACAGCATTGGGTCAAGTCTTCGTGTTTCCTGAGAGAGCTGTCTGCATTTTGATACACGCGTGCCGTCTATGTCTGGTTGGAGCAGGCTGCACAGTGCTCTGTGTAGCGAAACGTGTCACAAACGATTCCCACCAGACTTAACTCTTAAAGCCTTACATTGAAAACTATATTTTCACCCACTACAAGTCGTGCGTCGCTACCTTGACCCACAACTTCCATTTGGTGAAAAATACTCATACTTGTTGCATATGGGACCAAACATTTGCAAATCTGGATGATTAATCACATATTTCGTCCGCAATCTGTCTGTCAATTCCAAATATCAATTGTCGTGCTTAGTACTCAAGAGGCTTCACAATAATTCACACTTATGAATACATTGTGCTGCCATATATAGCTTGTGTAACCAGATAACCCTACGACTTAGTTTATGACTTGTCATGATTTGGGACCAAACATTTGCAAATCTGAACGTTTAATCACACCTATTGTTCACAATGTGTATGTCAATTCCAAATAGCAATTGTCGTGCTTATCAGCGCTTAAATGGTTAAGAGGCTTCACAAGAATTCACATGTATCATGCTTATGCTCTATGAATAAATGTCATAAACAATGCAGGAAACATGATACAATATTCGGAACCTTCAGAATTCTTAATCTAATTAGCTCACTGTCCGAATAATATCATGTTATTCGTACAGTTAAGTGAGACCTACATTGTTATAGATTCTAGCCAATATCCCCCAGCCCATTTAACTGTGTTTCAATCTGTGTAACTATTTCAAACTGACATATTTTGTTATAAATTCTTGACCTTATTTTTCATTACAATCTGATGTATCATAACACATGATATGTTGAGATCTGGATGTAGATTACATCTGGTCAGAATCTCTGTGTCTAGGCAAAAAACAAACTAATATCCTTTATAAATATTACACAAAACCCATCAAATCGGGTTACATTTTGTAGTGAATGTAACTTATTTACTTGAACAAAATCTTTACTTTTCTGCTTGTCAAACTTGTTCTAAGAATGTGTGTCGTTTTGCTTGTCTTTGCTGCATAAAGCCTTCTTTTTAGCCCGCCTTTTAATTTTAATTAAAAAAGGTGGGCTATTGCAATTGAAGTTCGGCGTCGTCGGCGTCGGCGTCGGCGTCGGCGTCGGCGTTAACATTTACTTGTGGGCGCGATAACTTGAAAAGTTTTTCATGTTTCCTTCCCAAATTTGTTTTGCATGTTACTAATGACCACTTCTCGGACAAGTTCAATAATGGCTGGAAAAAAATTCAAAATGGCCGACTTATTGCGATTTTTCACCTTTTACGTCAATAATTTGACCTTGTGGGCGCGATAACTTGAAAAGTTTTTCACGTATCCTTTTCAAATTTGTTATGCATGTTACTAATGACCAGTTCTCGGACAAGTTCAATAATGGCCGAAAAAAAAAAAAAAAAGGCCGATTTATTGCGATTTTTCACATTTTACGTCAATAATTTGACCTTGTGGGCGCGATAACTTGAAAAGTTTTTCACATATCCTTTTCAAATTTGTTATGCATGTTACTAATGACCAGTTCTCGGACAAGTTCAATAATGGCTGAAAAAAAAAAAAAATGGCCGATTTATTGTGATTTTTCTCATTTTACGTCAATAATTTGACCTTGTGGGCGCGATAACTTGAAAAGTTTTTCACATATCCTCTTCAAATTTGTTATGCATGTTACTAATAAGTAGTTCTTGGACAAGTTCAATAATGGCTGTAAAAAATTCAAAATGGCCGATTTATTGCGATTTTTCTCATTTTACGTCAATAATTTGACCTTGTAGGCACGATAACTTCAACATTTTCACAAGTATCCTCTTCAAGTTTGTTATGCATGTTACTAATAAGCAGTTCTTGGACAAGCTCAATAATGGCCGGTAAAAAAATCAAAATGGTCGACTTATTGCGATTTTTCACATTTATTTTACGTCCATAATTTGACCTTGTGGGCGCTATAACTTGAAAAGCGGCTGGTTTAACATACCATTTATATCTCGGGTTGTTATTTACGTGATGACATTCGTCTTTACTTTCTTTATCATAATTCGGCGGCGGGCTATTATCGAGTGTGCTCTTGTTTCAATTACATTTGATAATTAATCAATTGAATTGGCACATGTATGTTCAGCAGACTCGATGACTTATTTTTTTGTCTTTGTTAGTTTGATAGCCATGTACACATCATATATATTGTGTTGCCATATGTACTATAATAAGTTGTTGATTATTATAGCTTGTATGTTATATAGCTTATATAACCCTACGACTTATGTGACTTGCCTTGTCATAATATGTACATATATTGAATGAATATTTGAAAGTGTCATATGTAAATAATAATTAATTTGTTGCTGTGTGTTACCGAGTCATCAGAAGCGAACCAGATGAAAATATAGGGGGGGGGGGGGTGATGTGAGTCCTTGTGAATCCTCATGGTTAAAAAATGAAAACATTTTCATTATCTAATTTCAGTTTTTAAGTTATTTTTCAAATTATAGTACACACCAGATTGCAGTAATGCATCTGAAAATTATGGATCTAAAAACACCTCTTTCACTTAACCACGTTTTAAAAAATCCCTTATCCGCCTCTGGTAACGTAACATCTTCCCTAGTAGCGTTTTTAGATTAAGACAAAAACACGGTTGCCCAATAAACAGAAAAAACTAACAGCGCTGAGCCGGCATTGGCGCGACGCTGGCGGACAGGCCAACACTTCTAGCGTTGCCAGTCACCACGACACGTTCGATGTCACTCACCAAAGTGTCACCGCGTTGGTGAGTGAGTGATACCAACTCACAAACCTTGTCAGGCATACACAACAACACTTATCAATAACAAAATAATAACTCTCACCAAAAACCCATAAAACACCAATAAAACATGCATAGGCCTACACTCAAATACACAACTCACAAACCATCAAATCAACAAGACAAAGTAACAGACAGACAATTCAGAACAAGCGAACTTTCTTATTTTCACAAATTAAGATGAGACTCTTCTAGGAACTTTCTATTTTCCAAACTATCAACTTCAGACACTTTTAGACCATTCCACTCAAATTCAATCAAAATTACATAACCCTGACGTATGCTGGGTATGCTGGAGTATGGTGACGGCACACAGACAGTCAGGCAAACAACACAAATGAAAAAAACTTTAATATTTTTATCGCGCGCGCGCGTGCAACAGTAAATATTTTATTGTGCTGCTCGCGCGCGCTAAGTTAAGATTTTTAATATAACGACCGGATGATTTTTTTTTCTGTGGGGAACCCTGGAAAAACATATATTTTAATATTACCAATTATTTTGATGCCATAATTAAGCATACTTGTATAAATAAACACACATATCTAGTATCAATATTAAGTACGATATATAATTTCCACGAGGAAACACCTGTGTGTGAGCGTGTAAAAATATAATAATATTGTGTTAATTTCACCTGATAGTCGGCTAAAGAGCAGATATTATATAGCTTAAATCATGACTTCGTATGTGTAAATATATCACTATTGATATCACTTGATCATTTGTCATATTTAAATATATTATTATCTGCCTTATGTAGGCCTACATAATTATTTTGTGCCACCAGGTCATTGGGGGGCGAGCCAGATTAAAATATAAGGTCGAGGAGCTGCTATTATTTTTATTTCTCTGTGAAATAATACCAAACAAACATATGTATGAAAAGCAGACTACGAAAATTATTTTTCAGAACCACCCCCACGTATTTTCACGTATCTGCCCTAATTAATTATGGTTTGTTGAAGGGGCGACACAACACGCCCTGTTTTTGTTGGCAAAAATTCAGGACAAAGAATGATAATGAATACAAAATGTCAACTTTTCAATGTGTTTTGCAGTTAGCACCATTCTGTCCTTCCTGCGAACCTTGTAACCATCCAGGGGCCGTATGCACCAACTTCACGTTTACCCCAGTGGGGGTAAAAGATACCACAGAGGTATTGACCTCTGGGGTTTCATGAAACCCTAGAAAAACTTCTACTTCAGTAAATTGTCAGCATCATTCATGCCTCATATCAGAACGTTAACATGATCATAGCTAACAAAATAATAGAAATATACAAAGCTAAAACTGATAAAAACAAATCTAAATTATGCATAAGAATATCTAATTGTAGGCTTATTTAAAGTGAGGCTATCAGATCCCTAACCTATTTTTTCTTAATGCACTATTATTTATAATTATGCAATGTAGTTTTTGTTTGTTTTGCATAGGAATGTTAATTTTTAGTTTTATTGGGTGGAATTAGCAGTCAAAGTAGGCCAGCTGAGAGCCCGGCCAAAACGCACCGGAAACTGCCGAGCACCAAGCGACCCAAGCGAACACCACACAAGTGATACTGGGCTGGATTTTTTCACAGATCTAGGCCTAGATCATTGTGATGGACTAGTGAAAGTTTGGAGGACTAGAGTGCCTCCGTTTTCATTTGAACCGCCTGCAAAGGCACCGCCTGTAGGCTAGGCCTAGACTCTTCCCTGCCTGCGTCAGCAGAGCACAACAATCACAACACGGGCCACGTCAGTCAGAATGATCAGAGAACGTTCAATCCTACTGTAGCCAACCCACTACAAACATGACAAAGGCTTCTAATGCAATATCCCCCTAATAATAAACTAGTCAACAAAACTGATCAAGGCAATCAACTAGCACTAGGCCTAGCAGTTTTGTGCTCAGGTGGAATCACTAGGCCTTCAGCTGTTCAGAGTCAGTGGTAGTCCAACGTTAGATTTATAGGGCAAAGCAAATGCCCTGTAATATTGTAGCGTTACTGATGTAGACACAAAAGCCACAAAAGTCACAACACGTAAAAATGCAGGTATTACGCTACGGTACTGTTAAACCTAGCCTAGCATGATTAGGCTACTTTTGTTAATAGTATGATAATATTACATCCCATACTTTCATAGGGCCTGTCTGGCCATCATATAGGCTAGGATGTAGGGAAATGAAAACTTGATTTTTTTTTACTATTTTTAGGCCAGATATTGCATTTGTAGTCATAATGTAGACTAGGCTATAGGCCTATGCCGCCTTGGATAATTTCACAATAGCCTAATTGGCCACTGGTTTTTATTTCTCTGTTTTAGATCGGAAAAAAAATCCAAAATCTAATGAGGGAGGGCGATAAAAAAACATTTAGGAAAAAAAACATTCCACCTATTTTCAGAAAAAGTAATGAGGGCGACCAAATGAAAAAACATTGGAATAATTTCTGGAAAATTTGATGAGGGCGACGAAACAATTCAATGCGCGCGCTGGGCAGAAAAAAACACATTTTTTTTTTGGTAATGCTTGGTCTAAATCTAATGCGCGCGCTCATCTAAAACAGAGTAAAAAAACATAGTGGCCTTATATATGAGAAAGATTTCAAATTCCTTTCATTTTCTTGGATACATAGTAGGCCTAATACCTCTATAGGCCTAGGCCTACAGAGTACAGTCTGTTTCACCAGATCCTGGGAGAAGCCTTTTTTCAATTTAGACTACGCAGTCATTGTTTTAAATTTTTAAATAAAAATTTTCCCCATTTTTTTTCATTTTCGCTGAAAATTTGATCTAATTTTGTTAGAGTCTACGTATTATTGAAGTTAGGCCATTTGACATGTAATACAATTTCAAAATGACGGCTCTCTATTTCACCATTACGGTGAAACAAATCTTATATATTAGGCCTACATGCCAAAAAAGATATCATGGTATGAAAAATGCTTCACCGGAATTAAAACTACAGCCCCCCCCCCCCCTATAGGCCTACACACCAAACAGATATAAAATTGTCTTTAATTAATTTTAAAATAGACGCCCTATTAGGTATGTAGGGGAGAGTGGGGAGAAGTTGGCCATGGGGAGAAGTTGGCCATACCACTGTGACGTCACAATAGTCGGCTGATGACAGACCGCCTGGTATTTTTTTAGCCCTGGTTATCAACTGACTAGCTTGTCGATGCCTTTTTCAAGGACAGGTAGCTTCAGGACTGTATGTCAGAATCAACAGGGTAGTTGATGGTGGTGTATATGATAAAACCCTGCCATACTAAATCTATAATCTACTTGCCTTGTTTTCCAAAGTAGCTACCGTCTTCAAAATCGACCCTTGGCCAGTGGCCCAGTTCTCCCTGGGTAGCCCAGTTCTCCCCAGTTTTTAAATCCCGGCTGCAAAAACTTACTTTCAAGTTTGACTCAATTATATATATAATAAGAACACGATTACATAGCTATAACGATGTGTATTATAAGTATTATATTACACCAGCTGGGATTTATTATCACAAACATTTCATCCTTGTCATCACAAACATGATTGCTGCTGTCTGTGAGTGTGATGGTGGCGGAAAATCTTTAACAATTCTTTCGCAGGGGTGATATGTAATTTAAACAGCGACCGATAGTTAACAGCATGCTGTTCTAGATATTGTCTAAACTGTTATCACAGAGAGCTCTATGTATTTCTATTAAAAGTTATCATTACTATTGATCATACAAATATTTTACATAATTTGAATGTTGAAAGGAGACATTGATTTCTAACCAATTTAAAAACACAAAAGATTATATATCGGGAATCTGGCCATTTATTTATGTAAACATTTAGATAAATGTATGTTATATACTATTATAATATATTATATATATAATTTTGAAATGTGCTGTAGTTGTTATGGTGACATAACCATGTGCTAAATGTGTGGCTGTGTTTCCTGTTTTAAATTCATAACTATCATACACAATTTCAAATTAAAAGTGCATGAAAATATTCTACATTTCCAATTTAATTGCTCCTTTTTTTTTGACATGGTGACAGACCGTTGCATACATCACGGTAAATATGTTAATTTTGAAGAAGGGTGTGCTAATTTTTCATTCAAATGGTTAACAACCAAGGGTTGTAAAGCATCCAAAAGTGTAAATCATATAGGGTTATAGTACATGATAATATTTTAACCCAACTTTTCACTGAATTTATTTACTTTTTTAAATTTCACATTACGTGTTTCACTCGTGTCACCTGTGTCTGTACTTCAGACACTAGTAATCACCCCCTGACTAGCTAATAATCACCACCAGGGGTTTACAGCTTTCACAGCCACTGTTGTACTGTCTTGTCTTGTATCTAGGTGTGTGGAAAAAAACCTACTTTCAGAATGGTGGCCTCACAGAGTGTGAAACAACCCAATTCATGTTATTGGCACTGACACTTCTGAAAATGAGATAAAAATATCTAGACTCAATATACACTGATATATATCGTATATAGCAAAAATGATGCTTATTTCATACTTTAAAAAACTCCATTAAAAGAAGTATAATTATACATAGATAATTGAAAGAGCACTCTCTTGGATACCCTCTGACTTGTATGGTGCGCAATGTGTGTACAGATTCCCAGGTTCTGGCAAATGTGCGTCTGAACACAACTGACCAATCACAATCCACTTCACTGCTTGTGCGATTTATGAATAGCTGGCTGCTGGTTGGCAGACGGTGACGTTACAGACGACAGAGACCCTTGGTGTTAAATAATATCAAATGCGACGAAAAAGATCAGTGGGTGACGTAATGTGGCACTCACTGATATGTCATTGAAATTACGTGTATGTATCGCGAAAGTTGCAAAAAAACTTATTTTGGCAGCCATCTTGGATTTTATTATTTATACATTCACTGTAATCACTTTTTGAATATTCCATTGCGTTCAGCATGCCAGAAAACGTCGGAATAAAGGTATTACTGATCTTTGTAGCATACTTATATCAAAATATATACGATTTCATAAGAAATAGCGTTTTGGATAGCGGCCATTTTGAATTTTTCGGTCTTTAGGTCCAATTTCCGGCAATGGCAACACGTATTATCTGAAAGGACACAAAAAAAGTTGGTTTTAGAGGATCATGGGGGGCGGGGGGTGCAGGGGGGGGGGGAGGGGCCCGATATATGTCAGACTATTATAGATGCATTAAAGGGCGACGACGAACTCACAATAGGGGATGGAGAGGCATTAAAGGGTGTTGTAAACACACTCCTGTCACACTTTAACAATTTTTCGTCGCTCTTTCTGCGTCATTGTAGCACATTTAGTTTAACACATATTCTTTGCAATTGAGTGCATTTTCGTTGCTATTCAACGACCCTTCTTCGCCTTAAATATGCCTTCAGTTTAACACCTCTTCGTTGCAATTAAAGGCTTTTCTGTCACTCTTTAACGCTTTTTCTTTGCCCTGAACTCCTCTTTATTGTCTTTTAACGCCTCCCCGTCGCCTTTTAATGCCTGTCCATTGATCTTCAAGACCTCCCCATTGCCCTTGAATGCCTGCCCATCGCTATTCAACGCCAAAGCGGCACCTTTAACATTGTCCTTGAATGCTTTTGTGTTGACCTTTATCATATTTTCTTCGCCCTTTAACACCTTTCCGTTGCTCCTTAGTACCTCTTAGTCACCATTTAAAGCCTTTCCGTCGCCCTTTAATGCCTCCCTGTCGGCTTTCCGTCGCACTTTAATGCCTCTTCTTTACCCTTTAACGCCTCGGCACCGCCCTTTAACGCCTCCTCATTGTCCGTTAATGCCTTAGTTTCGCCTTTTACCGCCTCTCCATCGACCTGTAATGCTTTTCCGTTGCCTGACAATTTCACTTCAATGATGTTAAATCAATAAAACTCTACCAAAATTTGATTATCCAGTCAAAAACACACCAAAACAATGTATTATATGTGTTCCAAATCGTAGCAAACACAGTACAGTGCATAATAGACCCCCCAAAATTAGTGAAGAATTGTCATGTTTTTTCGGAAAAATACAATTAGTAAAAAATCTTTAAAAAATGCTTCAATTTTCGTTTTCGAGAATTCTTAGTTGCACGAACAATCATTTTCACGACTTTTCAAGGATAAGATGAGGTGGATATGTGTGACTAGGTGACCGTTGGCATTCGTTTGCGGACGCTGCATATTTGTATCTTCCGGTTGTGTTCTCATTTTTCTACTTTCTGTTACCAACAACGAAAATTCTTTTCTCAGAAAAGAATATTGAAGAATTATTTTCTTTTCGTTATCAAAAACGAAAATTATTTCCTTTAAAGCGAAAACATTTTTTTTTTCGTTTTTTTTTTTAATTTTGAAAAAGGAAATAATTATTTTTAATTCTTTATGAATTTTCGAAGAGGAAGTTTATTATGCACTGTATTGTCCGTTAAAATCATATTTGGCCTTGAATTTGACGTAGAGGATCACATCCAGATGTATTCTTGTACCAAGATGTATTTGTTAAAAACATATTTTCGATTACCCGACCTTGAAATTGACACATTGGCCTGTTGACAATGGCCTCTTTAATCAGCAAAATAGTAGCAGAAATAGATTATTCAGTCAAGATGATATCAAAAAGACGACTACACGACTTTTGCTATTTGTTTTTGTTGAAAATCGTATTTTTTCATTTTTGACCTCGGAATTGACATTTTCATGACCTTGAATTAAAATTCCCCTTGCAGATGACCTTGAAGATGACCTTGAATCACGAAAATAATACTATAAATGGATTTTTCCGCTCAAAATCCCACGAAAAAGAGGTATTACACATGTTCCTAGCTTTATTTGTTCAAAAATGATACTTTCACTCACTTGACCCTAAAATTGACCTTTTGACCTTGAAGATGACCTTGAATAATCTAATTAATTTCAGAAATGGGAGGTCGTTTTCTGCGATATTTGTACGACATTAGAAATAGTCCTATTAAAGATAAGGTCCAAATTGAACTAATCAAAAAGATATACTACATAACAATCTGGTCGTACGATTTCAGAATGCAGAAATTTATGATATTTCACTGATTCCGGATGCAGTATTTTTCTTTATTTAACCTTGGACGACCTTGAAAATTAAAAATACGTTTTAACTACCTTTTGTGAGGTATTCAATCAAGTGATATACTGCAGTGTACATTGTGATATTTAACTCAGTATTATTTAACCTATATTGTAAATATTGGTCAGTATATTCTTGAATTTCTACCAGTTTAAGATATAATTTTTAAGCAAAAACACACTATATATTCCACACATTGTGTGAAATAACAGTGTAATAAATTATAATAATGCTTAAGTAAAACATATTTTTTAATACAGAAATGTATTAATGATCATAAATGGTACATATTTTGCTCGTCCCAAATCGCTGATGGAACTTAGATGGTTTTTATCACGTCAGCTTCATTCATAGCCTTGGAAAATATGTGCGCAAAATGGTGTCAATGTCGCAAAAAGAGAATGTGTTGGAATAACGCCATAACCATGGCAACGCCTCAAATATTTTTTTCACAACCATCCATTTTGTACCCCCGACATATCACTGAATCAAACAAATATGGTTTTACTTTGTTCTACCGTGGGAGGGGTTCACTTTTTTCACCCTCCTGGCCGCTGCACTATAAGGTCGTAACTATGAGGACGTATCAACATGCATACAATTTCCTACATGCATAACAATTGTAAAAGCCTATGATAGTCTTACGCAATAATAGAATAGTGTGTGACCAGTAGGATGGGTGTGTGCCCAGGAGAATGGATGTGTGACCAGTATGATGGGTGTGTGACCAGTAGGATGGGTATGTGACCGGTAGGATGGGTGTGTGACCAGGAGGATGGGTGTGTGACCAGGAGGATGGGTGTGTGACCAGTAGGATGGGTGTGTGACCAGGAGGATCGTGACCAGGAAGATGGATATGTGACCATTAGGATGGGAGTGTGACCAGTCAAATCGGTGTGTGACCAGTATAATAGTGTGTGACATGTAGGATGAGTGTGGGGTGTGACCAGTAGGATAGGTGTGTGAACAGTAGGATGGGTGTGTGACAATTAGGATGAGTGTGTGACCAGGAGGATGCGTGTGTGACCAGTAAGATGGGTGTGTGACTAGGAGGATCGGTGTGTGACCAAGAGAATTGATGCGTGACCAGGAGGATGGATGTGTGACCATTTGGATGGGTGTGTGGCCAGTCGGATAGTATGTGACATGTAGGATGAGTGCGGTGTGTGACCAGTAGGATAGGTGTGTGACCAGTATAATGGGCGTGTGACCAATGCGTGTGGGATGCGTGTGGGACCAGTAGGATGTCTTTGTGACCAATATGATGTGTGTGTGACCAGGAGGATGGGTGTGTGACCAGTAGGATTAGTGTATGACCAAGAAAATGGGTGTGTGAGAAGGAGGATGAGTGTGCGACCAGTAGGATGTATGTGTGACCATATGGGATGGGTATGTGACCAGTAGGATTGGTGTGTGACCAACAGGATGGGTGTGTGACTGGTAGGATAGTGTGTGACCAGTAGGATAAGTGTGACCAATAGAATATGTGTGTGACCAGAGTATGGGTGTGTGAAGCCTCAATAGGCCTACATCCAGCACTGCTAATTCAACGAAGTTTATTACAATGTCTTGAGACAGTGGGGCAGATTCGCACAGTGGTGTGCGAACCCGCTCCAAGTGTTGGGGTAGGTTCACACACGGAAGGCTAAAAAATATCTTGCCTCTAGTAGTCTACTCTTTATTTCCCCAAATAAAATGTTTGTTGTGTTTGATTACAAATAATGCTATGATAATATTATGATACAGCTGTTATTCAATTCAACTCAGTGGATTAATCAGAAATATGAAGCAGTTTGCCTTAGATGTGCGAACCTGCCCTACTCTCCCCTACTTGTAGACTAGGCCTAGAGCCTATGCTTCCTCTGTACAACTTTCGTACCAATAAAAAGTTGTTATTCAATCTGTATACAGTTCCTATGCTAATCAAGTTGGAATTAAAAACTACACTAGTATTGGGCCTATATAAATTAGGTGTATTGGCTATAGTACGTTTGTTATCGTCTTCACAAATATTATTCCCCCCCCCCCCCCCCCAGATTCACGAATGCCCAGTTATTACAAGAGAAAGAGTAGACTATTTAACAGATTAAAACATATCTCAGTTTAGGCCTAAGTTTTTTTTTATGTGGAATAACGTTAAATTTCTAGTCTATAGGCTAGTATAGGCATTTTTTTAATTTAGCACTAACGTTAGACGTTAGTGCTAGGCCTAGTCTATATTTCTTTATCAAGTGGGCTCTGTTATGTAGCCTAGCCAGCAAACATAATCCCAACATTGGGCCAACGCCTCGTGTTTGCTTGGTATGCCCAGACTTTTTCGCTGGGGTGAAGGGTTGCCTATAAAAAATTTGCAAGCAGTGTGGTTTCTCTAGTTGGGTGTAGCCTAGGCCTATAGTCTAATCTATAGGCTACAAATAAAAAGCTCATCTAGAATATTTGAATCATGGACAGGCCTACTAGGTCTACAGATGACATAGACACAATATTTGGAAAAAATAAGCCTGATCTTACAAGTAGCCAAGCCTACAACCATGACAACAGACAGAAAGTCTGTATGTCCACAGCCAGATGAGTTCAACGAGTGACGTCACACCCACCGTATAGGTACTATATCGATCACCAGATGTCAACCACGGCGTTTCCAAATCTGTCAGCACCTTTGCATTTTAAACCTCGTATTAAACGTTGATAAATGACATATTGACAATCGTTGCGTTGGGGATGCTCTTAAAATATACTAATCTATCAAAATAATATGAAATATTTGATTTTCAAAACCTTAATAGCCTCACTTTAAGGCCATAAATTGATCATGAATTCGAAAATTCAGCAATTATATAATAAATAATGCAAATAACAACCAAGTGTAAACAATGAGAAGGCAATATGACATAACAAATATTATGACATTGTAAATGTTGGTAACTATAATCAATTGTAATTAATATATAACCATGTATTTCATTATTTATTTAACAGTCATTTTAATTAGTTAAATTTAAGCATTCAAAGCAATTATGTTTCACTTGAGAGATGACGATATATTTACTATTGCTATGTCTTTAAACGTTTGTTTTGGGCCTAAGTATTTAAAAAAAATATTCCCCCATAAAAATGACGTTTAAAATTCACGGGACTGTCGATTTCGCTCTTTAATATGTTTTTCTCGAGAAAAGTAAAAAAAGTTAGCCATTGCAATGAGAAAGAATGGGAAAATCAATCAAATCGTTTCATTTGCACACGATTTTCACGGTAGCTTGTAACTGCAATTTGTTCGCTTTGTTTTAGATGACGCTTAAGTGACTTTTAGGAACTCTCTACCTACGAAAAAAATCCCTGTTCGTTTTATTTGCGTTCATCAATTTGCGACATTTGTTTTAAAAAAATTAGCCTATAAGTGCATATCGCACAGTACTACAGATGTTAATTTTAACGTTAATTGATTATTACCCGTTGTCATTAATAAATTTGAATTGAGTAGCGTGTTCTGCACACCAGAAAATCTTAACTATATTAAAACATTGAACACATGCACATTTAGGATAAGGAGCTGTTAATTGATGTCATAACAATCATAATATAGAAACACTTTCAAAACGTGAACGTACGCATACATGTACATCATTTGTCAAAGTATAGTGGTGATGATTTTGTGTTGTTATTAAGTGCTTTAAGTATAATTGATTTTTTGCTTAATAATAATGCAAAACACGCTTTATTTGTCCTTAATAGCAGTTTTAAATGTTAAAAGAGTGAAGTATAACAAACACGTTATTTCATCACTAAGGTGATCATGCACAAAATACGCGAGATTGACAAATACAATAATTGAAAATAGTACTTGCGATTTTCTAATATAGTTACAATGATTTAATCATCAATAATATGTATCTGTTATGCATGTACTTGTGATATGATCATAAAATCGTCGTTTACCCCTCGCTCTGCCCATTTACCCCTGGTCCCTAGTAAGGGTAAATTTAACCCTGCGATTGGCAAAATGTACCCCTGGGGCCGGTTTCTGTAATGTACTTAAGTAAAAAATGTTAATTTTGTACTTAAGTATGTTACAGGAACTGGCCCCTGCGGCCGATTTCAAAAACATACTTAAGTAAAAAGTTAAGTAAAAAGTTAACATTTCACTTAAGTATGTTACGTAAACCAGCCCACTTCATTTTTTACTTAAGTACGTTACAGAAACCGGCCGCAGCGGCCGGTTTCTGTAGCACTTTTATTAACACTTTTTACTTAATTACGATACAGAAACCAGCCCCTGTGCGACATTTACCCTCTCGTGGTGCATACGAGGTATTTTGTTTTTCAAATTTACTTCCCCCCCCCCCCACCGATACCTCAACGAGCACCATGTTGCCCTCACGAGCACCATGTTGCCCCCACAATGACCATGTTGCCCCCACGAGCACCGTGTTGCCCCGACGAGCACCATGTTGCCCCTATGAGCAGTAGTAGTAGTAGTAAACGTTTGCTTTACGTCACTTTTCGGCACAAAAGGTCTTTTAAGTGACATTATAATACGATATAAACGTTGTAGTCAATTGATGAGATGAATGATGTACAGATGATGATGTGAGGGTGGGGGTGATAGGGCATGGTGGGTTATTGAGAGCGTTTTCCCCCACGAGCACCATGTTTCCCTCACGAGCACCATGTTTCCCCCACGAGCACCATGTTGCCCTCACGAGCACCATGTTGCCCCTACGAGCACCATGTAATCCCCACGAGCACCATGTTGCCTGCCCTCACGAGCACCATGTTGCCCCACGAGCACCATGTAACCCCCACGAGCACCATGTTGCCCCCCACGAGCACCATGTTGCCCTCACGAGCACCATGTTGCCCCCACGAGGGCCATGTTTCCCCCACAAGTACCATGTTCCCCCCCCCCCCCAAGTACCATGTTGCTTCCCACGAGCACCATATTGCCCTCACCAGCGCCATTTTGCTCCCCACGAGCACCATATTGCCACCACGAGGGCCATGTTTCCCCCACAAGTACCATGTTACCCCCACAAGGGCCATGTTTCCCCCCACAAGTACCATGTTGCTTCTCACGTGCACCATATTGCCCTCACCAGTGCCATTTTTCTCCCCACGAGCACCATATTGCCCCCACAAGCACAATGTTGCCCCCACAAGCGCAAAGTTTCCCTTACAAGTACCATGCAGCTTCTCACGAGCACCATGTTGCCATCACGAGCGCCATGTTGCTCCCCACGAGCGTCATGCTGCCCCTACGAGCACAGTGTTGCACCAACGAGCAGCATGTTGCCCTCATGAGCGCCATGTTGCCCCCACGAGCACAATGTTGCACCAACGAGTACCATGTTGCCCTCATGAGCACTATGTTGCACCCACAAGCGCCATCCCCCCCCCCCCCACAAGCACCATGTTGCTCCTCACGAGCACCATGCTGCTCTCACGAGCGCCATGTTGCCCTCACGAGCACCATGTTTCCCTCGCGAGCACCATGTTGCCGACACGGGCACCATGTCTTTTTTGAAAAAATAATTTTCAAAGGAAAAATTTTGCTTTTGACACATAGAAAAATATCTTTGTTTGATATTAATTTGCTTAGAAAAACAGGTAAAACTCACAGCACCTCCCCAATATTTACATCTGGTTCACCCCTAACGGCTTGGTTACACAAAGCAAGCGATATAATTATGTAAATATGGCAGATCATAATATATGTACATATGGCAAGTCATCAAGTCAAAAACAATAAGTTAGTAAGCGAATAATACTTTTTGTCACGATCTGCACAATCATGGCACGTCCTCGATGAATAATATCCGAACCGGCCAGGATTCGAGCCTAGTACCTCTGAGTTTCGAGCCACAACCGGATCGAATGACCATCAGGACCAGTTGAAGTGAAGTGATACAAATAAAGCTATTAGCTATTAGGCGGAAGCAAGGAATATAGAAAAGACAGGAATAACAACTGAGCCCTCCGATTGGGATCAAAGGATTGTGGTTGGACGCATGAATGGAGCCAATGATGATGTACAGTGGCGGCGTATATGAGCGTGTCCAATTAGCTCTAATCGTGTGGGACGGTGTTCTTTGCGGCATCCCTGGCTTCAGGGCCGATGTCAGGATTGCATCTGCCCCGTTACTAAGGGAAAAGGGGAATTCGGTCAAATATGCGCAAACGCCACGATGTCGTCATCAAGGGGGAATTCCCTGCGCATTACAGTGAGAGACCACGTGGGATGACGTACATTTAGATGCCACCATCATTTTTCTATGATATGTGAAAGCAAAGTTACGGCTAAGAATTCTAAAAGTATGTTCCTGTAACTAAGAAATTATATCCGTAAATAAAGTAACTTTCCGCAGGCCAAAGTAAAACTAAAATTAACCAACAGAAAGATACATGTAGGGGCCTATTAGTATGATTATGTGAAATTCCTATTATACTTTGGCTTGAGGAAAATACCCCCTCCCCCACCTGCTTTATTTGACCGTACCCCTCCCCCGTCATATTCTCACTACACGTTTTCTGGGGGGGGGGGGGGGGGGTATTCCTATTATCGCCAGCTCCATTTTTCATTATTATTTTTTTCAATACAGAGAATTGTCCGACTGTTAATAAACTAGTTTTCATCCCAGGCCAAGATCCTCTAGGCCAATATTTGTTTAAGAAACTTGAGAAAGTTATTGCAATAATTTGAAAATAGGGCCTCGTATAGGCCTAAATATTTTCTTTTATTATTTATCCCGAACATTTGAATAGACCCAACACCAAAAAATCTTCCATACCAAATTTAAAACAGCGAGAGTAATTTAATATAAAAGTTACCCCTATCACTTCCAAAATGCAAAAATTTTAAAACAGCTGAAACAATTAAACCATTTTAAAATAAAAGTTCAAATTATCGAGTGTGTTTTAATTTCACCCCCTTCCCCGAAAAATAACCTTATTCCAAATTTACGCCAAAATTGAAAAAGGCAAACAAGCCTAAGGGGGGGGGGGGGGGCTTACTAAAAAAATATAATGACTTAAAAGTATTACCGCACATTACAGATTAAAGATAAGCTGGAGAGGCTATACTACTGCATTTATTTCGGAGGCGAAATACGTTTTAAAACATGCACACCAGTCATGGCGGTAATCTGTTTCACCTAACAAGCACGCCACGTTGACCCAACACCGATTCAATGTTGGTTCAACGTCTACGACACTGGCCAAACATTGGCTGAACGTCTCGTGTTTGCTGTGTACCGCGCTGGGCTACACTGAGATTTTACCAGCTTTATCCCGCATGCTGGACCGTCCCTGGGGAGGGGACCATGTGCAATAAAAATTAGGGGTGAGGATCACCTTCAATGGAGGCATGGATCCCGCAAAGAACATCGTGACACGATTTTCGGGATAGTTGTTATTCCTGTCTTTGCTATATTCCTTAGCAGAACCAACAAAATATTCTATACGAAAGTAATATATGTACATATGGCAAGACATCAGGTAAAACCAACAAAATAATATATACGATGTCACGATACAGATGAGATTCTGACCAGATAAAGTCCTCATCCAGATCTCAACATATCACGTGTGATGATCCATCAGATTCAAATGACCTTGACCAGAATCTAAAACAAGGTGGGGTTCTCATAATTGTACGAATAATGTGCTATTATTTTCTATCTTGAAAGAAATTAATGTATGTATAGAGCATAACATAAGTGTAAATTATTGTGATGCTTCTTAACCCTTTAGATGCTAGGGACGACAACAGTGTTTTTTTATTGTATAAGCCGAATAAATATATGCTACTTGGAACAGACAGAGAGATTGGGGTTGAAAGGTGCGCTTGAACATAAAGATTTGCAAATGTTTGGTCCCAAATTTAACAAGTATGAGTAATTTTCACCCACTGGAAGTTGTGATTCGTGGCAGAGAGGCACAACTTGAAGTGGGTGACAATATAATTTTTAATGTAGGTCTTTACGGGTTAAGTCTGGTGGTCGCTGGGAATCGTTTCTGACACGTTTCACATTCAGAAGGTTTAACCATCAGCGTGAACTTGTCCATGCTTCTTAAGATTCCCTGAGTCTGAGTGAACTTTCCCATGCTTCTTAAGATTCCTTGAGGCTGAGTGAACTTTTCCATGCTTCCTAAGATTCTTTGAGGCTGAGTGAACTTTTCTATGCTTATTAAGATTTCCTGAGTCTGGGTGAACTTTTCCATGCTTCTTAAGATTCCCTGAGTCTGAGTGAACTTTTCCATGCTTCTTAAGATTCCTTGAGGCTGAGTGAACTTTTCCATGCTTCTTAAGATTCCCTGAGTCTGAGTGAACTTTTCCATGCTTCTTAAGATTCCCTGAGTCTGAGAACTGTTTATGACACACTCCACATTTATAAGGTTTAACACCAGTATGAATTATTTCATGTCGCTTAAGTTGATGTGTGTATATGAATTGTTTATGACATGTTCTACATTTAAATAGTTTAACAGCGGTGCGAATCACTTCATGTCGTTTAAGATGATGTGCGTAGGTGAATTGTTTATCACATGTTCCACATTTAAATAGTTTAACACCAGTATGAATCTGTTGATGTGACTTTAGATTGGATGCCCGTGTAAACTGCTCATGACAAGTTCCACATTTATAAGGTTTAACAGCAGTATGAATCCCTTCATGTCGCTTAAGTTGATGTGCGTACGTGAATTTTTTATCACATGTTATGCATTTAAATAGTTTAACACCAGTATGAATCTGTCTATGTCTATTTAGATTCGATGCCTGAGTGAATTCTTTATGACAAGTTCCACATTTATAAGGTTTTACACCACTATGAATCCTTTCATGGACCTTCAGATTCGCTGCCACTGTAAATTCTTTATGACATGTTCCACATTTAGAAGGTTTGTCACCAGTATGAATCCTCTCGTGCATCTGTAGATTTGATGGATATCTGAATTTTTTATGACATGCTCTACATTCATGACGTTTAACATCAGAATGTATGAGTTTATGTCGTTTCAGCTTATATTTACTGGAGAAACTTTCTAGACATTTATCACATTGATAAGGTTTATCAGCATGATCAGCAGTGACACATCTACCATGTGTATTATATACATTTACTGAGGTTTTACACACTTTGGATTCAGATTTGTCATTTCTGTTAAACCCCAAACTTGAACCAGTAAGATAAACTAAATTCCCGGTTTCAATATTATGTGACATAAAATCATATTTAGCAGCCATTAAAAAAGAATAACATGGTTGTATGTTTCCTGTCCTAGTGGAATGAGCCATGATGTAAACATGGCAATAATTTCTCAAATAATACAATGTATGTTGCTCCAAAGATGTCTAGAAGAACTGAACAACATGAATCCATTCCAATTCCTTTGCTTTAAGCACTCCATGTATAAGTCTTCAGAAGAGTTCAACTTCAATGACAAAGTGTTTTTTTCAATCTGCAAAAAAAAGATAAAATTATGTTTAAAGTTTGTGTCAGGTCAATAGTATTCGGTAAGTATTAAGAGGAAAACAGAGATTGACACAAACATTTTGGATTAGCGAGATTGTAAATAAAACAAACTCAAATCCTTCACAAATTATTATTTTAAAGATAAACATATCTAAGATAGGCCCACAGTTAAACTATAATTGGGGCAACGTCTCGTAATCTATGGGTCATAATGCAGGTGTGATGACAGAGGTGTGATTAAACTAATGTGACGACACATGTGTGACGACACAGGTGTGACGACACAGGTGTGATGACACAGGTGTGATGACACAGGTGTGACGACATAGGTGTGAGGATACAGGTGTGATATCATAGGTGTGACGACACAGGTGTGACGACACAAGTGTGAAGACACAGGTTTGACGATACAGGTGTGGTGACACAGATTTTAAGACCCAGGTGTGAAGACACAGGTGTAACGACACAGATGTGATGTCCTCGCATTTTGGTGTTTTTAAATATAAAATAGTCGTATTTTTTCACAGTCCAATGTTTACACATGTAGCCCCCCCCCCCCCCAGTAACAGCCACTGTCACAAACAAATTCAGACACAGTAATATTTAATTGAAGATGGGCAGTGAAATTGTTCTAAAAATTGTCCTAAAAATGTTCACAGAAATAATTAAACAGAAATGAGATATCCGCTAGTTAAAGCTGAAATATGAAGCTTTCCCAACAAACGCTTATATCGTGGTACTAAACTAACAAAACAAAACTTAATCCATTCACGCTGAATGAATTTTCGTAAAATTCTTTTAAAATGTGGCCTAAATTATAAGCCTACTAAAAAATATGACAGCCAAGCCCCCAAGCCACAACACCCCTCCTACATGAAATCATGTATCCTTCCCTGAAAATACATAGCATTCTTCGAATCTCATAAGTATGCATATTTTCATTTTGTGCGACTGCACTCAAATTTTCCTTATTACATATTTCATAGTTTAAAATTTATTTCCCAGGTCTGTAAAGCCAATTGAACTTCATTCATTTTTTATCTCAGAAGTACATGTGAATCCCAGGTTTTTACATATGATCATGAATATACAACAATAGCCTGAGCAATGTCTCAGACACTACTAGTAGGCCCTACATAGAATATATTGTGTCCTTATTCAATACTTCTTTGAACACTGATCGTCACTTCAATATCAAATTTAAAATCAGTTTTGGACAATACAGATAATTTTACTCTGACTATGGTGATTTTTTATACACTTACAGATGTGGGCTCAAATGGTTAAAAATAGAAAGCTAGTGATTGTAAGTTGTGATTGAATTCAAATGTAATAATAGATAATTGGAAACCCCTTGCATTAATGCCTGCCTGTTTGTATGATTTTGTCTAAAAAGATATTTAAATCTTATTACCATGATTAAATAATACAAGTTACATGTTACATGTCATATGTATAGTTTTTTCTTTGCATCTCAGATCTAAGGGGGCAATTAAGATTAACAACATTTCTATCAGATGCAGCTGAAATGAAATTTAGAGGTAAATAAAATCTTATCTATATGTCTTTTCTAGTTATTTTGTTGAACGCAGTCATATTGTTAAACAATTAATTATTTCCCACACTTTTTATTCTGCTAACTGTATATGGCAACAGTGTCATATTATAAGGGCTTGCAGAAGACCTGTAAAATAACTAATGCAAAGTTTATTATCATTGTGTAAACCTTTATACCAAGCTAAACGTATCATACACTATATTGTTTTCATGCAATTAAAACCAAATTGTGTTTTTATGTTTCAGATATTAGGATGGTTATGATGCAGTGACACAGGGCTACACAAACAGTTTACTTTAGAGTTAATATTTATTCTTTGTGAGCAAGATTAATGGTCACTACATATTCTGCAGTATGTCCAGTATCGCTGACTGAAAAACTATGCAATTTTGGCCAATAATCAATAATCATCATTTTCAAACAAAACTGGCATATGGTGCGCTATATTGATAACATATTGCATTGATGGTATGCTTAAGCAACTGTATGAATTGTTAATTGGTTGGAACATTGCTTGCTGGTTAAAATTAAATGCTGAGCAAGCCAGCATACATGTATTTTCAATAATAATCTGAACATAATGTATTTACATAGTCAAGTACATTCTCATCACATTAATTAGGCTGTTTACAACAACAAAGATCAAATGAATTAGTCAAATGTTGTGGTTCATAAAAAACAATTCAATAAATGTTTTGTCATATTATCTGATTATGGCATGAATTGGTAATTATGTATTGCCTGATGTGAATGATAATATAAACAAGTATATCAATCAATAAGGTTAAATTCTATTAAGGTAGAAAGATATATGGTAACTTTGATGAAGATTCAATGTGTAATATATTCCACCAAAATTGATGTACAGAATCATATATGAATAATTCTTATATTTTTTTCAAGAATGTAGGCCCTCTAATAATATGTTTTTTCACGCTGGTGATTGTTGTTAAATTGACACAATCAGACTAAAATCATAAAAAAATATATTTTTATTTCGGCTTCCTAATATGCCCATAATATGTGATGTTTTTTTTAATTTTGGGTTGTTGTGGCAACGTAGCGAGTGTACCGAAAGGCCAGTTTATCAGCTGTTATTCCTGTATTTCTTATTTTGTACATGCATGTCTGAAATTAAATGTTGTCCTTATTTCTCGTTCAAATGGTAAATGCGAAACACAACATTTTATAAACTTAGGCAACTCTAGTCTAGGGACATGTTGACATATTATGGACATATCCAGCCAAAATAAAATTTGCCTGATAGTCTCGTTTTAAATGATGTTAACCATTTCAGCTTAGGGACCATCTTTAGACGTCAGAATCTAGATATCAGATTATGATGTCTAAAACAGTCAAATGAAGTAGTTGGGGATCCAGGTACCCAAATTTTGAGATCACCTGACGTGGCTATACTTTTTATTTGTGTTTTTTCTATTAGTCTGGCAATTGGGCTCACACGATTGACTGGTCTGCTTTGCCAGAAATATTGCGAAAAAAAATTATGGCCATTTTTGGAAGAGTACCCTAATTTTTTTGGAGTTTTTTGAAAATTCACTATTATTTGATTTGTCTGGTCAATAATTACAATCAATGTACAAAAAACATGTTTTTATAATAGTGTGTGATCTAGTGTATTTTGAGACCATTTTCAAATGATTTAAAGTCATTTTAATGATATAAAAATGCGTTTTTATTCAAGAATTCATCCGTAATTACTTGAGATTTGCTAATGGACGGTATATGGGTCAGACATATTGCTTAACCAGGTCAATACAAAAAATAAAAAAAAGTTACACTTTAAGTTCTGGATGTAATGTATATTGTAAAGATATATATTTACGTATTATCCTATGCCACTTAATTTTAAAATGTACAAAGATATAGGAATACACACTTTTATTTAGTTTTGTTAGTGTTGAGCAATAACCAAAAGATACGGAGTCAAAATGAGACAAAGGATGTAACAAACAAATTAGTTCACTACACAATTTAAGAGAAATAATACACACGTAAATTGAAAGTGGATATAAAAAGTTGATTTGGTGAAGCGAATTATAATTAATAATACCATATAATTCAATGGCTGAGGGGGGTCCTGTGTGCATTTTTAGGTCCCCTAAGTTTCTGTTGAAAATTGTTTAGGGGACCACCCCAGGAGTAGAAAAAACTTGGGTAGACATGCTGGATCGTGGTAGCAATTTAGAAAAATGATTTTCAAAATGGCCGCCCGAAGCCATTCTGAAAAACCTAAATGTCAATTTGTTTTGCACCAGTTGGCCAATTTTGATGATCAAAATGTCCAGTAGAGGGGTTTTCAGGGTGCTGAGTCGATTGGAAGGGGTTTAATATGACCTGAAGTAAGTATCATTCGAAATTCAAAATGGCCGCCATTTTTACTTGAGAAAATTATGTTTTTATTCATTCTGATATTATGGGACTGAGTACATGGATGGTTATTGAATATTGCTTTTTGTTTCTGAACTTGTGCATTGCGTGCAGTTACCAGCCTAAAATAACTATACAATATGGGATATTTTAATACCTGGAATTTTCACTTAAATGGCCATACTGGCCGAAAAGTGAAGTAAAGCAGAAATTTTACTTACTTAAACTGAATATTTTAGTACGATCATGCTTTTATTAGCTTTGTCTTTCCTTTACTACTTTAACTATACAATATGGGATATTGTAATACCTGGAGTTTTCACTTAAATGGCCATACTGGCCGAAAAGTGAAGTAAAGCATTTTACTTACTTACTTATTAAATGAGAAAATTATGTTTTTATTCATTCTGATATTATGGGACTGAGTACATGGATGGTTATTGAATATTGCTTTTTGTTTCTGAACTTGTGCATTGCGTGCAGTTACCAGCCTAAAATTCAGAAATGAGTATTGATATCCTGGGCCTCGAGTTGCAATTGGAATAGAATCACAATTCTGGTGTCTACACCTATGTTTTTCGGGCTAATGATTCGAATGAAAAAAACCATACTGGAACATTGGTGGATTTGAATAAAATTCAAGATGGCCACCGACGAATTGTTCTTTGTTATCGTATTGAAGACATCCACATGGTTAGAAAACACTCCTTCGTATATTTGAACATGTATATGTTACTCCCTTACCAACCTGTCATAAAATTTGAGTCGTGATACCCAATGTTCACAATATAATGAGGGCATTACCCCGGGTTTTAATTGACATATAGAGTCATATTCGAGCGGACCACGTTACACCTTAGTATCCAGGTCACCGGCAAAATGAAACCAGTAATTTACAAAATAGGATACTGATTATACTTTTAGGCTCAACTACAACAATTGTGGAGTAAACTCCCTGATGGACTAGATGGTGTAGATGACCATACGCGAATTGCGAGCCGTGCTGAAAAACAACACGAATCAATACGATTCTTTATTATAATGAACGCTGGGGGGGGGGGGGAAGTATCAATTAGAATAGCTCCTGGGATGACATGGGGATGGAACCTTTATTAGATTAGTGTTTCAAATAGTCATATATTGCACACATCGCAGGTTTTATTTAAAAAAACAGGGAAATATGCACACCTCCATATAACCATATAATATTTAGTACATTACATGTGTAGCAGGGCACATGCGTATAGTGCAACAGCGAACTCAATTCCGCATCTGTGAATGATGCACTTCTCATTAATGATTCTGATGGCCCAACATCCTATTTCCCGCAAGTATTTGATTCTCAGCTTTCACAAATTATTAAACGTTTGCCTGCCCGTGTTGTTGCAGTGTATAAACACTTGCGATTGAGAGTATTGTGCTTTGAATTCCTTCGCCAGCTCACTCATACTGTTAAATTTACGATTTGTTATCTGTTCTTGTGTGCTGGATATTTTTTTGTTTTCATATGGTGTACATTCAACAGACATTGTTACAGAGTAAGTAGCTGCGAAATATTTTGTTCGATGTGTAGTAACTCATAAAATATATCTTGTGAATATATAAATATTCTATATAGCCGAAAGACGCTGATCAGCTACATATCTTTTGTACTTGATGTTAGTCATATTGAACGAAAAACAGGATTGCCAGGGGGAGGGGTGAATTAGTATGAGTGTACTGGACAAAGACTGCACAGCACAATACTCTACAGGACTCGCAGATTTCCATATGTTCACATACTGTGACACCATCAGTGAATTGAAATAGCAAAGTTGCTTCAGCACATTTATCGTGCTATTTATCAGATGGAAGAGTGTGCATATTTCTGTAATCATGCGTGTATGTATTTATTCTTGCTGTAGTTAAATTCAACGTAACTTCACCAAAAGACTCCTTGGTTCACGGAGAGCTATGTTTGCCCCACCCCACATGTTGTAACATAGGATAACTGGAGATTAACTTGATTTTGAACATGCTTACATATTTGTAACACCAATAATTCATTTGTACATTTTTTTTCACACAAATGAAATGACAATAGGGACATATTATACGATTAGTTAGCTATAATTGACAGATTAAATACACGCAGTGATGTTTTTCTAACTATGCATGTCTTCAGTACCACGAGATAATGGCAAAGCTAAATTTCTGGACGATAACTGCTCAGAGACACAAAGATATATTTTATAACCATATCTGTCCTCATTACTATGCCATTTTATTATTTTTATAGAATGTTAGCAAATATAATTTGGTTGTCAATATATATACATCGTGATTTTGTCATTAAAATATTTTTGCTGGCAGCCATCTTGGATTTTTCCGAATTCGCAACACAGGAATGACTCCATCTTTCTATAAATGGTTTCATTAGATTCTTTGACCACGAAAACATATGTGTAGACACCAAAATTATGATTCTATGTAAATTAGAACTGGATATATTGTCCAAATTAGACTTTTGTTGCGCCATGCAATTTTGAGAAATGGCCGAAGCCCATATCACGCCCCAATTTTTTGTATTTGTATAAATATTTTATAAAAAATCCAACAGTGTCCTGAAAACTCCTGGTGAGTTCATAAATACTATTCTGCAATATATTTACACGTTTTGGAAAATACAATATTCACACATATATCCATCTCTGTGCCAGACTGTTGTTTGGGTGTAGAGATTATTTTATCTAATTTATGCCTCATCAATGTAATTTACGCCATTGTCATTTCAATATATTAAGAGGGGTGATTATGGTGGAAATTTGTCAAAGATGTGCACTCGTGTTTGTCAATTTCTTATAAAACTAATTAATATTTGAAGAAAGCAGGAAGGATCAGTGGCGGATCCAGAATGTGCAAGAGGAGGGGGCGTAAGCCACATTTTGGCTGAAAAAGGGGTGTTAGCTTCACTTTATTCCGAAAAATGTATGAAAATGCAATATTTTCACCAATAGGGGGGGGGGGGGGCGTACGCCGGGTAGGCCCTATGCTGGATCCGCCACTGAGGATGTATAGTGTCCTCTGCAAGAGAATGTTTAAATTCCTTGCTTATCAACATAATATATTATTGTAAATTAAAAACAGATGATATGTTTGAACAGATATACATTTCAGGTTGTTTATTTGAATAATTAAATTAATACTGGTGAGCATGTCCCTTGATTGTTACAAATTTGGTAAGTTCATAGCAAGTTCACCAAACATGCTGAGTTATCAAGTACTGTAGTAATTTTTATCCAATGTGACTTGTACATCCACCTATTTGTAACTAAATTAGGCCTACATTGTTATCAATAGTAGCCTAATGCCTACTATTATATGGCAACCCTTCAAGTGAATCTATCATGTTATGGTATTACAGTACCCATGGTACCACATTTTGTTAAGAATGATTATGTGTTGTAATGTTTATTGTGTTTTGTATCATTGTTTACTGTGTAGCCTAGTGATGACATTGTAAATGTTTTTTGTCCATGTGTCAATATCTATTTTCTATCTGCTATTTTAACTCGGGCGAAATTTGAGTTATAATCTCATACCGTATCCCCGCGCATAAACATGCATGCATTTATAAGTGAAATTTGACTGTTTTAGGCATGGCTACTAAGATATTTTTGTTCGTTTATAAGTGCATGCACTTATATTCGAATACTATGTGCATGCACTTATATTAGAAAAAATCAAGCGATAGAGTATGGGTGTGATAGCTGAGAAGCGTGGACAAATGAGGTGTGATATAACCAGATAACAGTTCAGGTATTGTCAACACCTATTGCCTGCAGTCACTCCCACAAGTTCACTTTACATTATTATTGAATTGCATTGTTTAAAGGTCGATAATTATAATGGCCTATAGTATATGTCCTTATGTATTTTCGTGCAAAATGTTTGTTAAAAGTGTTTTTTTTTATTCCCATTTGGAACATGGTAGTGATGAGAAAAAAAAGGATTGCATTTCTTCCAACTCTTTAAATATATGAAAATCGACTAAATCCAAAATGGCCGTCATGTTTCCAAGATATTATCTATTTCACCATATTTTTTAAAATAAGAAGCACAAAAACATGTATAATATATCGATTTGTATAGTTTTTTAAGACGGGGAAACTGATCACACCATTATATTTTGGAAATAAACAGTTTAAACTTGATTTTTTCAATTTTTCCCAACAAAATATAAAAACATAGCATAAGTTATCTGCTACGTGTCCGAGAGGTGTGCTCGGCCTTGAACGGAATTTAGGATACTGTGTGGAGGGCAGTGCCAATTAAGATACATCTCACCATGCTCAGGAGGTTATCCCCCCCATAGGGGTGGTGCACTCGGTGAAAATTTGGGTTTGGTGTGCAGACAGGATAGTCAAACACTTGTATTGAATATACATTTGTGGCCAAAAATATACCTTTGAATATACAAAATAACTAGGCCGTATACACTGTTTCTGGCGTAAGCATACCAATTATTAGGCATATACATATTTGGACAATAACACACCCTTTCCGAATAGACACAATGCTCGGGATAGCCTAAAAGTTTTAACAAACTATCTGTCACTGTCTAAAACATGAAAACCCTCTTTTTTGCGCAGCACACTCATCTAGGCCTAATGTTTGAGACACAAAGTAGCCTTTGAATAAACACATGATACAGCTGGGTTATTTTATTGACCCTTGAATATGCAGTACGTGTGATTTCCATACCCTTAGATATACCACAATTGTCACTTCTTGAAAATACAGAAATCGGTACAGCTCTAATACACCATGTACACGGAACGTTATCCTGGTCCAGTTTAGTCATATTTTATATGTGCAAAAAATGTTCGAATATCCCAGTCATTCGTTCACTTATTCACTCATATATTTTCACCCCCCCCCCCCCCCGATGATATATATTATTAACAAATTTCTGAAATATGATTTAATTGATTACCATTTTTAAATATTACATAAACATTATCTTCACTCCAATGAAATACCGAAGGCACGTACTAAAATTACATTCTGGCACAAAGTAAAGAATGTAATAATTATGACAAAACTTATTAAACTGTTATGCTTACCACTCCGAAAACAAGTAACTTGATTTACTTTATGGTACTAGCATCATTATATGTGCATAGATTCATGCAATTGTTGAATAATCAGTGATATATAATTATAATCACATCTGCCTGATTCACATGCTTCAATTATCTGATATTACAATACCAGTCAACATTTTTAAGATATTGCTGCTTATATTTTCGGAACTATCCTTTTTCTCAATATATATCGAAAAAGAAGATAATTAAAAACAAAGTATGTTTAGAGTGTTTCTGAGAGTGGTTCGCCGGCTCAACTCTTAAAAAAAGGCTTCGACTCTGTACGTACTTTGGATTCACGTTTTTACACACTTTTCGCCATTATATATTATAACTGCATCTCTACATCTTGTTTTTTTTTGTTAGTGTAATACTGAGGTATCATTGAATTAAATGTACCAGTAACAGTTTCCCTAAGGTTATTGACATAATTACGTATATCTCATAATTATAAGATAAGGTATAAATTGAAGGATAATGACTTTACACAATCATGAACATAGCTATAAAAGCTCTTCAGATAATAATTTTCTTTCTTTTCAGAATAATTTTCCTGCTCTTAACTTACATTCCAGGAATTTCATAACAGCAATGCAAGATCCAGATGGTGCTGCCGCCTTTAGCCATCACCATAAAATTATGACCAATGTTAGTTTTAACTCTCCCAAGTTGGAAGAAAAATATAGGCCTAGCACTAAGCAGCAAAAATGAATCGGTTGCTACAAATGAATAAAATATCTTTTGTGGAGGATAGCTTAGATTGTATGACAACTAAATGCCAGAATTGCGTAAAAATTGTTTTATGTACGAAGAGCTACTATCGAACTTTGCAATGACCTTAGGTTGTCCTAGGTATGATATTTGTTTGTTACTGTAAAGGCCAACCCTGCAATCTTTATTTTCTTTAGCATACCCTTTTCCATTAATAAGTAAAACATTACTTTTTGCGTCAAAGTGTGCAAGTGAACTGCTTGAGGACGGGTGTGAAAAAAAACAGTAGGCCCTATGTTCTGCCATACCCTTTGCAAATAATCTATATATAACACAGAGTTATTGATACCTATAGACCTGTGTAAATATCTAAATATGACAAATAGTTCAGTTATTCTTCCACTTTTCTAATTTAGTAGGTAACATATTATTTAGCATTTTTAGCCTCCAGAAGTGTTAGTTGCGCATTTGACGTCTTGCAATTCAGAATTATGCGCAGAATATACCAGATTGGAAGATTTTCTATGATTTAACATTGAAATTATATTATAAAGCATCCATCGGGAAAGGGATCCTCAGTGTATCTGAACAATTACGCTTGGTTCATATTCTAACCTACCATGCTGTTAGTAATGTTTATGTGTGATGTATAGGCTTACTACTAACTACTACTAAATCATTGCTTTACGTCACTTTTCGGCTCAAATGTTCTTTTAAGTGACATTGTAATACGATAAAAACGTTGTAGTCAAATGAATATGTACAGATAATGATGTGAGGGTGGGGGTGATAGGGCATGGTGGGTTATTGAAAGTGTTTTCTTTCGCTCGCACAATAAGGGGTTCTGGGCATGTCTAGGGAATTCACCCCCAGACGGTAATGTGTAAGCTTACTACACGCATATAATGAATATATAATTATGTGCCGGTATGTAATTTAATTGGGAATATATATAATAAAGCTTATCGTAGCATTTTAGGCAATATACATGATATATTGATGTTGAATGATGGGAAGATTTGTTTTATTGTAGTTCCTGATAAAAATATTATGGAAAAAATAACTTCAGTAATTTCATGGCAGCCATTTTGAATTTCATGTTTTACAAAACATCTACAAGGATGAGAGCTCCACATCCGCCCAGATATAACCATAGGGGGACCAGCCAAGCATAATCAAAACAGAAAACAAACTATCAGTCAAAACAATGTTAGACGCAGTGCCACTGCGATATCAGATTGTTTTTGCTCATATTTGCATAAATATAGCCTTTACAATATTTTTTTCTAAAAACAAATGAAAGAATTAGCTTTCTTATACCTGAAAACAATTGTATAGACATATCATTTATTTCTCTAGCGTATGTAGTTGCAAAATTATTCGTAAATATGTTTATTTTTATATACTTTGGCGGCCATCCTGGATTTCGCCATTCTAGACATTTTTGCGACCTAGAAAAAAATGCAATCCCTATTTTTCTTGATCTTCATGATATTTTGAGTCAGAATCAAGTGAAAAATCAATTTTAACAGACAAATTGCACGAAAGTGTTATATGTGACATATGAGCCTACACTAATATGTAGGTGGTTGTGTGAGGCTGTACTGTATGTATATGGCCCGCCGGCTGTCACTTATTAGGAGGCTCACCCCCATGGAGGGCGCTACTGCATGCATGACAGCGATGGTCTAAAATAGATGATTATAGCGGAGTCGGCCTTCCCTCTCTCGTACTGTACCATGGATAAACAAGTGTGACGTATAGCCTATTTATTAATCTGCATTTAGGCCTACTGCTACGATGCGTAGGATATATTATTATTATTCAGCACCACCTGGTGAATGAGTGTGAAATGTATTGTGTAGCGATCTATACTTGACACAATAGAGCTGGACTACACACAGAGCGGCTGTGGTCACGGCCAAACACAGGGGCGTAGCCAGGATTTGTCAGAGGGGGGTTCGAATTTGTGCTGTACCTCTCCAGCCTCAAAGAGGCTGCCCGGCCAGAAGAGGCGGCGATTTAGGGGGGTCTGGGGGCATGCCCCCCCCCCCCAGGAAATTTTGAAATATTATGTTTCTGTTTGTGCATTCTGAGGTCATTTTGTATTTTTTTTATGATTAATTTTTATTGATTGGATGGTTGCCAATTTCCGAAATGAAAGATGCTAATTTAAAAAATCTGAAAATAGAGATATAGATCCAGGCCTCCAGCTATAGTATTTTTTCGCCCTCATTAATTTTTTCAACCTCATTAACTTTTCCAGAAAATAATCCAATTTTTTTGAATTTCTTCCACTCGCCTTTCGATCCTCATAAGATTTTTTTTCATCTAAAACAGACAAAATAACCATAGTGGTATATGGATAATGATACACCAAATTAACAGCAATTTCCATGAATCTTGAGTGTTGCAAAATGCTGGATAACTTCATCATCGAAGATAACCATGTCATGGTATACATATGCATAAGAACAGAGTCTTCCTTGTGCCATGGTGTGGCGCTTGGTATGGCGCATATATATAACGAAACTCACCATGTTGCCATTATAACTTTAGTCCATTCAAATTGCAATTTGATCTGGAGAAAATTGTACTTGGAACAAAATTTACTTCAATGGGAATCGAAACCTATCTATATAGCATGAAAAGTCCACAAGTAAGTAAGTAAAATATTTGCTTTACTTCACTTTTCGGCCAGTATGGCCATTTAAGTGAAAATTCCAGGTATTACAATATCCCATATTGTATAGTTAAAGTAGTAAAGGAAAGACAAAGCTAATAAAAGCATGTTCGTACTAAAATATTCAATTTAAAGTGTTTGATATGATAAGATGACGATGCTCCTGGCACCTATATGTAACGAGTCTGATGACATGTTGAAGCGCCTGCACTACAACACAGTTTAATGGGTATAAAAATATCAGTATAAATAATGTAAAATATGAAGTGAATTTAAAATGAACGACTTTTCAAGTCACTATATCTCCATGAAATTGGAGTCATTGTGTAAAAACTACAAGTCTAAGTCAAAACAGTGTCATTGTCAAAACAAATATATAATATATACTATAATACTATATACTATAATAAAAAAAAGTAAACCCATTTAGACATAAATATGAATGACATAAACAATGAACAGAGAAACCATTAAGTAAGTAAGTAAATGTCTTCTTTACTTCACTTTTCGGCCAGTATGGCCAGAGAAATCATGAAACCACAAAAAATTCTCAAAAATTAAAGACTTACAGTGCCCCCACAGTTGGTAATAAGGTCTGTGATATTGGAGGACATCACAGAGCGATCACGAACCGTGAGGACACCGTAAGTCACCACAGGCTGATTGTACGGCAATGGCTTCTCTATGACATGCTGCATTATCCGCCAGGATGCCACAGAGAAACCATTAAAACAATGAAGTGAAAAAAATAATTATATGGCAATGGCTTCTTTCGGACATCCCGTCAAACACCAGGATGCCAGAGAGAAACCAGTGCAAACACAAAAAACAAATCGTAGAGGAATTATGAGTAGATCTACAATGAGTACTATGAAAAAATATATAAAATATATAAATATGAATATACAAAGAATATATAAAGAACTCGAAGCGAAAACTATTCGAAAATAAACACAACAACCTCAGTGAAAAACCCTTAACCACCGGAAAGCAAACACATAGAAACTTCACGTTAAAAAAATAGAAAAACCTGGTTCGATGAAAGGTTTGGGTGTGCTTGGCCTTCTAAGAAGTTGCCCAGGGGGGACCACGCGGAGGTGACACCCTTCCCCCCCGAAAAGTCCACAAAAGTGTGCGTGGGGTAACATAGGGCCTATATTAAAATAATAATAATGAAATTGCAATTTTTTATAAATCATTAAAATGTACTAAAATATAATAAAATGTATTAATTATTATTATTTAGGGGCCTACTATCAACGACAAGCAACTATTATATAGGAAAAACAGTTTGTAGTTTACAGATCATCGATATTTCTACAGAAGTAACTAGTCCTATGTGGGAGGGTTTGTGGTGCAGCCTTAATAACTGCGGGGGTGGAGGGTTGTGTGAGATATAGTAAGTAGCCTGTATCTGTTACCCTGATGACATCGCAAGGCTCTGACAAACTGACCGCCATGTTTTAGCTGGCATGGCTCTACGGTGATCACCAGAGCGGGCTAGCTGACTAGGGCCAACACCAATACCGTCTTATCGGTAGGCGGAGTCACTGTCTTTTTTACACGGGCAGCTGTGGAAAAATGGCAGTCACTGCGGCCGAGCTCCGCGCAATGTGAGTAGCTTGGTTTAGCCGGGTATGTATCTGTCACTGTGGGTCACTGTTATTGAGAATGAATTGGGAATGAATTGAGGCCGAGCACGCTACCTCTCGGTAACGGAGGGTCTTCACAATATTGAATCATCACGAGTGAGCGGAGAAGAAATATTTTGTTTCTTTTAAACTTAAAGGTCAGAGTGGGGTTTGAACCTGCGATAGCCGACTTTCCAAGCAGGTAGCGAGCTTCAACCACTGCACCAGGGCTCCCACCCATGTAATTGAGCGTTTGGACAGCATCAGTAGGACCAATTCTACGTGAAACAACAGCAATAGCATCGGTTATGGCACGATACAGAATTAAGACGAGGCAATGATAAGCAATATCTTGAAGGGGCTACGTCGTCACATGCTTCTGATAATAATAAGTACAGCCTACATGTTTCTCCTTTCAGGTTGGCCCACAAATAAGCATACTTGCATACGCACGGGAAATTCCCGTGAGCACAGTTGTGATAAAAATTAACACAACAGGAATATTACTGGCTCAGACACAGTTAGGCTACCTCTCTTTGAAATAACCATTTTGAATGTGACATTTTGAGCCAAGTCTTAAATGTCATCTCTTCATTTACAAATTATTTATTGAACTCGATATCATGGTGATAATAGTGATTTTGTGAAGTTTTGGCGGCCATTTTCGATTTAAAAAAAATGCCACTGGATAAAATTTTACACACCCTTTAGAAATTACTACCTCGGACCCATATGCATCAAAATGAGTCACAAAAAACTTTATACACTCTTAAGTCTTTCCACCCTTTGTGAAAATTCCTCCTGACTAATTTCTGTTGTAGTTATTTGACAGTCAGCGATGTTGGTGCGCCACCAAAGGAGGGGGGGGTTCGCCCGAACCCCTCGAACCCTCGAACTAAAAGCGAGATCACGTAAAGTGAAGTGAAGAAAAGGACAGCCAGCTCAGCGGCCGCAAAAGTGTAGGCCCACGGTACTATTACGGCAGATAATCATCTTCTATCGTCATAGCTAACTACTATATATAGTATATACAGATAATATTTCTACCTGCACGGCTATCTGTTATCAGGCGTGTATATCGGGTTGATATAGAGCTGCTGCCGCTGCTGGTGTCTTTCGTGCACGTCTGGTGTTATCTGGGTCAAATCTGTACACACTATATACATAACAAGTGAGGTTTAATGTATCACGGCATAGAACAACAACCGTAATGGTCGAGAGGAGTAGAAATAATGCAGCAGTCAATGTATTCCCCGACCCACCCCACCGCGGGGCAGCCTGGGGGTTACCACGGGGGTTACCTGGGGGTTTGCTGTTTGTTCAAGCCCCTGGGGTGTGGGGGTTTTCTCAAGCTTTGCCCCAGATTGGAATCACGGGATTTGTCTATATTGAAAATCTTTCAAGTGACTGCTATAAAATAAAAGTTTTATTTTTCAAAACATTGAAGCTGTCATGTTCAAGTTCAGTGGGGGTTGATGTGCGACAGTCATATATGTTCAAGGTGATGGGAGGGGGTGCAGGGGGTGTCAGCCATGTGCAAGGTGATGGGAGGGAGTGCAGGGGCGCCAGCCATGTTCAAGGTGATGGGAGGGGTGTCAGCCATGTTCAAGCATTCTCCACACATAGATGTCGCTCAGGTCAACCCCGCTCTCTCTGTAACCACACGCCATGTTTGGACAGAAACTGCTCATTTTGAGCAGTTTTTGTTGATATAACTACTGTAGGCTTATAAACACGCTTGAGTGTCCTGAATATATATGGCAAATATAAAACACCACTACTCCGCCACATATAAGTTTCTATTCACATAGAAATAGAAAACATTCGATGGATTACTTTTTCCGCCTACGCGCTGCTGTGAGACGGTCCATGTTTACGTTTTTCTGACAGTATTTACAATCGGCTTCAAAACACTGGCAAATATAAATTACTGAATGACATGCGAATTGTGCTGGTTCAATTTATCCACCACTAAACAGAATAAATAGCCCTTACCTGTAGCAAACTCTAAGATCAAATTAAATATTGAAAAAAAATAACTAATAAGTCGAAGTGAACACCAAAATAGTTCCGTGGTTATAGGAATGGTTATAAAATCACGTGGTAACGCTCCCTAACGGCTGATAAATCTGGTCAATCGCCATGCGTTCATACGGCGAAATGAGCGTGTGGTATCAGAGATATAATCTCTGAGGTCAGAATGATGTTCAAGGTGATTGCAGGGAGGTGAGGGGCGTCAGCAATGTTGAAGGTGATAGGAGGGGTGAGGGGCTTCAGCCATGTTCAAGGTGCTGGCCGTCAGTCATGTTCAAGGTGATGACCAGGGGGGTGAGGGGCGTCAGCCATGTTCAAGGTGATGGGGGGTAAGGGGCGTCAGCCATGTTCAAGGTGATGACAAGGGGGTTGACGGGCGTCAGCCATGTTCAAGGTGATGGCCGTCAGCCATGCTCAAGGTGATGACAAGGGGGTGGGAGTGAGGGGCATCAGCCATGTTCAAGATGATGGAGGGGGGTGAGGGGCGTCAGCCATATTCAAAGTAATGGGAGGGGAGTGAGGGGCGTCAGCCAGGTTCAAGGTAATGGGAGAGGGGTGAGGGGCGTCAGCCATGTTTAAGGTGATAGGGATGAGGGGCGTCAGCCATGTTAAAGGTGATGACAAGGGAGGCGGGGGCGTCAGCCATGTTCAAGGTGATGGCCGTCTGCCATGTTCAAGGTGATGACAAGGGGGTGGGAGTGAGGGGCATCAGCCATGTTCAAGGTGATGGAGGGGGGGGGGGTGAGGGGCGTCAGCCATGTTTAAGGTGATGGGAGTGAGGGGCGTCAGCCATGTTAAAGGTGATGACAAGGGGAGCGGGGGTGAGGGGCGTCAGGCATAGTCAAAGTGATGGGGGGGGGGGGAGTGAGGGGCGTCGACCATGTTCAAGGTGATGGGAGGGGGGTGAGGGGCGTCAGCCATGTTTAAGGTGATGGGAGTGAGGGGCATCAGCCATGTTAAAGGTGATGACAAGGGGGGCGGGGGTGAGGGGCGTCAGCCATGTTCAAGGTGATGGCAGAGGCTAAGGGGCGTCAGCCATGTTCAAAGTGATGGGAGGGGGGTGAGGGGCGTCAGCCATGTTCAAGGTGATGGGAGGGGGTGAGGGGCGTCAGCCATGTTTAAGGTGATTGGAGGGGGTGCAGAGGTGTCAGTCATGTTTAAGGTGATGTGAGGGGTGTCAGTCATGTTCAAGGTGATGGAAGGAGGGGGGGTGGGGGGAAGGGGCGTAAGCCATGTTCAAGCCGAAGGGAGGGGTGGGGGACGTCAGCCATGTTCAAGGTGATGGTAGGTGAGGGACGTCAGCCATGTTTAAGGTGATGACAAGGGGGTGAGGGGCGTCAGCCATGTACAAGGTTGGGGGGGGGGGTGAGGGGCGTCAGCCATGTTCAAGGTGATGGGAGGGGTGTCAGCCATGTTCAAGTTGATGGCAGGGGGCGAGGGGCACCAGCCATGTTCAAGGTGGTGTGAGGGGCGTCAGCCATGTTCAAGGTGATGTCAGGAGGTGAGGGGCGTTAGCCATGTAGGCCAAATAGGCCTACTAGACTAAGTAGCCTAGTTGATCACAAATGGTATTCTAATTGTGTCCTAATATTAATTTAAAATGCTTATTTAAATGTTACGCAATGAGGTAGGTCTATCGTCACATAATGATTATTATTGATAGAAATCATTTATAAATACAAACCAGGAGATTTATCCCACCCTGTTGGGTGGAGTTTTACCTGGGGGTTATCAGGGGGCTTTGACTTAAAATGTGCCCCTGGTTGTGGGGACTTTTGTGTTTTTGGGACACCCAAAAAGCAAATCCACCACATAGCCCCGCGGTGGGGGGTGTCGGGGAATTCGTTCACTGCTGCATAAACTCAATTCAAATTTCTAAAATGTTTTGTGATAGATGTTTAGTTGGTCTAATAATTACATTTTGAAGATGTATAATTTTGCAAAAAATATTTTTATTTTTTGTCATTCAGAGCTGGAAATTGCGTTAGCAATTCCAGCTCCAAATAAATGAAAAATAGTTCTTGGATTTAGGTGCGCATTGGAGCGTAGTTGGAACCAAGTGCGTATTCAAATCCAAGTAGAAAATATACTTGATTTCAAGTACGTACTTGAAAGCAAGTACAATACATTTGTTCGGCTTAATTTTATGTTAAACAAAGCTAAATTAATTATTTAGGTCGTCAATAGATAGAGATAAAACATATCTGTTGAATGACATCTTTTGATTTGGGCACACAACTTGTAAAAGGTTTCGTTTTTGACAAACATCCTGCAGCTTGTGTTTACATCTATCAAAATGCATTCTGCGATAAAATAGGTCGACGTGGGCAGGAAGGAAGATGTCTCATCGATTTCTGCGCATCTTGACGGCCATTTTGTATGCAAGGAATTGTGGGTATGGCGGGCCGATTTTTGTAAACAGACTATTTCCTGTGGAAAAAATACAGTTTGGACCATCTTCTGTATTTCCGATGTATTGAAATCGAAGGTAAGGAGTTTAAATTTAAAAAAGCTTATATGGAAAAGTTAGTTTAATATCTCCCACATGTAGGCTACTTAGATGAGCCAAAATGGCGGTAATGACGATCAATTTATCGCGGACATTGAACGGTCAGGTGTCACCTAAATGTACAATATCTACTTGGATTTAGGTACGTACTCAAAAGCAAGTACGATAGTCAATACATTTTGTTGACTTAGTTTTATGGTAAGCCAAGCTGATAATCGATGTGAATGGATGTTATTTCACAGATATGAATCATCTACATCTACTGATAACTTAATTCACCAATTTAGCTTTCTGTAACATTAAAACTAAACCAAAAAAATGTATTGTACCTGGTTTTGAGTACGTACTTGAATCCAAGTATGGTACTTGGATTCAAGTGCGAACCTAAATCCAAGTACTTCTCTCGACGGCAGATAATCGTTATTAGTAGGCCTACTGTCTCCTACATTAATTATTAAGATAATATTTCTACCTGTTGTTTATCTTTAAGCAGTTAGAACCAGTATAAAGCTGTTGAAGTCAAGCTGGCTGCTGCCGTCCTTCACTGGTGGCTTTCCTACTTGGCTGGTGTTAACTGGGTCAGATATATATTGGCTACCAGCCACATTGAGGGGTCTGAGACTGGGCATATTGGGCCCACTGATCTGTATATACACTGGATTAGACACGAGGCTCATTGACGCGGTACCAGAGCGAGGCCATATTACTTAGGTCATGTGTTGACCCAACTCTTACATAACATAGAGACTTTCACCCACCGATTCTGTAGTCTTTCGTTAATAACTTATTTTGGGGTGTATGTTTCAATAAAATCAAACCGATCTTGTATAAAACAGACATTTCAAGAAACTAATGAAACTCCAAATTTTACTTGAGAACACTAATAAATAAGGTTATCAACCAATTAACTGGGGGCCTATCCGACTGACAGTAGCCGTGAACTGCTGGGCACTGTAGAGTGTGGGCAGTGGAATGGTAACCTCGTTTTGATACACAAATTTAGCTGAAATGCTGGTGATTCTAATAAACCTACTGTCGACCTGATTAATCGTGGCCAAGTCTTTGATTGGAGCGCAGAATGTTTTTGTAGGGTCATCTATGAGACAGTGGGCGTGTGGCTGTGCCGTGTCGTTTGGTGACTGCTGACAGTTGTCGAGTGAGAACATGCAGAATGTCCAGGCACTGCCACGGTCCGTACGACATGTCATATAATCATAGCCTACATAGGACCTAACACTAACAGTAACACTGTACACTCTCCTACTATCAGACTGTCTAGCTACAGACCAGTCACTCCCTCAGTCAGTGTGAGTGTGACTCTGTGAGTGACTGGGCTTGGCTGACATCTCAACATCGAAACAGCACTGGGTCAATGTAGCCTGATTGCATTTTATTATTCTGCTCTAGGCCCTATCGTGTTCACTGGGATGTTGCCCCCCCCCTCCTCCCCCTCCCCCACCTCAGGCTCATGGACATAGCACTGCACACAGTCACAACTTTTAGTAGGCTATAGCAGTGAGCCTATACTATAGCATATGCCATAGGGCCTGGTAGTGATAGGCCTATGCCGATGGCTAGGCTATAATTAATAGTAGACTGTGCCTACAGGGTCAGGCGCAGATCCAGACCAGAGGGGGGGGCACACGCCCCCCTTTTTGGGCCAAATTCTTTAAAAAGTCTGCTAAATTGGCCAAAAATATCTTGGGGGCGAGCCCTAACCCCCTACGCCCCCCTCCTTTTTCAAATTCTGGATTCGCCCCTGGTCTAGCCCACTAGTAGACCCTATACTTTAGGCCTAGTATAGCCTAGGAGCTAGTCTACCGTAGGCCTAGGTGTTATAGGCACTGGGTCAATGTAGCCTGATTGCATTTTATTATTCTGCTCTAGGCCCTATCGTGTTCACTGGGATGTTGTCCCCCCCCCCCCCCACCTCAGGCTCATGGACATAGCAGTCACAACTTTAAGTAGGCCCTATATATAGTATAAGGCTATAGCAGTGAGCCTATACTATAGCATAGGGCCTGGTAGTGATAGGCCTATGTCGATGGCTAGGCTATAATTAATAGTAGACTGTGCCTACAGAGTCAGGCGCAGATCCAGACCAGAGGGGGGGGGGTCACACGCCCACCCCTTTTTGGGCCAAATTCTTTAAAAAGTCTGCTAAATTGGCCAAAAAAATCTTGGGGGCGAGCCCTAACCCCCTGCGCCCCTCCTTTTTCAAATTCTGGATTCGCCCCTGGTCTAGCCCACTAGTAGACCCTATACTATAGGCCTAGTATAGCCTAGGAGCTAGTCTACCGTAGGCCTACGTGTTATAGGCCCATAACGCAGACTGGGCCTACTGTGTAGTGCGAAATTTATTATTATTTTTTTGTCGCTGTTACATATAATTTTGGACATGCACAGGCGCGTAGCCAGCCGTACGCCAGTACGCACGTGCGTACACATTGTAAGGGAGAGTAAAAAAAAAATATGACCCATAAAAAAAAGAAGCAACAAGTTAGCAGACTAGCCTAGTCTACATGTACATGCGCACTTAGCAGTCTATTCTTTATGTCGTCGCCACGGAGCTAAACGATCCTATCTGCCACTCTAACGAGTGTCAGATAGGATCGTTTAGCTCCGTGGCGACGATGTGGTGTTGCATAAAACGCCGGAAAAGTAGGATACAAATGCAATAGGCCTAAATGTTTCTCTTTTCAATGACAGTCACAAATTCACCACATGTATGACTATTAGTGCAGCGGCCAGGAGGGTGAAAAAAAAGTGAACCCCTCCCCACGGTAGAACAAAGCAAAACCATATTTTTTTGATTCAGTGATATGTCGGGGGTACAAAATGGATGGTTGTGAAAAAAATATTCGAGGCGTTGCCATGGTTACGGCGTTATTCCAACACAGTCTCTTTTGCGACATTGACGCCATTTTGTGCACATATTTTCCAAGGCTATAAATGAAGCTGAAGTGATAAAAGACATGTAAGTGGCATCAGCGATTTGGGACGAGCTAAATATGTAGCAGTTATGATCATTAATACATTTCTGCATTAGAAAATATATTTTACTTAAGCATGATTATATTTTATTACGCTCTTATTTCACATAATGTGTGGAATATCCAGTGTGTTTTTGCTTAAAAGTTATATCTTAAACTGGTGGAAATTCAAAAATATGCTGACCAATATTTAGAAAATAGGTTAAATAATACTGAGTTAAATATCACAATGTACATTGCCGTATATCACTTGATTGAATACCTGACAAAAAGTAGTTAAAATATAATTTTAATTTTCAAGGTCGTCCAAGGTTAAATAACAAAATGACTGCATCCGGAATCAGTGAAATATTATAAATTTCAGCGCTCTGAAATCGTACGACCAGATTGTTATGTAGTATATCTTTCTGATTAGTTCAATTTGGACCTTATCTTTAATGGAACTATTTCTAATGTCGTACAAATATCACAAAAAAACGACCTCCCATTTCTGAAATTAATTGGATTATTCAAGGTCATCTTCAAGGTCAAAAGGTCAATTTTAGGGTCAAGTGAGTGAAAATATCATTTTTGAGCAAATAAAGCTGGGAGCATGTGTAATACCTCTTTCTCGTGTGATTTTGAGTGGAGAAATCCATTTATAGCCTTATTTTGTGCAAATATCACAGAAAACGACCTCCCATTTCTGAAATTAATTGGATTATTCAAGGTCATCTTCAAGGTCAAAAGGTCAATTTTAGGGTCAAGTGGGTGAAAATATCAATTTTGAACAAATAAAGCTGGGAGCATGGGTAATACCTCTTTTTCGTGTGATTTTGAGTGGAAAAATCCATTTATAGCCTTATTTTTGTGATTCAAGGTCATCTTCAAGGTCATATGCAAGGGCAATTTCAATTCAAGGTCATGAAAATGTCAATTCTGAGGTCAAAAATGTAAAAGTATGATTTTTAACAAAAGGCCAATGTGTCAATTTCTAGGTCAGGTGATCGAAAATATGATTTTTAACAAATAGATCTAGGTACAAGTCATACATCTTGATGTGAGCATCTACGTCAAATGGACAATTCCAAGGCCAAATATGATTTAACGAACAATACAGTGCATAATAAACTTTCTCTTCGAAAATTCGTTAATAATTAAAAATAATAATTTCCTTTTTCGAAATAAAACGAAATTGCTTTATCTTTTTTTTTAAATAGATAAAGCAAAAATGTTTTTGCTTTAAAGAAAATAATTTTCGTTTTTAATAACAAAAAAAAATCTTAAATTTATTCTTTTCTGAGAAAATAATTTTCGTTGCTGGTAACAGAAAGTAGAAAAATGAGAACAAAACCGGAAGATACAAATATGCAGCGACCGCAAACGACTGCCAACAGTCACTTAGTCACACATATCCACCTCATCTTATCCTTGAAAATTTGTTAAAATGACAATTCGTGCAACTAAGAATTCTCGAAAAAGAAAAATGAAGAATTCTTTTTAAATATTTTTTACGAATTTTCTTTTCACGAAAAAAAGACGACAATTCTTCACAAATTTTGGAGGAAGTCTATTATGCACTGTAATTTATTTGCTACAAATTGGAACACACATAATACATTGTTTTGGTGTGATTTTGACTGGATAATCACATTTTGGCAGAGTTTTGTTCATTTAACATCATTGCAGTGAAATTGTCAGGCAACGGGAAAGCATTATGGGTCGATAGTGAGGCATTAAAAGGTGAAACTAAGGCATTAAGGGACAATGGGGGACGTTAGAGCGCGGCGCCGAGCAAAGGGGCAAAGAAGAGGCGTTAAAGTGCGACCGGATGCATTAAAAAGTGGTGGGAAGGCATTAAAGGGCTATGGAACGAAGTACACGTCGACCAGGAAGCGTGAAATAACAATGGAGGTGTGGTACGGGTCGATGGAGAGGCGTTAAAGGGTGATGCGTGGAGGTCTAAGGACGAGGAGAAAGCGTTAAAGACGAAGGAGTGTCGCTAAAGGGCAACAGAAATGCGTTAAATGTCGCCGGAGAGACACCAAAGGCGACGGAAAGGTGTTAAAGGTCGGTGGAGATGCATATAAGACTGACTGAGAGGCGTTAAAAGGCCCCACAGATGCATTAAATGATCATGGGGAGGCATTAAATGGTGATTACAAGGTGGTAAAAGGCGATTAGGTGTCGTTAAAGGGCGACCATGAAGCATAAAATTACGAAGGAAAAGCATAAAGGGCAGGAGTTAAAGGGTGATGTGTAGGCGTTTTAAGGTGGGGAGAAGGCAAGGGTGACGGAGAGGCGTCAAGTGTCGACAGAGAGGCATTAAAGGGCGACAGAAAGGCTTTAAATGCTGACTAAGAGGCACTAAGGAGCGACGGGAAGGTGTTAAAGGGCGAAGAAAATATGATAAAGGTTGACACAAAAGCATTGAAGAACAATGTTAAAGGTGCCGCTTTGACGTTCAATAGCGATGGGCAGGCATTCAAGGGCGATGGGGAGGTGTTGAAAATCAATGGAGAGGCGTTAAAAGGCGACAGAGAGGCGTTAAAAGACAATGGAGAGGCGTTCAGGGAAAAGATCAGGCGTTAAAGGGTGACGGAGAGGCCTTCAATTGCAACGAAGAGGTGTTAAACTAAAAGCATATTAAAGGCGAAGAAGAGTCGTTGAATAGCGACGGAAATGCACTCAATTGCAAAGAATATGTGTTAAAATAAAAGTGCTACAATGATGCAGAAAGAGCAACAAAAAATCGTCAAAGCGTGACAGGAGTGTGTTTACAACGCCCTATTGTGAGTTTGTCGTCGCCCTTTAACGCGTCTCCATATCCCCTTAATCCCTCTCCATCACCTTATAAAGCATCCAGTCAATCAATCAATAAAAACTTTTATATCGCCTAAATCCTCAGCGAACAGAGCTCAGAGGCGCACAGATCCTCACAATGATCTCGTGTTCCGTCAACAGGGCGGCGGACCACCAGGGGGCTATGACAGGATAACCAAAGCTATGGGGAAAGCTTCAGTCCCAGTCTTAGTTTTAAGGGGGAAAAAAATGTATTGAATTTGTGTAGCATAAATATTTTGTGCATTTCTACCAAACAAGTACATCTGTAAGATATGCAGGCTGGTTTTCTCTTGGGGTTCAGAACATTATAATGCATATTTTAAAATGAATGCGAAATTTGACAGGACGCCAGATTAATTGTTTTAGAGAAGGAAGAGAAAGATTAAAACGTGATGCTTTGGTTACCACTCCAGCAAGGCAGTTCTGCACACTAGCGATGTCCTTTTCTGAAATGTTGTGGAAAAGCGATTTTCAAATAATCTAATTTGCTACTAATCAGTGCTCTCTGGATGCTGCAGATAAATTTGTGCCTTGACCTATAATTCAGCATGAGAAATTAGTTAAGGATTTTTCTCGCTGAAGTTTGGACCCAATGAGACCCTGCCATCCAAGACGATACACCCAATAAACAATGTTGCGACTTCTCTTAGAGATTCCTTAGATGATAGGGACATGTAAATTTGGATATCATCGACATAAAGATGGTGGTTTATATCTAAACTGGAGATTGTAGCGCTGAGTAGTGTGGTGTATAAGGCAAAAAGTGGTCCCACTGCAGAGCCTTGTGAAACTCTATAATATTATGAGAGTGTAACTTTAATCTGTCCGTCCGCCGTCTGTCTGCATTTCGTTTCGAATTCCGGAGCAGATCACTGAAATCCATGGGGGTATTTTTTTCATATTGCACACACACATCCCTTAGGGGGTATACAAGCGCCTTTTGGGGTATACGAACTTTGACCTACTTAAATAGCCGACCATCAGCCATAATTAACTGCAATATGCTTGATATCTGACAGCTATCATTCCCGGAGCAACTCTGGGAAACCTGTAATATTGCACACACACATCCCTGACCGTTAGGTGGTGTAGATGTGCTATTTGGGGTTTAAAAACTTCGACCTACTTAAAAAGCCAATCATGAGCCAACATTACCTTTCATATGCCTGATGTCCTGCAAACCGTGCCAGATAGCCAGACCATTACTATAAAACCAAATATGCGGTTTCAGGTAGGGATACGCACTGAACAAGTTCAACTCGATCAAATTCAAATGGCCGACCATCGGCCATAATATTAGCTTTAATATGCTTGATATCTTGCAAATCATGCCAGTTAGCTAAATCATTACTACCTTGCAAATCATGCCAGTTAGCTGACAATTTTTAATTCGATCAAATTCAAAATGGCCTACTCTCGGCCATAATTAACTTTAATAGGCCTGATATGTGGCAAACCCAGACATTAAGTGTGAAACAAAATGATTGTGTGGTTTCAGGTAGAGATATGCCCTGAAAAATCTCGATCAAGTTTAAAATGATCGACTTGAGGCCGTTATTGACCTGATTATATGGGTAATATCGGGAAAACTGTGCCAGATAGCTAGACCATTATTGTAAAACAAAAATATGTGGTTTCATGGAGTGAAAAGCCCTCAAAAATGTCAACTTTATCTAATTCAAAAAATGGCTGACTTGTGATCATCATTGACTTTAATATATGTAATATGCATGGCACACTGTGCTAAATAGACTATTACTGTAAAACAGAATGTGAGAGTTCAGGAAAGGATGTATCCTCAGAAATGTCTAACACGCGGGTGGGTAGGACAGGGAATTATGATGGCCGACTGGCCTCTTGGTACTGATTGCTGCCTATTTTTCAAATAAGAAGAAAACCAAATTTGGGTCTGAGCAGACATTTTACTGCTGTGAATTCTGGCAGAGCAGGTGGTGGAATTCTACGCAGAATATTATTTATTATAGAGTTCCATAGGCGACTTGGATTGTCCGAATTGTGTGAAATGTTATCAGCTAAAATTCAATTTTGCTTTAGTCATTATTCTTTACAAAAGTGGCACTGATCACACTATAACGCTTCTTCTTCGCCCTTTAACACCTTCTCATCGCCCTTTAGTATGCTTCCTCGTTGCCCTTTAATGCCTCCTCATTGTCCTTTAACACCTTCTCATTGCCCTTTAACAACTCATCATTGATCATTAAAGCTTTTTCTTCGCCCTTCAACACCTCTCCATTGCCCTTTAACGCCTTCTCGTCGCCTGATCATTTCACCTTAAGCATGTTTAATTATTTAAAACAAACAGAATTAGATTATCCAGTCAAAAGCATACTCAAACGGGGTAATATATTACGTGCTCCAATGCGTAGCTCATATGTGTTACAAATCATATTTAAAAAGAAAATGATTTTACAATCAAAATCTCAAAGCTTTATGTGTTAAAACTAATATTTTTCTTTACTTGAAATTGAACTTTTGACCTTGAAGATGACGTTTAGTCATCAAAACAGTACCAGAATAGGTTATTCAGTCAAAATTACACACAAAGGACCTCGGAATTGACCTTTCGACCTTGAATATGACTTTGAATGATCATAATAATACCATAAATGGATTTCAAGTCAAAATCCTATGAAAAAGAGGTATTAGGCCTACACATGTTTCTTGTTTCACTTTGAAATTTACCTTATGACCTTGAAGAGTCATGAAAATGATACCAGAAATGGATTGCCCAGTCAAAATCACAAGGAAATGAGGTATTACAGTTGTTCCTAGCTTCATTTGTAGAAAAGTCATATTTTACCTTGCAATTGACATTACATTCACAAAAATGCCTGGCAAACTGTTGGCTTTGTGTACTTGACGCAGACGCACACGCAGACGCACAATCGGACGCACGATCAGACGCAGAAGAACGTTCCCATGTTCCGCAGTTCCCCCGTTCCGATAACCATGGTAAAGTCCCTTAGTCCTTTTGCCAGGCCACCATATTTAGTTGAACCTTACAATTCATGAATTATGTTTTTTGCTCCAGACGTATAGCTGATAGGTCTAGATTGTGAAACCACCGGGTGCAATTTGTTCACCATTGAGCATTTATTTTTATTTTTCGGACTTGGTGGCCATTGCTGAATATCTTGTTTTCGCTCATAACAGTTTGTTCCGGCTTCAAGCTCCGAAATTCTGAAAAAAATGTCCCCTAAGATTATTGACAGCGCCCAGCAAACACAAAACATTTGCATAAAATTTGTACAACGTCCGCCAAACGTCTTCGACGTTGGTCCAAAATTGTAAAAATGTTATACAAATGTTTTGAGTTTGCTAGGCACTGCCGCAGATGGCAGCCAATATCACTAGGCCTAACTAGCATGCTGAATGTCATCTATTGATCCCTCTAATAAGTTACGTTAAAGTTAAGGTGATAAACATGATAAAGGAGATAGAAACTCATACTCGATCAGACCGATGTTGTTGTCACGAATCCCTCATGGCGCAAGACATTCATCCTATGTTGACTCAATGTTGGTCCACCGTCCGCGATGCGATGCTGGCATATAGGCTAATGAATCAGAATAAAGTAAACTCATGCTTGCATATATGTTTGTTGTTTGTTGGTCCAGTCGCGTAGTCGGTGGCTCAACTTTTGAAAAAAACGTTTTGTCAAAATGAAAAAGGAACCAACAGGAAGGTCTGCTTTGAAAATGACGGATGAGAACTCCCGTCCTTTCCGTCAAAGATCGACATTGTATTCAAACAACGAGAGTCATTTGTTATAGGCCTATTACCGCCTTGCCATAAATGATATTTCAACCCACACCCCCCCCCCTTTCACAGGGTCCGATTCTATCCCCACCACATTGTTTTATGCGTCTGAGTCTGCGTGTGCGCCTGCGTGTGCGTCTGTGTCGAGTACACAAAGCCAAATTTTTCAAGCTGAGACTCCTCGGATTTTAATTGAGCATAAAAACATCAAAAACATTGTATATGTAACAAAACAAGGTTAGGTCATTTTTATAAAAGCCCTCGAGCTCGGATTACTTTGCTTGATATCTAATTTCCGTGAATTCAATTGTTAATTTGTTACTATTTAAACTTCCATGACGTCATACATCACCATAAGACATATTTTTGTGAATTTAATAAAACCACCTGTGAATCATTATTCAATTTATTTCGGAAAAATGTCGAAAATCTGTTAATAGCAATAAACAATGTCAAAATAACAAAAAATACAATATTTTTTAAATTTTTTAAATTTTTTAAATTTTTAAATATCAATACAGCCATGAGCCGGATCGCTATTAGCTCTATTTTATCGTATTCCTTGACCTCGAAAACATAGGGTTAGACACCTTATTTGTGCATCTGCGACGATTAGTCTTTAAATTAGGGACACAAATACGATCTGCTATAATGGCCGCTTTGAACAGAGGTGGTGACGTGTAACCTTGACCACGTTCAGTAAACAAATTAATTATGACGTCATTATTATATTATAAATGAACAATAAAACGTTGCACAGCGTCTCGGTAATTTATAAATCACATGGACTAATATCTATTATTGCGATTTCTCGCTATAATTATAACGCAAACAAAACTTAATGGTATGTGAACACACTATCATTTAACAAGACCTATATAAATGTAATACGATGTTTAAACGTTTCTGCGTATTAAATCTTCCTACTATATCAAATTATGAAAATACATCTTCAAGATAACTTCATTACATATTTTGGCGCTTCCCAAATCGATTGTACAATGTATTTGTTTTATTAAATGCGTATCGTTAGCGTCAACACATCGATTAAATTGTAGGAACTGCACACACAAAGGGCATATTTAGCGCATTTTCAGGATAAGAGGTTGTACGGTTAGAATGCCGTTACCATGGCAACGTCCCCGATTTTTTTTTTCACAACCATCCATTTCCTAGTCCAGACATATCAAGCAATCAAAAAAATATGGTTGTGCTTTGTTCTACCGTGGGGAGGGGTTACTCCTATTTCTAGGCCTCTTTTAGAGAATGGCCGCAGCACTATATAGTGCCGCTAAACTTGCCGTGGACGAGCCCACACGGTAAAGATGTGGGACCGTGGATTACTACATTCGTTTCACCCGGGGAAATCAATTTTTTTCAACCAGGCAGTCAATGAGATTGATATCCACCCCAAGCTAATAACATTTTCCTAGTTTTTTTTACAAATGAACTGAGCGTACGATGTATACAAAATAACCTTTTATTAACTTAATTAATCGAGGCAAGTCTTAGATATGAGCGTCCAGATAAATGTCCCACTTTTTTACCCTTGAGTGGGCATTATAATCTGTGGCAGTTCTGTTTCAGCAACGTTATGGGGCTAATTCTAAACGATCTATTTTTGTACCTGCACTGCACTGTGTTAAACAAATGATAGGCTGCACAATGACATGTATACATGCATAAATCCCATGCTACACTGACTAACGTTAGCTTCTCAGACGTGAAGACACCGGTGACAAGAGTGAAATCCCATTCAGGCATTCAACCAATGTTATACTAATGTTGGTTCTTTGTCTACACTAGCCCATCATTAAAACAATTTTGTTTCAACATCTCATGTTTGCTCAGCCTCAGGGCTGATTTATGCCTATCACAGCGAATCATGTAACCAGGTAATAATGATCAAATAACGTTTTCGTATAGTGTATATATTATATAGTGTGTAGGCCTATATAGTGTATAGTTTCGTTTTCGTGTAAGGGACGCACCATTTGATTTCTGGGGGGGGGGGGGCTACATTATTACTTACAGTTATGTTTTTTTTCTAAAAAATTAGCACACAATTTTTTTTTTCAGCACCGACCTTGAAACAAACATTTTTTTTGTCCCTGGAAAAAAAATAAAACATTTTTTTGTGACAATTCATATTTAAGTATGTTGACAAATGTCATGCACTGACCTTGATGAAGGTCAGACTCTGACATACATACAGTAACTGCGGCTGTATTCAAGGGTCTACTTAATAAATATTTATTTTGACTCACCTTTCATTCTAGAAGCAGCATAATCTGTAGGCCTACGCATCATTTGGCGATCTGTTGTCTTCAAACTAGGACGCAAACAACTGTGACTTGAAAACTATGTAGTAGAGCGTGTTCGGGTATTTCCGAACGGGGGGGGGGGTATTTCCGAACATTGCCAATATATTTCATCCCGTTGCTGGCTAGACATGAATAAATTGTGTCAGGCAGAGCTGCCCGTTGTGCGTGACTTTTCTGTCACGCACCGTTATTATGCACCAATTTCATATCCATTAATTTTGCTATTTTAAAAAGTCACTCTCAAAATGTGGTAAAGTAGACAAGTCTTTAAAAATTAGGGTAATTACACGGAAGGTAATGGTCTATTTATGATATGTATTATCAATCCTGGAATTATTATTTATATGGGAAAATGTACCTTGCAATGCACCTCCTAGATATAAAAACATCAAAAAAACATTTTTGGTCATGATACTCTGGTTCCCAGAGCCACACTACGCGGCGTGGCCGAGCTTCATGTAGCCTCTGGTATGCCCCAGTGGCGAATGTTTGTGACTTGTTGCTATTTTTAGATGAAAATAGGTTAATCCCCGATTTCAAACATTTTTGAAAGGTCACTTCCCCGGATGAAGAGTTGTTCACAGTATTGTATTTCCCCTTTGAAGCATTTCCTATGACTTGACCCAGAAAATTATTCACTGGCCTCAATAGCACAGCCATGATGGTCACGTGACTAAGAACCTTGGCCAATACCCGGCCATAAATGAAATTGGCCGGGCTCGCCAGGCAATGGTCATGATAGCCTTATCATTTGCGACGTGTTATTACGTGTTATTAATTTGGTTTCGTCTAATTACGAACCCTAGTTTCACAGCGAATGCGTCATTGCGAAAGGAAATACATCAATGGAGCGATTTGTAGGCCTGCAAACGGTTGTGACGTTACTATGTGGGTTTGGAAAGTAATATGAAGGAAACTATAAAAAAAAATCTCAGATTTCAACAGATTCGGGTAATCTCAAACAGTGGCATTTCCTAATATTTTTTTGTTTTATCTTTTTTTTTGTGGACGAATTACAATTGGCATTGATTCTATTTGTATCATATTTGAGTATACTGCGCATGTTCCTGCTTCTAAACTGGTTATTTTCTCTTTAGATTAAAAAATGGGTGGGTGTTCGATTATACCCTACTTGGTGCTCGACATTACCCCCTCTATTTCGAGTATACCCGCCGTTACCTTGGGTACTACAACTTCCTGTACAACTTTCAGATTAATGAATGGCCGTGCACGTGGTTAATTACGTCATCAATCATAGTTTCATTCATCAACTAATGTCACGTGGGGAGCTGATAGACAAATGGGGACACCAGACATCAAGTGCAGAGGCTTAGGTGTTCGGAAATACCCGAACCCGCTCTAATCATTCGCAAAAAAATAGAAAAATATCACATTCGTTAATAGACAAAGAGCCGACCATAAACAAACAAAAAATACATCAGTAAAGCCGCGTCCAATTTCACTGTTAAATAATACCTTGTAGTGATCTTGAGAATTTTCCTAGAAATATTTTGCGCTCCAATTATTCCTTGTGTTAGTCATTTATTTTAAATTCCACTTTGATGGGCCTCTTTAAAAAATTATCAACAATTAAAATTATCAACAATTTTTTTTTGGCACAATCTTTCAACATATTATTTTTTTATGTACAAGTTTTCAGCATATATTTTTTTTTACAGAAATTTGAAAACAAACATTTTTTTTCAAAAATAATCTAGCCCCCCCCCCCCTGGAAATATTTTATTTACAACATGTCCTTCAGACAATTATTTATTTCATAAAAATTCAATCTCAAAATATTTACTTCAAAAACACTCGTCCCCCCCCCCTGGCGATTGAGTGGTGGCCCCCTTATGACCAATCACAGAATGTCCAGCTTAGCTATTATTCGCGCACACAAAGACACTACGCAGACTACATAAAGTAGTCAAATGCTGGATCCGCCATGTCTGTTTTTTAAAAAGTTGAGGCTATCTATGGATAATCGTGCTTGACCGAAAATAATCAGTAAATTTCAATATGTAATCACTGAGTAAAATGATTTAAATTATTTTAAAACTTGATATAATTCAATTTTCAATTTTGTTGCTGTATTCAATTTTGAAATTTTACAAAAAATATAAAAAAAACTCAAAATTTATAAATCAATATCTTTACCGCAAATACCATCAGATGCCACCATTTGCGATCTTTTTTTCAAATTTTCCTCGGGGGAGGCCCCCCCCGGACCCCCTACCGTGTCCGCTGGGCTGCGCGCAGCGGGTATGGGGGTTCCCCCCATAAAATAGCTACGCCCCTGATGCGTGTCCAAAATAAGAAATAGGCCTACGGGAATAGCTGATAAATGGGGCTTTCGGCAGATGCACTTGCTACGTTGCCACAGCAACCTAAAATTTAAAAGACTCCAGCAATTCTAGTCTATACAAATGTTCACACCCTTTAGCCATATCAGGAAGCCGAAATAAAAATACAGATTTTTTTTTTATTTAGCCCGATTTTGTCGCTTTAACCGAAAATAGGAACGATTTATTAAAATTGATAAAATCAAGATAGCCTCTTTTTCGGTTTCACATGAAAACGGACAATGCCACTAGACTTTCAGTCCCCCGCAAACCTATACATAGGCCAACCAGATTTCAAGGCACTATCGTCAATTTAAAAAAAAAAGTCGCCAGATGGCGGCCATTCATTTTGATAATCGATGGAAAGCTGAAAATCAGGGCATGTCCATCCTCATAGATAAATTCACATATAAAATTGAAGAGATACAATAATTATTTTTCAAGTATTAATCGGGTAAACAAGGATTTTAAAAATTAATAAAACCAAAATGGCCGCCATAGCCTCGCTTCCGATCAAACCATGAAAACGGACAATGCCAATAGACCTTAGTTGAAAAAAAATTGCCAGAGGGATTGAATGTTTGTATAAATTGTGAATTCAATCTGCTGGACCAATGGTCCATGTTGGCGTATAGAGTAGCGAAAGGTGCCAGCGGCGGCGACGAAGGGGGCGACAATACCCCCTTCAGCCCCGACGGGTAAAAAACAGTAGGCTATATTTTTGGGAAGGGAAAATATTGTTATTACAGAAAAAAATATGCGATAAAAGACAAAAGTGACAAAATAACATCTTCCTGACAGGTCTCGAGGTCGCAAGCCGAGCCTTGCTGAATCAGTGTTATCATCCACCTATTGGGGTAGGGAGGATGATTTAGATATTGAATACTCATAAATTTTTCAACCAAATGCCAACCTAATGTTGGCCCACTGTCTGCGACATTGGCTCAACATAAATCCAACCCGGCCGCATGTAACGTCTCGTGTCTGGTGAGATGTGGTGGGAGCTGTCTGTGATACTTCCTGTGAAATTGGCGGCCTCCAGACATGTGCTGCTTAATGCAGGGCCGGCGTCGTAGACAGTGGCCCTGCATTAAAGCAGCACTCATGCCAGAGGTTAAACTTGGGTCAAAAATTCTTTCTTGAAAGTCCCCACTCCAATAGATGGTTTTTACACTGATTCAGCAAGGCCTCGGTCTACGACCTCGGGAGAAGCGAGCCTTGTGTGGGAAGATGCAAAATAACTGTAACTGCATCTTATTTATTTGTCATATCAGTAGGCCTACATAATTGCAGAGCATTTGAAATAAATGACAAAAGCACAATAAAATTGCTTTATATTTAGACCTCTACATAGTCTATCTATGTTCTTTAAAATATCACTTGAGTTAATAGGGGCTTTTTATCTAAATTTTACAATAAAAATTTTGGAGATGCATTTTTATCTAAATTGTATAAATGTTGTAAATCTATAACAAATAGCACGTAATATCCTATTATACAAAATGTAGTGCTGCATTTTCATTACACCAGGCTGTAATGGCCCAGTCAATAGTTGAGGATTATATACAAACACTACACTTAAAAATATTATTTCATGAATTCTAAATGGGGGGGGGGGGGCGCTAAATGTTAACTATAACAAGATATCCTGTTCTCTCTGTATATATAACATACTGTAATGATGATCCAATTAAGTTTCAATGTTGCATCAATCTGGATTATGCACACACATAAGTAGGCCAATACCATCTGCACCAGTCCAGTCTTAATACACGCAGAGCATGGCTCAAGCCTGGACAACTAGTGTGTACGGGAAGTGTATATTAGAGAGGGGTTATCTTAACATGAATATTCATTAGTGCCTGTGAATGACGTCAGCGGTGACCACTCACAATGCGCGGCACAGATTTCCAAGACAGTCACATCCGGGGTCAGACGATTTGTTTACGTTGCTTACCAATGTGATTGGTCCGAAGATATTTGTATCAGGGCAGATGACAGTATAACGTGAGGCCATGGGATTGCGTGCCGCAAATCACATGGCAGAGTGAAGATGGCCAATACCTGTAAGAATATTAATGCAGATATATAAATGTATGTGAATAATTGTTACAGTTTTTCTTTCCAATTGTATTTCATTTAATGGATTTAGTATCACATTTAGTACCGGTACATAGTATTCCGTTATGACTGTCTAGTATTACGTTATAACGGTCTACTAATCCGTTATAACGGTCTACGAATCCACGTGATGGTCTAGTATCACGCTATAACGGCCTACAAATCCGTTATAACGGCTTACTAATCCGTTATAACTGTCTATTATTCCGTTAGAACGGTCTAGTATTTCGCTATAGCGGTCTACTACTCTGTTATAACGGTATATTCTTTTGTTATAACGGTCTACTATTCCGTTACTACAACGGGCTACTAATCCATTATAACGGCCTACTAGTCCGTTATAACGGTATAGTTATCCGTTATAACAGTCTACTATTCCGTTAAAACGGTCTAGTATTTCGCTATAACGATCTAGTGTTTCGTGATAACGGTCTTGTAGGTCGTCATAACGGTCTAGTATCTAGTTATCGAGTTATGTACTAATCCGTTATAACTGTTTACTGTTCCTCTATAGCGACTACTAAACCTTGATAACGGTGTAGTATTTCGTTATAACGGTCTTCTATTTCGTTATATAGGTTTATTACAAAATAGTAGACCGTTATAACGGAATACTAGGAATACTATCATGGTGACAGGGTCCTAATTTAACGAGAAAATTTGGCAGTCATGACATGGATATTTGCCGAGCTTTCCGAAAAATTGAAATTAATTGTAGTATCCGGTATGTTTACAAAATCACCTGCACATCTCCATATCATGGATAATTTTATTGTAAAATTGGAATGATTTCTTACAAAGTTTGAGTTTTGCCGCCACAATAAATTATAAAGTTGATTTGTGGTGGCCATTTAAAATTTTAGTGAAATCTTGAACAAATTGCCTCTACATCTCCATATCGTGGGGAATGTGATTGTAAGATTTGAATAATTTCTGATTAAGGTTTCGAGTTTTTGCGCCCACAAAAAATTATGAAATTGAACTCTGGGTGATATTTTAGTAGCATGTTTAAAAACTCACTTGCACATTCCCATGTTGTTGAGAATGTGATTTAAAATTTCAAAAAAATGACCACTAGTTTCTTAGTAATGTGGTCACGAATTAGAAGACACTGCTTTGTTGAACAAACTTATTGAAGGAGAAATGATTGCTACATGAAGGCCGGGCATGAAAGCTAGTAAATGTATAACCAATAGGCCTAAAACCAATTACATTAATGGAAATAACGCTGATAAAACTGAGCTGTCTTTAAATCATCAGATATGGCTCTCTTGCATAAGGTTATAGGTTGATGTAGATAGTTGTGATTCTAGAAAAATTGTATACATGCCACCAGATTGAAGCTCAGGCTCCTTTAAATGGAGACACGTTTGAGTAAGAAATTGGAACAGCTCTGAAGAAGACATGTGATCATAGTAACAGTTTTTGTCAGTTTGACCTTGAAATGACCTTGACATGACCTTCAAATTGCTTTTGGATGGTATCCAGTAAAACATAACCCCACCCCATGTCAATCTTCATAACCTAATTATTTATCAATATTTTACTATGGGAGTTCAAGCTAATGTTTTGCAATGCTGCATAATTGTAATTTGGCCCGTTCAGCTAAATATTGGAGAAGGAGCGTAATGAGTGGAATACCTGGGAGATAGCCTCCTTCCCAAGGTTAATGCTGCCCTTAATATCCTAAAATGTGTGTGGAAAAAACATAGGACGAAGAATATGTCAAAACCAGACCTTTGTAATAAATGACTGCACAACAACAGCGTGGCAATTGATAAAAAGTGGACATTTTAACTATTTTCTGCCAGTTTGACCTTTAAATGACCTTGGTGTGACCTTGACATGACCTTGGTGTTATGTTTATGATTCAAAACAGTCTCTTCGAGTATTAGACACACTTTTGGGACACAGAAACAAATCATAGACATTGCAATATACAATTTTCACCACTCTTTGGTTTTGCCAGTGAATATTTTGACCTTTCGAGGTCAATGACCTCTAGAGGTCATCAGAGGTCAAATCCAGTTTACCTCCACATCTAAAAATAAACCTTGGATATGTTCTACAAGTGGTGGGAATTTCATGCTTTAATCATAAAATGCACAATAGGTTACCTTATCTACTAAACTACAATATATCTACGGTACCTGTAGCCTTGTGTTTTACCATACACGATAGAAATATAACAGTAAACCATAATACATGTCCCTATTGAAATTACTCGATGCATTGCTAAAAACTACAATTTAGATAACAATACTGCATAAACCACTAAATAATGACTACACAACTAGAAGAGACGTTAAAGGGCGCTAAAGAGGCTATGAAAATGTGTTAAAGGGTGACAGGAACACATTACATTAGGACAAAGAGGCGCTAAAAGGCAACAAAGATAAAAACGCGATGGCTAGATGTTGAGGGGCGGCAAAATGCGTTAAGGTAGTGAATGGGCGGTAAAGGGCTATGATAAAGTTTTAAATGGCACCGTAGAGGCGTTAGATGGTGAAGAGAAGGCGATAAAATGCATTGTGATGGGTTAACTGGTGAATAAAAGGCGACAGAGAGACGTTAAAGGGCAATGGGGAGGCATTAAAGAACGATAAATATGCGTTAAAGGGCAATAAAGATATATTAAAGGGCCACAGAAAGGCCTTCAATTGTAACAAAAAATATCCAAGGGCTACAAAGATGCACATTAATGTCTGACGGGGTGCATTAATAGGTAATGGTTAAACAATGAAGGGTGATATAGAGGCATTAAATGGCGACAAAAAGACGTTAAGATCGATGTAGAAAGGTCACTGGGAGGCCTTAAAGGGGGACGAGGAAGCAACCAAGGGCGCAAAAGTCCTTAAGTATTGATGGGGAGGTGTTTACTGGCCATATAGTGAGGAATTGAATGTCGACGGAAAAGCATTAAAGATCAATGGGGAAGGCGTTAAAAGGTGCCAGCAAGACACAAACAGATGTTGTTGTCTTGGATTTTAGTAAGGCCTTTGATGCTGTCCCCCACCAACGCCTCTTGCACAAACTCGACCACTATGGAATTCGGGGAACAACTCTTAATTGGATTCAAAATTTTCTGACCAATAGAACCCAGAAAGTAGTAGTTGATGGCAGCTCTTCAGAATCAGCTCGCGTGACGTCCGGTGTGCCCCATGGTACTGTTCTCGGACCCCTACTCTTTTTGACCTATATTAATGACCTCCCTTCCACGGTCTCCTCGCATGTTCGCCTCTTTGCAGATGACTGCCTCCTGTATCGCTCGATAAAATGTCGAGCAGATCAGGAGCAGCTGCAGAGAGACCTATCTGCGTTACAGGACGGGCAGGTCGATGGGGGATGTGCTTCAACCCCTCGAAATGCTCGGTCCTGAGGGTGTCCAGGCCGAAATAAAAAAAACTGGAATTTGAGTACACCCTTAAAGGCGAAACACTAATGAACGTTTCATCAACACCATATCTTGGTGTTTGCCTTAGCGAGACCCTGGAATGGGAGGACCACATTAACAGAATTACAAGTAAAGCAAATTCCACTCTGGGCTTCCTTCGGAGGAACCTGAAGGCATTTCCCCTAAACTAAGGGAGACTGCCTATTTCTCCCTGGTCGATCATCCTTAGAATACTCTTCAGCAGTTTGGGACCCCTTCAGACAAAAATATATTGATAAATTAGAAAAAATTCAAAGATCAGCAGCAAGATTTGTCACCCAAAATTATAGACAAACAGCCAGTGTGACATCTCTCCTTCAGAACCTGGGCTGGACTGACTTGAAAACAAGACGTAAAAATTCTAGACTTGTAAGCATGTTCAAAATTTTAAATGAGCTAGTCGAAATTCCTATCAATGACCGTTTAATCCCAGCGGACAGAAGAACACGTGGTGGGCACAATCAGGCCTATAAACATCTTAGAGCTAACACCACACTGGGACAAATTCTTTTTGGCATCGAACTATCCCTGATTGGAATTATCTTCCGGCAGCTGCCATAGAATCAAAAACTGTGGCAGCGTTCAAGAGTCAGCTGGTTGACTAAGTCTACCAGCCCTTTCCCCCCTCCAGCCTGATACTCCACATAGGAGGTGCTGCTGGAGTACAAAGTCAAAGTGAATTCACTGAATCAGTTCGGCAATCAAACAATGTGGGCTCTCAGTCTCAGAGCTGGTGCCAGGGCCCAGGCTGGCGGCGATGTCACTTTTCGCCCTATAGTCAGTTCGCACCATTAGGCCTATTTAGCGAGACGTTTCCCCCCCACCTCATACCATTTAGAATATTATAATAAAGAGAGTAAAGAGTAGCAACAGCGATGTTGTGGGAAGATAAAAAAAATGATCCACGAAAATTACACAAAAAAATTTTGAATAGCAAACGAGAAAATTGAAAAACGGCTAAAAAAGACTAGTCTCGAGTAGTTTATTCAATTAAACTAGTTCACCAGCAGAGACTAGACACTGCAGTAGGCTTAATGTTGTTTCAACAGCAGAGAAAGGTTGGTGACATGAGGAATACCAAAAATATAATGATACATTACATACACCTTAGTGGCACAATGGTCTACATCATGTCTGCACTCACCCCTTTTGTGTCAGTCAATTCTACATTGAACAGCATTCTAGTCTGGTTATTTAATTACCTGTTCACTCAAGTTCCTGTAGGCCTACATATTGTGTCGCCTTTGCCTCTAGATATAGGTTTACCTACTTTCACTATATAAAAATAATTATGTTCTTCTGGTTATTCAATCATACAATCAGCTAAATATTACCCTAAATGCCTTCAAAAGTTTGTTTAAAATGATACTAGGCCTACTGATGGTCAGTCATTGTCACTAGGACAAGTTCATCTTTCAAATAATCTTTTCTAGACTTTGTGATTCTTTTAAACTATTTTATTTCAATTATCAAACTTATGACAATATTAAATGTCTTAATAAATCCTTACAATATATATGATAGGCCCTATAGAATATTTTGCTTATCAAATTTAATTGATTAGTAAATGGGGTGGGAATTGCAGTAACATTTCACAGCTCACTGTGAATCAAATTCATAATACCATAAGATGAACTGATATACTATTTTCTTGTCATTTATCATAATTAGATTGTATCATTAATTATGTCTCTGCTTAAAAATAGAGACAAATATATGTTACAGCAAACAACATTATTTTGGAAATGCACATTAAAAATTATGTAGGTACAACTTATATGTAAAATTATTTCTGTTTCCTACCTTTAATTTATCTTCAATTTTCAGGCACTAAATATGGACTGGAGATGGTAGGATACTGTTTGCTGAGCATTCCTTGTAATGTCAACTCCAAGTTTTTCCACTGACCATGCTGAAAGGACTTCTTTCAAAGATGTGAACACAAGTAGAACTCCATGTGAAAATTGATGCATCACTTCAAAAACATTAATGAGATCTTGATCCTGTTTTAACCTATATTTTCACAGGGCCTACATTTCCTACGCATGTAATCAACAAACCTACTTATTTTCTTTCCTCACTAAATTATTCTTATATATCTTTTCATGTTATTATAAATGAATTGGAAAAGATTATTCTTCAACCTGAACACTTGAAAGGAATTCATATATTTCATATTACATATCACTATCCTAATAGCATTTCATTTGTGTGTCAATTTGACATATTGTCCTAATAAATAATTATTTTTGTTAAATTTATGGCCCAATATATCTTGAAAAAAACATCAATCATTTATTTGTGTTATTTTGTAATTTTACTTGCCTTTGATAAGTCTTGATATATTACTTTATTGACTGCCCATAAACTTGAGAACAGTAAAATAATAATAAATCAGAATATAGCTGTTGTTCTATAGGCCTATGAATTCTACAATATAACTCCATGAACAATACTTGAGTGTGTCCTACTTGCAATATTCAATGTGAAAATTAACTTAAGAGATGCTTTGTTTTTTTAAGATCATGATAAAATGTGAAAATAGTTTGTTGGGTGGGCCTCCATTAGAAATGTTGTTTGTCTGTGATTCCGTCCTGATTTGTTTATCAGCAATTTAATTGGTTATTGATAATTAATATTGATCATCATAATTGGTGTGCCAAATTGATTGACTATAATAGATCATTACTAATTAGGGGGCCCACATTCAATCTTTAGGGGGAGGGGGGATTTTTAAAATAAAATTGGGGCATATTGCATGGAATAAATAATATATTTCAGTTCTACATTGTAACAGTTGAAAAAAACATGTAATAAAACTTGAAATTTTTAGCGAGCCGGGTTGAAATAAATATTTTCTCAAGGACTACCGGTAATACCCCACCCGCTCCTAAAATCCACATTAGACTGTAAACAAATTAAATCTTGGCTCACATATACCGCCCATCTTCACTGCCTAAAAATTACTGATGGTATTTATGATTATGAATTTTTGTGCTTTTAATTTTTGTAAAACTGCGAAAAAATAGTTTTTCTCAATTTAGGTTCCAATTTTGAAAAGGAGTCAAATTGGATAAAAATGAGAAAACACAGTAGTGTCGGCTATCATTAAACTTTTTTACCTTACAATCCCCCCCCTCTTTTCATTCATTTTCTATCACACTGGACTACAACCCTACTAATGCAGACAAGGCACATGCTGTATGGTGACAGCAGAACACAAGTGCCTGAAACAGAGGCCACACTCAATAACAAAACAGATTTTTTGCATGTTTTATTGCCCCCAATGCTGATTTTAATATAAGATGTCATATAAAATTATATTTGAAATTTTGCGGTATTGTAAAACCACAGTAAATAGGCTTGTGGACATTTACATAATCGGTCAACATTGTAGTTGTGAAAACTTGAATACAAAAACTCAATATTCTGAACAAATCCCCCTGTAGGTCTAAAACATAAAGATAAAAATGTCTGGTCTTATACATAAAGGGCAAAACACACCAACGCGAGCGCCATTATGCATGCGACGAGTGACGTGACGACAGATGTGAAATAGCGTGACTGTTTACAAATCAACGCGAATACCAACGCGACATATGAGGCATGAAAATTGCGCTCCCGTATGCCTGCGCGCTGCTATATTTTAACAATGATAAAAAAAATGGGTTTGATAAGTCATGTGTGTTCGTTGCACATTAAAATATACTTTTGTAATCTTTTCAGCTAATAAGTGAGTTGGGCACCATTTAGAAAATTTTGAGTGTAAAATAAGAGACCTCTATTTCTGGAATATTTAATTTATCTCTGAATCCTTGAATCTTGAATTTATTTCTAATGCTACTCTTGCATATATATAGGCCTATGCCTACTAAGTGGTGTGGCCTAATGTTATAGAATTAATCCCATGCCTAGTAGGGGCAATCTAGAATTCCAGATATTTTTAAATGGTTTAAATTTGACTGGTCTATTCTAACATTAAACGGCGCCACCATACAATCTCCCGATGGGTGTGTGTGGCGCTCTGGCCAGCCGGGCTGAAAAATGTCCCCGAAAAATACTCGATCCCTCTCCTAGACCTGGAGCCCCCTCCCTGGTCCTGGATAGTCAATGGTGGCCCCCTATTAAGCAAAATGGTGAGGAACAACCGAACAAGTAGGCTAAATTGTAGCCTATGTGTCCATCAAATAAACCGGGCCTAGCCCTAGATGACCGATGTTTGGGAAATTTGTTGAATTGTCAGGCTAGGTCCATTTATTATGTTGGCTGCTGTCATTGATTGTCATCATTTCCAGCCGACACAATTACTGAATTAGACCTAGTACATGTAGGCCCTATAGGTCATACGCCCAATATCGCGAACCACGTTTTTTGCCATTTAAAAAATATTTGGTTACTAAATTTTATTTTTTTCAACTTTATTTAACTTTCCAAGTTATCCGGCGCCTATTTCTGCCGTTTTTTCGGCAAAAAATACTTTACATCGTCTGATCCTTTCTTTGTCATGTATAATGACAGGTGCAAGTCATTCATCATTAGAGCGGTGGGCGATATTAAGTGAAATTCGCGAAAAACGTTATACATAACAAAGAAAGGATCTCCTAGGTTAAAATATTTTTCAAACAAAAATTCTACCTGGGGATCGCCGGACATGTTAGTGAGTTGAATAGAAGTAAAAAAAAATAATTTCAGCTGGTAAATATTTTTTAAATGGCGAAAAACGTGGTTCGCGATATTGGGCGTACGACCTATAGTAGGTCTTTCATTTTTTAAGTAGGCCTAGACATAAGCTACTATTAAGTAGTCTATGCCTACTATCAAATATAATAAGGCCTATTATATTCATATTGACTTAGGCCTACATAATCACTGACACAATGGTAACTAACCCTATAGACCTAGTCCTACAAAAAAAACTATAAGGCCTATTAATAGTAGGCCTACATGGTGGTGGTATTGTCATTTGACATGGGATGGGGTGGCAGTCGCTGACACTAACAATGTGGGTCAACACTCACACTCGCAGTCAGTAATCATTTCATAAATAGGGGCTTATAATGTGTGACAGGCCATAGAATGTCGGTTTCACTGTCTGTGTCACTGTCAGTTGACAGCGAGTTTTAAGTGGAACCGCGGACGCCCTTCGAAAATGCCTGTGGAAGAGCCACAACTGCAGAGCCTCAGACTCGAGTCGGAGACTTGTAGGCTACGTAGGCTTATAATATATAATACCGGTCAGTCAACGTCACGTCAAATAAATAATATTTTAAAGAATGGGTGGCCTTTTAAAAATAATTATTTTCACTGCAATGATCGAAAGCACTTGTGAGAGTGACTGTGTGAGCTGGTGCCATCATGGTCATGGTGGGTGTGTAGCCGACCAACGGCAAGGGACCAGTCTGCTGACAATGTGACATGCATGCCGCAGTGCCGGGTGGATGTAATCTGCATATTATGTCTTGAAAATTATTTATAATCCACGACATAATATCTTTAGAATATATATCTAGTTTGGTGAAATCATGGAAGATAATAAAAACGCGTAAATTTGGACATACAAACTTGTTTGCTGTGAGCAGCTGTCATCGTGGTCATACAAACACCACACAGTCCAGTTGCCGTCCATAGAACCTAGAAATTGTGAGAAGTGTAAGGTTTTTTGATTGATTCATGTTCCCAATGGGTCAATGAACAAATTCAGCTTTGTTGCCCAGACGGCAACTTTGGGCAACGTTTTTAATTGGCATAATTAACATAATTAGCATAATTAGCAATGGGGAGTAATGCCAAACGGTAATCTTAAACCAATGGACGTACACAAATCTCCAATGCCACATGTCCATATAATTCAGACCTAAGAAATGCATTTCTGAGGTTAATGGTAATAAAGAGATCCACGTCAAAGGTCATGATCATGATGCAAACCATACTAAACTGACCAATAGGCCTAATATGAAATGGGCAGTGCCCATGACGCCCACGACCTAATCAATGTAGAAAAGTAACGTTAGACATAAAGAGATTGCAATTTAATCTGATGTTAGACTCAACAGAATTGAATGTATGCCAAAATATATACATATCTATAGGAGTTTTCTTTTAGGGGGTAGGCCTACGCCTAGTAGTTACGTTATATAGATTATGAAATGTAATTATTGTGTTAGCATACACAAGAATGACAATTATATTTTTCTTGCAGCTCATTATTTAGAGGCTATGTAGACATAGGCCAACAATTGTTATACTTCACGCATTCAAACAGTTTGGTTCGTTTGCTTCACTATTACAATAAAACCTTTAGATCTACTATACTCTAATTTTGTCTATAGTAAGCATAGGCCTTAATGCATGGTAGGCTAAAATGGGTTCTTCTGTAAGTATCAATTCTAGGGTGATTAGCCATATGCCTACCGCTGAGTCATTCACAGGTCCGTATACAAACTAAGACAAGGGGGGGGGGGGGGTACAGAACGACCAGGGGGCTGGGGGCATCCCGCAGAAATTTTGAAAAATAGGCTCTAACTGCATTCTGGCGCAATTTAGAGATAGAAATTATTTCAGTGGCAATTTTCCTTCAATTTTTGATCTAACCTGCAGCTACACACGGGCTACACAGTAGGCCCACATAGGTAAATAGACAGCGCATTATACTTTCCGGCAAAACAAAGGGTTTTCGTGTCGTGGGCCACACAAATTAGAGGCTGATGGAGGTCCAGATAATTATCACCACATGACAACACATGACTGTTTCAATAATGACACCACATGACTGTTTCAATAAAAATAGTGAAATAATCATTTTGTCGAAAAAAAGGTCTCCATACAATTAACAAAGTCTACCTGGGCGTTATTGGCAAGGTGTGAACAACACAGATATAACAAACCATTGAAACATACTCTAACATCCTAAAACTGCATGTACGATAAGTTTATATATATACAAAAAACAGTTCATTGTTTTCTATCCCCCAGACTTCGTGCTCTCCCTCCTCCCCTTCCTCATCAACATGAATTACCACTGATTCTTTCCTAGTCAGTGAATTGCAACAATCATCTAAGACTGAAATGAAATGAATGGGTTTTTAGGCCACCTTTGTGCACATATAGGCTAAACTGGGCCACAGATAGCTCCTGAGAATGGTTAGATGAATAAAATGACGCTGCCTTCCAGACACAGGATTCTAAATTCGAGCCCTGGCGATCTGAGGCCGAGCACGATACCACTCGGTCGCGTAGGCTTCCCACAATATCTAAGACTGATGACACCAAGTAGCTTAGGAAGTAAATTTCATCACTTGCGAACGTCCTGCAATCTGCCAGCCAAAGTTGACGATGTCTTGAATTGCTTCTGATCTGTGACACTTACGGAGCGCCAGCCTTCCACAAAAGCATTTGGAGACGAGCGCAACGATTATGGAGATCCAGGTTTATATCCGTGGGGGGGGGGGGGGGCAGGGAATTCAGTGTAGAAGGTTTTTTGCGATTGTACCGGTGCAGTTGACAATATATTCTGTGAGTAGACTGATAAGAAAAATGTCTGACATATATCCATCAAGTTACTTTGTGTGACATCCTGTTCCTCCAGTACCTCAGCTAGTGCAGGAATATTGGTGTAATTTTAATGCTGGGACCTTGCCCTTTCCACATGGGAAAGAAACCGTGTTGTACTGTGACAGACATGACATTTCACTCTCAGCGCTATGACAGCATGGTGGTAATATCAAGCACTGATCTGTCCCACTTCTCCATCAGCACATGTGCCTTACCTTTTTCAGCAAATTTCAACATACACTAGCTTACCAAGGTTTTTCAGCCTCATTGTGATGTATAAAACAGTTTTCTTTTCCAACCATTTTGCTGTTGTGTCCATGACTGAAACTGCAGAGAAGTTGATTCAGCTGGCGCTTGCTGGCTGTGGTTTATGGCATCGCGAGGTAGAAGTCAAGAAGTATCAGTTGATATATTGCAGCACCCTCACCAGGGGCCGGTTTCTGTATCGTACTGAAGTAAAAGTGTCAGCTTTTTACTTAAGTATGGTACAGAAACCGGCCCCTGTACCTAAGTAAAAAATGAAGTGGGCTGATTTACGAAGCATACTTAAGTAGAAAATTAACTTTTTACTCAAGTATGTTATAGTAATCGGCCGCAGGGGCCAGTTTACTTAAGTACAAAATTAACACTTTTTACTTAAGTACGATACAGAAACTGGCCCCAGCTCTGCTCTTCTCTGACGCTCATGATCTTGGGCATTTAATCCTTCATAGACCTATTCAGCAAATATGATAAAGATAGTTGCACCTAGTTACTTTTCACCACTTGTGAGGCACGCCTTGCAACTGTCCGCAATGTCTGTCGCTGTTCCTGCCGTTCGCCATACATGTGATCAACGAGCAACACATTTGGTTTTGAGACAGTTTCGCTATCACTTCTCAAATAGTTCATCAGTACAGATTTGTCTCCCTTTAGCAGATATCCAAATGCACTTTTGTGCACATACAGGCTAAATTTTCCCAGGAGAACCTCCTGAGGATGGTGAGATAACACTGCCCTCCAGACACAGAATTCGAAATTCAAACCCTAAGGGTCTGAGGCCGAGCACGCTACCTCTCGGTCACAGAGGCTCCCCACATTACTGAATTTCACATGTGGATGGGGAAGAAACATCTTTGTTCCTTTCAAACCGAAAAGACTGGGAAACGAACCCCGAACTGTAGCGTGAAAAGCAGCGGTGCTAACCACTACCCTAGGCCCCCGCCCAGCAGATATCCAAATTCATCGACGAGAGAATGTTGTACAGGGGAAAGTTCGTACTGAAACACTGAGAGGAGTTGAATGTTTCGCTGCTGCCCAATGATGATAAAACGTGCAAACAAAGCCTGATACACAATTGAAAAAGTAACTCGTTTTTTGTGGCTGAATCAACTGTACATAAAGTTACATCACATGATGTCTGACGACCTTGACCTATCTCAACTTGACCGCAATATTCACCAGATACACCAGTGGTGTAGACTGGGACACTGTAACAATAACGTTTTTTTAGAACGGTGCTTTATATATCGATAGGGAATAAGGCAGACCTGTATGATCTGCAAAAATAGGTTAAGGTCACCCATGTTCGGGCGAATTTCAACGAGATATTCGCCAGATACAAATGTGAACACTGTAGCTAGAACAGTTATTATTATAGCGATTAGCAAAGGCTAGTGATGAATGGATGGCACGACGGACGGACGGCCGGACAGACGGAGGAAAAAAATTTTATCAGCGAGGCAGAGGATAAATATAAGATCAGAAGTGATTTTTTTCTATGAGACCTGAACACAAGTTTGATATTGGCCATTTTTTCTGCAGCCACTGGGTCAAAAGTAACATTTTACACTGGATCATAATGCGATTATGCTAATTATTTTAATTATGCTAATAAAAAAAGTTGCCCAAAGTTGCCACTTGGGCAACAAACCTTAATTTGCTCAGTGACATCATAATAATATGAATCAGTCGAAACATCTTACACTTCTCATCATTTCTAGGTCCCCATTGAACATATAAGAGCAGCAACTGGACTAACAGGAAGAATCGTTTGTTGACATTCTTCAAACATCGTACTGACGTCATCACGGCGAATCTTGATAATACCGCCGGATCTTAGAATGTTGGCCAATTTTGAACTTTTTTTGCTCATAATACCTTTATTGTGTTTTCCAGAATTTTTTTTTGGTCCGGATTATTAATCAGGAAGATATAGATTATTAAATAACAAAAGATTGCACTGAATTGTCGACCTCACTTTAATGGGGGGCGAAATGTCTCAATAGGGGGCGAAACGTCTCACATAGGGGGCGAAACGTCTCAGTAGGGCGCGGAACATCTCAATAGGGTGCGAAACGTCTCACATAGGGTGCGAAACGTCTTCCGTGGGTGCGAAACGTCTCACAGGGGGGGGCGAAACGTCTTAAACTGAGGCAAGTCGTCATGGCGACGGGGGCGAAACGTCTTGAAGATGGGTGCGAAACGTCTTGGGGGGGCGAAACGACTATGGTGCGAAATGTCCTGGAGCCAAAAGAAGCAGCTTTGGGAAATCAGTGGTGGGCAACGATGCCATGACTGCCACAGACTGTTCTTCTATAATATGGAACATTATAATGTTTAGGCCTACTGCTCCCGAAAAATAATCACTGACCCAATGTAAAATTATATGAATGCGGTGACAAAACAAAACCATGATTATCATATAGGGACATTAGATCAAACATTAGCGAGTATAAAACAAGAGATCAAGTTGACTGGAATACTCGGCAGCCGTCCGCCATTTTATTATTTGTTGAGAATGTAAACAGTGGTAAACAAACACAGTTTGTGTGAAATTCTGTGAAACGCAGTGACGTCACTCGGTGAGAACAAGGTTATATAACACCCCCCCCCCTCCCCTAACTTCATTCTGTGAAACGCGGTGACTTCACTCGGTGAAAACAAGGTTATATAAAAACCCTCGACCATACTTTATTGTATTAGCCAGCTCGGTGAAAACAAAGGAGGTCGAGGTCATCGAGTTTCAGAGAATAGAGGCGACAATATAGCCTATCGTTGCTACATATTATCAATGTATAGATTGGCAGAATTGTAATATGTCAACTAGCAAGATCGATTTGGAATTGAAAAAATTAAATAAAGCTGTGTTGATATCAGAAAAAACGGAGGTAATGCAGTCGTTATTCCCACCACTTTTACAGCGAAAACGCACATTGGAATCCAAGTTGTATTGCAACATTGGATATTAGACCTATATAATGTTGTACATTCGGATAAGCACAATAATACTTTTGGTTGTCTGTCCTAGCATTTGGTTGGCCCGGAAAAACATATGTAACCCTATGCTGATTTCGAACGCTGATTAAACATATTTTAATTACCGTTAATTTTAATCGCATGAATGGGTTTTATGGACGTCGTAATTAGCAATTTGCTACATGTCAAATGATTCGACAGTTGAACTATACAATATTTTTGAATCTAAGCGTTGTGCCGTTTTTGGGAAGATGTCAGTGATAGTCTTTTGGAACGAGTTCAAATAATGTAAAAATACACTATATAGAAGTCCGGGAGGGTGTCACACAAAAAAATTGTTCCCAGTCTCGCATAAGCAGCCATTTCAACTTACAAATCAAGTAATACAATTCAAAATTCCCCGCATCTGACCCCTTCGCTCGCTCGACATTGTACAAAGTTACTGGCTATAATAGTTACCTAAGCCATAGAAAGTGAACAACAAAGACAAAACAATTTAATTAAATATTTTCAAAATTTTACTAATTCATGATTGAATAATCAGAGTAATTTTTCTCCACATGTAGCCGTGTCTGACGGCGACAGCCCTTCATGTTAGTGTGAGCACAGGGCAACAGTGGCAGCCCTTCTTGTCAGTGTGGCGCGGCGTGACTGTGCCGGCCCTACTTGTTAGCCTACAACAAGTCAATAGCTGTTCACAACCTGCCCGTCCCACACTATCACGATCCAGCACAGCACAACCGGTTACACTAAAAGACGCATGCCTCCACATACCAGCGCATACCAACGAAAAGACGGGGTAGACCACATAGGAATCATATATTTTATAGTCTATAGTATTTAAACCATCCTACCGAGTGTATAAACCAAATTTTGTGAAAAAATAATAATTATAACTTGCCTAATTCGGCATTTTAAAGTCCGTTAATGAGCGCTATGCATTGCCATGTATCATCATTGGGCGGTAGGCATACCAACGCATACCAACGAAAAGACGGAGTAGACGATATAGGATCTATATATTTCATAGTCTATCGTATTTAATTACATCCTACGTAGTATATATACCAAATTTTGTGAAAAAATAATAATTATAACTTGCCTAATTCGTCATTTTAAAGTCCATCAATGAGCGCTATGCATTGCAATGGGCGTAGTTTATATTTCCCACACTTGGTGGCACCCACGTGCACTTAGCTGGATAGGTGGCTCAGAGCTGTAACCCTTTCACTGCTGATACGTTTTAACAAATCCGACAATTCTTATGTTGAACCAAGGATACTAGAACCCTTGGTTGAACTATATTTTTAAAATTACCTGACTAGAATTATTTTGTCATTTAGTATCTATCTATCCATAACTATCTATCCATATCAATTCATAACTATCTATCTATCTATCCATAACTAATATCCATAACGTACACTTGCCGCCTATGAACTATTCACAACTCCATAGCCGGAGTTGATCTGTTCTCTCACAGACGTGTCGGCTGAACTTCAACATGATCACCAGTAGGGGAATTTATTTATTTTTATTTGACTTTCCAGTTGAAAACATACAAAAAATGTTACAAAATCATTATTATTAATTGAGTAACATGTTATTAACTTTGGTTGACGGGAACCGGTCGAGATGACCTCTACCAGTGTCTACGTGGCCTTTCAACCATATTTAACAGTATATTGTAAATCTAACTGTTCACCATGCAGTTATAGGTGTTGGCATACTTGTCACGTAAGATAACGTCAGATTTAAACCTTTAGCAAGCGATACAAGCCAATTTGACTAAGTCGCGAAAAGGAATAATTTCTCAGAGAAAAATATATTTTCAAATTGTACTTTTGGTCAGACATGATATAAGTCGCTACAATATACCAGAGGGATAAATATAACTATTTTAATTACCGTTAATTTTAATCGCATGAATGGGTTTTATGGACGTCGTAATTAGCAATTTGCTACATGTCAAATGATTCGACAGTTGAACTATACAATATTTTTGAATCTAAGCGTTGTGCCGTTTTTGGGAAGATGTCAGTGATAGTCTTTTGGAACGAGTTCAAATAATGTAAAAATACACTATATAGAAGTCCGGGAGGGTGTCACACAAAAAAATTGTTCCCAGTCTCGCATAAGCAGCCATTTCAACTTACAAATCAAGTAATACAATTCAAAATTCCCCGCATCTGACCCCTTCGCTCGCTCGACATTGTACAAAGTTACTGGCTATAATAGTTACCTAAGCCATAGAAAGTGAACAACAAAGACAAAACAATTTAATTAAATATTTTCAAAATTTTACTAATTCATGATTGAATAATCAGAGTAATTTTTCTCCACATGTAGCCGTGTCTGACGGCGACAGCCCTTCATGTTAGTGTGAGCACAGGGCAACAGTGGCAGCCCTTCTTGTCAGTGTGGCGCGGCGTGACTGTGCCGGCCCTACTTGTTAGCCTACAACAAGTCAATAGCTGTTCACAACCTGCCCGTCCCACACTATCACGATCCAGCACAGCACAACCGGTTACACTAAAAGACGCATGCCTCCACATACCAGCGCATACCAACGAAAAGACGGGGTAGACCACATAGGAATCATATATTTTATAGTCTATAGTATTTAAACCATCCTACCGAGTGTATAAACCAAATTTTGTGAAAAAATAATAATTATAACTTGCCTAATTCGGCATTTTAAAGTCCGTTAATGAGCGCTATGCATTGCCATGTATCATCATTGGGCGGTAGGCATACCAACGCATACCAACGAAAAGACGGAGTAGACGATATAGGATCTATATATTTCATAGTCTATCGTATTTAATTACATCCTACGTAGTATATATACCAAATTTTGTGAAAAAATAATAATTATAACTTGCCTAATTCGTCATTTTAAAGTCCATCAATGAGCGCTATGCATTGCAATGGGCGTAGTTTATATTTCCCACACTTGGTGGCACCCACGTGCACTTAGCTGGATAGGTGGCTCAGAGCTGTAACCCTTTCACTGCTGATACGTTTTAACAAATCCGACAATTCTTATGTTGAACCAAGGATACTAGAACCCTTGGTTGAACTATATTTTTAAAATTACCTGACTAGAATTATTTTGTCATTTAGTATCTATCTATCCATAACTATCTATCCATATCAATTCATAACTATCTATCTATCTATCCATAGCTAATATCCATAACGTACACTTGCCGCCTATGAACTATTCACAACTCCATAGCCGGAGTTGATCTGTTCTCTCACAGACGTGTCGGCTGAACTTCAACATGATCACCAGTAGGGGAATTTATTTATTTTTATTTGACTTTCCAGTTGAAAACATACAAAAAATGTTACAAAATCATTATTATTAATTGAGTAACATGTTATTAACTTTGGTTGACGGGAACCGGTCGAGATGACCTCTACCAGTGTCTACGTGGCCTTTCAACCATATTTAACAGTATATTGTAAATCTAACTGTTCACCATGCAGTTATAGGTGTTGGCATACTTGTCACGTAAGATAACGTCAGATTTAAACCTTTAGCAAGCGATACAAGCCAATTTGACTAAGTCGCGAAAAGGAATAATTTCTCAGAGAAAAATATATTTTCAAATTGTACTTTTGGTCAGACATGATATAAGTCGCTACAATATACCAGAGGGATAAATATAACTGACAATTATTATGTGTGTCGTACTCTACTGAAAAGACTGCGTCATGATTTATAACAGAAACGTATAGCGATATTAAGTAGTGAAAGAGTGAATAAAAGATAGGTCAGATTTATTTATTACTAAAATGTGCCAGTTGAAATTAGCATAAGACACAATTATTAATTTTGTCCCACTCATAGATACTAACTTTTTGAACGCAAAAGGTGTCATGCTTGACCCTTATCATGCTTATTGTGTTAGAAGTGTGCAGCTAATTGCCTCTAATCACCGTCACGCCATGTGTAAACATACAACACACAACAAAGCTGATAAATAATTATTTAAAAAAACTGAATAATAATAATAACATAACAATAATAACATAACTAAACTCCATGTAGTATTACTATTTGAATAATAAAAAATAAGACCATTGTCGGCGGCAAAAAGTTAAGCCATTATACGGCCTATAAGGCTACGTCCTGCATTTCTTTCCAAATAAAGAACTTTACGTGTTTGCATGCTATTATTAAATAATGTAATTTATATCATTATTTTCAGAATTACATAAGCTTTCTGGTGAATATTACATGTCTGTACGATCACAATTAAAAAAAAATGAATTTGCGTTTTCATGCCGTAATATATTATGCTGTAATATATTATTTAGTTTTTAATCTTCTTCATTGATGAGGAGGTGTGATTGTCACTCAATGAAAGTGATGACATATCTAATTCTCAACCGTGAGACTTGTTGTTGAACCAAGACCGACAGGAGCAGTAACACCTATTACCAACACTCAACGGAGTGATGACATTTGCTCGGCGGCGCAAAGGCTTTCCCAGCAAGCACAAGACATTGAGCCATTGTTGGTTCAATGTTGGTCCACCGTCTACGACGCCTGCCCAGCATAGAACCAACAATGGCCGACTGGCTCGTTGTCAACGGCTTGAATCGTGTATAAGTACCTGGGTTCGATGCCACTTAAATCATTGTACCTCGGTACTTTATGAAGATTCGTTTTCGAATTATTGCATATATCAATTATAGCCACATGGCATATTACGGCTATAACAGATGATTCTCATATTTTGTATTCATTACCATATTTACCATGTATTACCATTAAAAATGGATCACTTATGTTATATTACTTGTGTTTGCATATATTAGCTATATGTCGGTCAGGATCTTTAAGGGTTAATGTGTCGAGTACAATCAAATCGGCACAAAACAATTAGCCTTAATGTTAACCCTTTAAAACTCTTTCACAATGAAGTATGGGGGAGGGTTCTTATATAACCTTGTTTTCACCGAGTGACGTCACTGCTTTTCACAGAATGAAGTATGGGGGGAGGGGGTGTTATATAACTGTGTTTTCACCGAGTGACATCACTGCGTTTCACAGAATACTCGAGTACCAGTAAGACCAGTCTTCCTACTGTATTGAATATGTCCACATAGGCCTACACTACATGATATAGGCCTACTGCATATACACATATATATACCCAGCAGACACAAGACGTTTAATCAATGTTGGCTTTGTGTTGGTCCAACGCCTAAGACGGTGGACCAGCGTAAAAACAATATTGACTCAAGGTCTTGTGTCTGCATATTTTTAAGGCGTCGACCAACTTTCATTATTCTGATTCGGGCCTGCTACCAGCGCTAACTGTACCTATGGCTATGCGGTTAAGGACATAAAAACTTGGGATTTTGGTCGTTTGGCTGATTGTATCGATATAAAATTTCGCAGTTGGCTTTATAGAAATAATATTTGAGCTGATGATAATATATAGATACCCGAAATATAGTTGCATTGGGTGGCATGCGTTGGTATATGCTGGTATGCGGTGGTGTGTGTTGGCATGCGTCTTTTAGTGCTTCCACAGCACAACCTAGCCAAAAGCAGCAGCAGCGGCGTGCAAATGTTCATAGGACATTCAATATTATTTAATGTAGGCGTACAAGTACAACATTTAATACTTTGACATACTTTTATTTTAATTATTTGTTCACAATATACATCTATTAGTATGACATTATGGCAATATATACACATGTATACTGGCCAGTAAATGGCTGACTGTCAACATTTTGATTTTCTTAATACTAACAACAACACCAACATACAACAATGATAACAAATAAAAAGTTAAGACATGAAAAAATGTGTAACATCAGAAGTAAATATCATTTATCAGTGAAGCATAGAGACTGTACTGTTGGAACCCTTACAGCGCTAAATTAAATCAGCTAAATTTTCACCCACGTGAATTGTGTCATACTGATGTGACCCACAACTTCAAGGGAGTGAAAATTAGTCATAGTTGTTCAGTTTGAGACTAAACATTTGCAAATCTTAGTTAAAAACGTCTATTGTCTAGACTATGTCGTGCTTATGGCAGTGTAAGGGTTGTAACGGTAGCTTGCTCTCAAGGAATGACATGTTAAACATATAAATATCTACGCAAGTATACATATATATCAAGCAAAATGTTATTACTTGGAATTAGATGTTCATATCAGTAAGATTTAAATCGGTGGGGTCACATTGTTTTTTTTAGAGGGCAAGTCGATTTATTGAGATGCAAAATATGAGTGCTGTAAGCTATGTTCCAGTGTGTCATTAGCAAAAAAAAATAGATGATCGAAAATATTTGACAATCGCTTTGTATCATTCTTATCTAACTGATAAATGTTAGGTGTGCACAATATTATATAAGGTCAACTAGAAAAATATATAGGCAAGTAAATGTTGGTGATTTCATCACATTCCAATGTCACCTTAATATATTATATATATCACCCAGGGCTGGCCAAAAGTTGCATTGGTTGGCGCTCTACACTGATTAAAATGGGCACCAGAAAAATACTGTATGCAGCCTGTGATGACTCGGATCACTTTGCATCCATACAATTCCATTCTGTAGCCTGTCTGCATGTATATGGGCGATTTCTGGAGTCATTTTTTGTTGCGCAAAATAACCCTTTGGTGCGTTTTGACCTTGCCTATCGCTCTGATCACCTTATATATGACGTCATACAATAGGGCCCAGTACTATGGGGAACAATACTGCCAGTAGTGAAAGGGTTAATGACACCAGAACTCGTAGATATAATGCGACGCCACGGAGCTAAAGGATCCTATCTGACACTCGTCTGAGTGGCAGATATGATCCTTTAGCTCCGAGGCGACGAATTGCAGATGTCAATATTTATCAAAGGCTCTAGGTCAATGTGTTAACCCTTTCTGTGGGGGAACAGTCTTTAGACCTGAGAATCTGACGTCTATAGACATAGTCCCCACACTAAAAGAGTGAAATATTTATAATGAAGGTCGACACATAGCATCGATATTCAAATGGACCAGAAAGAGGTAACTAAGACATTTCTGATGATTATTTCATATTGAAGAAAACACCTTTGATCTCTTGGTTCATGTAAATTTATTTTAGCGCTTTTAGGGTTAACTAACCTAGAATATTGTTCTTTCCTGTCCCACACCAGATTCCGCTGCGTGTAGTAGTTCATGTTTCCTAAGGTGACCTTTCTGTGTGAACCCTTTATTACATAGATCACAATTGAATGGTTTCTGATCAGTGTGTAAGAATTTATGTTTGGTAAGATGGCCTTTCTGTGTGAACTTTTTATTACATATGTCGCACCGAAAAGGTTTCTCCCCCGTGTGAGAAAAAGTATGTGTGGAGAGCTGACATTTTAGAGCAAACCTCTTACCACAAACTTGACACATGAACGGTAGATTGCCAGAGTGTGATAACATATGTTGTTGAAGCATTATTTTTCTAGGGAAGTCTTTGAGGCATTGATTACATTTATGTGGTCGAGCGCCCGTATGTGTCAATTCATGCAACCTTAAGGTGACTTTCTGCGTGAATCGTTTGTCACACACACCGCACTGGTGCGGTCTGGTGTTCACATGTATCAATTTATGTCTGTTTAACACAGTTTGTCGTGTGAAACCCTTCCCGCATTTGGAACATTTAAAAGGTTTGTTATTTGTGTGGGAAGACATGTGTTTCTTGAGTTGTTGTTTTTCTTCAAATACCCGGCCACAATGGCAAAAGAATTGTTGTTGAATTGATTGCACAGAGTGTGATATTTTATGTTTGTTGAGGTGGCCTCTTAGGCTGAAACCTTCACTACAGATCTCACATTTGTACGGGCGGTCTCCTGTATGAGATAAATGATGCGTCCTCAACTGGAATTTCTGTCGGAATCCCTTTCCACAAAGATGGCAGCCATATGGTGTTTCACCGGTGTGCAGTAATTGATGCCTTCTTAGCATGGTCTTGCGAGCAAATGCTTTATAGCATGTGGTACACTTGTACGGTCGAACACCTGTGTGCGTCAATTCATGCATCATCATGGTGGCTTTCTGATTAAACTGTTTGTCACAAAAACTACACTTGTGCGGCCGGGAGTTTGTGTGTATTAACAAGTGTCTGTTCAGTACTGTTTGTCGTGTGAATGCCTTTCCACAAGTATTACATACAAATGGCTTATCATTAGAATGTGATAACATATGTGTTGCCAAGTGTCCTTTCTGTTTGAAGGCCGCACCACATGTATGGCAAATAAATTTATGATTAACTGTGTGGGAAAACTGGTGTCTTGTTAATTTGATTTTTTTATTAAATGTCTTATCACACAAATCACAGGGGTAATTATTTTGTTCTTGAGCATGTGTCAGCTGATGGATGTTCAGTTTTGTCTTTCGCTTGAATTCAAGATGGCATATTTCACATTTATAAGGTTTTGCAGCTGTGTGTAGCATGCGGTGAGAATTCAAATGAGCGGTTTGTCTGAAGCTTTGACCACACACGTCACAGACGTAAGGTCTGTCTCCGGTGTGTATCAACTGGTGTCTGGTCAGAGTCGCCTTCCGTGTGAAACCTTTACCGCACGTGTAACAGATGTGCGACTGATCGGGTGACCAGTTGTCATCCATGCTAGATAATCCAGGTGTTATAGAGCCACTCTTATTTTCAGGCTCCAATATATCATGTTGATGATTCATGTGGATTACGAGAGTTGCCTTCCGAGTGAAACCGAGGCCGCAAATCTCACATTTGAAAGGCTTCTCAGTGCTATGTACTACTACGTGAGCATTCAGGTGGCCCCTCTGCTTGAATGCCTTACCACACACATCACACACATGAGGGCGCGCCCCCGTGTGGCTAAGTTGATGTCTGTCCAGTGTAACTTTACAAGCAAAACCCTTTCCACAAGTCAAACATAAGTGAGATGTCTCGGATGACAAATTATTTTCTAATCTTGCACAGTGTTGAAAAACATTTTCAGTTACCTCCGTTTTACTTATATTTGATTGGATTTCAAAACTTGAAGTGTGATACATGACTTTGTCATCAGTTTTCACAGGAGAAAATTGCACATTAGAAGATACATCACATTTAGAGCCTTTGTTGCGTGTATCAGAATTATTGGGCAACAAGTCAACTCCAGCATCTGCATTATACTGAACCACATTGGCAGACGTGTGCGAGTCATTACCTAAAGAATCTGTACTTATATCGCTATAGGGTTTGTGTGTCAACTGATGTCTATTGAGAGATTTTATTTGATTAAAAGTAACATCACAAAACTTGCATCTGAAAGTTCTGTCATTGCTGTGAACTAAGCGGTGTGAACTCAAGTGACCGGTTTGCCTGAAGCCTTTACCACACACGTCACACACATAGGGACGCTCCCCCGTGTGTATTAACTGATGTCTGTCCAGGGTGCCTTTACGAGTGAACCCCTTCCCACACGTCAGACATATGTGAGAGGTATCTGATGTAGACGGTACTTCTACTTTAACATTTTTATTGTACTCAAACACCTTAGCAGCTGTCTGTGCCTTATCATCTGGAATTGCAGCTTCAGGAACCGTATTGTTTTCAAGAACATTTTCAGGCTGATCTGCCATAAACAGAGAATTTACATCACACTCCATCGCATTGTCATGTCTATTGGGCGCTTCATGGGCAAACGCAAATTTTGATTCTAATTTACACCGAATGTTTTGATCAGTTTTGCTGTTTGAAAATGAGCCATTTAACCCGTCATTGAGATCATCGATGTGTGTCAACCGGTGTTTGTTAAGAGGTGTTTTACGTGTGAATTTGAGGCCACATGTAGTACATTCATAAGGTTTTTCATTTGTGTGCACTAAGCGGTGTGAACTCAAATGACCGGTTTGCCTGAAGCCTTTGCCACACACGTCACACACATAAGGACGCTCCCCCGTGTGTATTAGCTGATGTCTGTCCAGGGTGCCTTTACGAGTGAAGCCCTTCCCACACGTCAGACATATGTGAGAGGTATCAGATGACGTAGATACTGGTAACTCTACACCAAACCCAGCATTGTACTCAAACACTTTGTCTTGTGTAATGTCAACATCACCTGCTGCATCATACACGAAACCTGGAGCAGCTGCCTTATCTTCCTCAAATTTAGGTTCAAATCCTTTGTCTTCTTCATGCAAGTATTCTAATTTAGAGCTTGAACTGTCTTTTGTTTGTGCTGCGTGAGTACTATTATCTTTTGAACTATTAATACATTCATCACCGTTATTAGTGGAGTGTGTCGTGAGATGCTTGGTGAGGGAGGTTCTTCGAGTAAAACAGATGCCACACGTGTTACATTTGTATGGCTTTTCACCCGTGTGACTCAGGATATGCGACGTCAGATGGCTTGACTGCCTGAAGCTTTTCCCACATACATTACACACAAAAGGGCGCACGCCCGTGTGTATGAACTGATGTCTGTCTAAGGAAGCTTTTTTAGTGAACCCCTTGCCACAAGTTGGACAAATGAGAGATTTATGACTAGTTTGTGATAATCGATGCATGTGGAGCCCATTGGCGAGTGCGTCAGAAACACCTGTTGATTTCTCGCCGTGCATTAAACAGTGTTTATTCAGAGATTCTATGTCGGTGTACAGCTTATGGCAGATGTCACAGGCATATTGCTTGCTATGCTTTAACTGATAATGAGTTTTCAAGGCCGACTTCACGATACAGGTATTGTGGCAGACTAAGCATAAATAACCTTTATTGTGTATATGGCGTAATTTATGTTTCTTGAGCAGGATTTTTTTGACAAATCCCTTGGCACAAATATCACATTTGTAGTTATTTTCCTTACTATGCGACAGATTATGCGCATCAAGGTAACACTTGAGTGTAAATCCTACTTTACATTGACTAAATGTAAATGGCCAATGGCCTGTGTGTGTTAATTTATGCAAATTAAGATGTCCTTTTTTTCTGTAATCTTTCTTGCACAGTTCACACTTGTAACGTTCATCACATTTGTGATATATTTTATGGTACGTAAGGTGTGTTTTGTGCCGGAAGCGTCGGCCACATGTACTACAGCTGTGAGGTTTCTCAGATATATGTGTTAACTCATGATTGGCCAGATGTACTTTCTGTAAAAAGCCTTTTCCGCATGTGATACAGGAATAAGGCTTTTCACCTGAATGTGCTAATGTGTGTTTCCTCAGGCTACCTTTTTGAGCAAAGGTTTTCTCACAAATATCACACTTGAATGGTTTGACATTTGTGTGCCGTGATAAGTGTCTGTTAAGCAAGGGTCGCCTGTTGAAACCTTTTCCACATAAACCACATTTATAAGGTCTATCGTCAGAGTGGGAGAGGCAATGCGTTGTAAGGTGGGCTTTCTGCCTAAAACCTCGTCCACAGATATCACATATGTGCGGTCGATCTGACGTGTGAGTTAACATATGAATTTTGAGGATTCCGTTTTTATTAAATCCTTTACCACACACTGAACAAACATACGGCTTGTATGTTGTATGTGTTAAAATGTGTCTAGTTAGGATTGTTTTTTTAGCGAACCCAGCACCACATACATCACACGTGAACGGTGTAACACCTCGGTGTAACTGTTTATGAGCCGTTAGGTCAGCCTTGTATTTAAATCCCTCCCAGCACTTCTTACATGGGAATGGCCTATCGTCATTGTGTGCAGTCATTATATGCCTGTCCAATTGTGGTTTGTCACCGAAACATTTACCACACTCGTCACACTGATGAGCGGCGGCACCCTTGTCTAATACACCATTTAAATCCCACACATGCACAGGCACACTACATCTACTACTATAGATATCTGGTAAGTTAATATAAATATGCATGATCTCGTCATTTTGAAAGAATGGGTATAACAGTGTGAGAGAGACGCTGCTAACAGTCCTGATGGATTCAGACAGGAAATCATATTTGGCCGCCAGGACATACGAGTGAGCCGGCACCAAGCCTCTATCAATGGTTTGAGACAGAGTATTACAAAATAGTCCCGTCTCTGAGAACGACTGTAGCGTTGAGAGTACAGTGTCTTCGTGGCTGTCATTGCTATGACAGAGATCCAGCTCTGACAGTCCGTCGAGCAGCATGTTACTTGTCTGTCCTGTGTAGGCAAACTGGAGGAATGTGTTGATTTCTGTGGCAGTGAAGGATGTAATGACAGTATAGATTCCCTGTTCACATTCAGCCAGCTGTTGTTTCAGGAGATTGCTGGCTGCCGCGAGTACACCAGCATGAGCGGTAAACTGCTCACCATCACACGATACCAGAGTGACGTCACACAGATGTCCTCCACGCTGAAACCTGTACAGCGTCCCCAGAACACTGGACTCATCATCGTCATCCATGGCCGTCATATCCTAAACAGAAAATAAAAAATCTTTCCAATTATTGATTTTTATGACATTGATGATGTAGGCTATTATATTGGCTTAAATATTATTATTATTTTTTTTTTTAGTTTTATTATGTATCGTTAAAACTCACTTAAGTAGTTATTTTCCACATGATGGTTAGGATTATTATGACAATAGATGAGCCCATACCATTAATATGTGGGCCATGGATCGCTGTATTAGTTTTACCCAGGAAAATCACGTTTTCAACATGACGGTCACTGATCTCGACAACAGGGTCCGAAAAATGCAGATGCTCATAACTTTTTAATGACTGTGGAAAATGAGCTGAGCATGCGTAGCACTAGCTGAAATGTTACGGATTCTAATAAACCTATTCTCCACCTGATAAATCGCGACCCAGGCTTCAATATATGGATTTCACCTTCCGGTGCTTCGGAAATCTACAAAATAGTCATAATAAATAATAATAAAAATAGGTCAATGACCTCTAGAGGTCATCAGAGGTCAAATCCAGTTTACCTCCACATCTAAAAATAAACCTTAGGATATGTTCTACAAGTGGTGGAAATTTCATGCTTTAATCATAAAATTTACAATAGGTTACCTTATCTACTAAACTACAATATATCTACGGTACCTGTAGCCTTCTGTTTTACCATACAGGATAGAAATATAACAGTAAACCAAAATACATGTCCCTATTGAAATTACTCGATGCATTGCTAAAAACTACAATTTAGATAACAATACTGCATAAACCACTAAACAATGACTACACAACTAGAAGAGACGTTAAAGAGCGCTAAAGAGGCTATGAAAATGTGTTAAAGGGTGACAGGTGGCATTACCTTAGGACAAAGAGGCGCTAAAAGGCAACAAAGATAAAAAACGTGATGGCTAGATGTTGAGGGGTGGCGAAAATGCGTTAAGGTAGTGAATGGGCGGTAAAGGGCTATGATAAAGTTTTAAAGGGCATCGTATAGGTGTTAGATGGTGATGAGAAGGCGATAAAATGCATTGTGATTGGTTAACTGGTGAATAAAAGGCGACAGAGTGACATTAAAAGGCAATGGGGAGGCATTAAAGAACGATAAATATGCGTTAAAGGGCAATAAAGATATATTAAAGGGCAACAGAAAGGCCTTTAATTGTAACAAAAAATACTCAAGGGCTACAAAGATTCTGACTGGGTGTATTAATAGGTAATGGTTAAACAATGAAGGGTGATATAGAGGCATTAAATAGCGACAAAAAGACGTTAAGATCGATGTAGAGGCATTAAAGGGTCACTGAGAGGCCTTAAAGGGCGACAAGAAAGCTACCAAGGGCGCAAAAGGCCTTAAGTATTAATGGGGAGGTGTTTACTGGCCATAGTGAGGAATTGAACGTTGACGGAAAAGCAATAAAGATCAATGGTGAAGGCGTAAAAGGTGCCAGTGAGGCGTTAAAGGGCAATGGGGAATCGTTAAAGGGCGTCGAATATGTGTAATAATGGAAATTTGTTAAGGGGCAGCGGGAAGGCCTTTAATTTGCAGCGAAAAAACAAAGACTCATAAACAGCAAAGGTATGTCGTCAAACGCGTTGTTATGAGGGTATGTTAATAGGCGACGGTTATGCAATAAAGGTCAATGTAGAGGAAAGGCGACAAAAAAGTGTTAACCCTTTCCATGCCTCTCCCGGACCGTGAATTTCAATACTGATTACAATGCCAATCCCGGTCCGTGTCCAGGCTAGTTTACAGTTAATTCACTATATGCTGAACAGTCGCCAAGTGGGGTCCGATGCATCCAGCGTGCTTCAAAACATTATAGGCGTGTACTGTGTTGATGTTTTGGCGTGAATTAAAACAGTTCGCCTGTATACAATCACAATGTCATAAAAAAGTAGGTGAGAAACAGCTCAACAGTGTATCTAGGCCTACTCTTATTCATAAAGCGGGTATAGTATGTCGATTTATCCATTCTCTGCAGCAAACACAAGACGTTCAACAGATTCTGGTTTAATGTTGGCCCAACGTCTGCGTTTGTTGCGTGTCTCGTCGTTATCTGATGTCTGCTATATATAGGCCTATCTGGGGTCACGTCGCACTATTTCTGGTTGACGTGTAATTTTTACCTCAATGCGAGAAACCAATCTTATCAGTTTGAAGCCTCATTGGTCAGCATTATTCAGCTTCTGTCTGACTGGCGTGACCTCTTGTTCTGAATATGTGTTATGAGAGCTCCCGGGTGGCGCAACAACTATGCCTTTCGGGATCTCGTCCCGCACGAATAATATCACTCCTCAGGTACTGCTATTACCCTAAAACTACTTGAAACACCTTCTGAAATAGTGTTTGACCCTGAATGATCCAACTACTGTCATATATAACACTTAGCTCACGCATAAATAAAGTTGAAAGGCATAAAATGGTATTTTTTTGTATTTTTTATCGAGTTTGACCTTTATATGATCTTGATATGACCTTGGAATGACTTTTGCACACCACCTCAGTATAGTGGAACTCCAACCCGTGTTACCCTTTCCACAGTCATATGTAAATTTGTTGCAAATCAAGGCATAGTTCCACACTACTATATTTGGTCACTTTTGGCATTCAATTTTAGTCCTGGAAAATGGGAATCGAATAGTGAATTTATCCGAAGGTGAAAATAAGGGAAATCCGAAGGGGCTATCACTACTCGGGTACTCCCCGGGTACCTTAAAACTACTTGCGACACCTTCTGAAATGGTGCTTGACCCTGAATGATCCAACTACAGTCATATATAACACTTAGCTCACGCATAAATCAAGTTGGAAGGCATAAAATGGCAATTTGTTGTATTTTTTATCGAGATTATGACCTTTGCGTTCCACCCCAGTAAAGTGCAACCCCAACCCATCCCACCATACATTGCTAGTTACAAATATGTGAGTTCACTATGAATGATGTTCTGTAGGACTACTAATGAATCTTAATTAGTTTTTTTTAGCCAAAAAAAAAAAAGTGCCACAGAGTCGTTACCTTGCGATGGTTTGATGGCAACACACTAAAAGGTGATGGGGAGGTGTTAAAGGGCAAGCGTGAGGCATTACATGGTGACAAAGAGGCGTTTAAGGGAAATTGAGATGTTTTAAGGGGCCACAGAAATGCTTTCATTTGTAACAAAGATAGGTTAAGGCGCTTTGAATATACATTAAGGACGATGAATGCATTAATAAAGTGACGGTTATGCATAATTCAGGGTGATGTAGAGGCATTAGGCCTAAATTCGAAAGCTGCATTATAGGTCGATGGAAAGGCACCAAAGGGTGATGGAGAGGTGCTAAAGAGTGATGAGAACGATTTAAAATACAACGCAGAGACACCATATGGCGGTGGGAAGGCATTAAAAAGCAAAGGATAGGCTTTAAAGGGCGACAAAGACGCCTTAAAGAGCTACAAAGATGTATCAAATGGCGACGATAAGGTCCTCAAGTGCAACAAAAAAGGCCTTAATGCGCTGTGGAGATGCATAAATGGCCACGAGAAAACGTTAAAGTGCAACAGTTGCCTTAATAGCATTCTGACCTCAGAGATTATATCTCTGATACCACAAGCTCATTTCGCCGTATGCACGCATGGCGATTGACCAGATTTATCAGCCGTTAGTGAGCGTTACCACGTGATTTTATAACCATTCCTATAACCACGGAACTATTTTGGTGTTCACTTCAACTCATTACTTATCCTTTTTTCAATATTTAATTTGATTTTAGAGTTTGTTACAGGTAAGGGCTATTTATTCTGTTTAGTAGTGGATAAATTGAACCAGCACAATTTGCATGTCATTCAGTAATTTATATTTGCCAGTGTTTTGAAGCCGATTGTAAATTCTGTCAGAAAAACGTAAACATGGACCTTCTCACAGCAGCGCGTAGGCAGAAAAAGTAATCCATTGAATGTTTTCTATTTCTATGTGAATATAAACTCATATGTGGCGGAGTAGTGGTGTTTTATATTTGCCATATATATTCAGGACACTCAAGCGCAGTGTTCAGCACAGGCCGCGATATCGAGACAATTACGCACTTAGAGGTCAAATGTCTCCTTTCTTTACAGGGTAGTGAGACAAATTACCCCCCTATTTCTTGTCTGTGCTGAACACTAAGGCGTCAATTACGCACTTAGAGAACAAATGTCTCCTTTGTTTTCAGGGTAGTGAGACAAATGTCCCCACCTATTTCCTGTCTGTGTTGAACACTGCAAGCGTGTTTATAAGCCTACTGTTGTTATATCAACAAAACTGCTCAAAATGAGCAGTTTTTGTCGAAACATGGCGTGTGGTTACAGAGAGAGAGCGGGGTTGACCTGAGCGACATCTATGTGTGGAGAATGCCTTAATAGGTGACAATTACATATCAAAACACGATGTGGAAGCATTAAAGGCCTACCATTAGGCGTTAAAAGTCAATTGGGAGGCATTGAAGGGTGACGAAGTGGCATTAAATAGTGATGGGAAGCCGTTAGTGGGTGGAGGAGAGGCGTTAAAAGGCACCAGAAAAGCATTCATGGTCAATGGAGAGGCATTAAAGGGTGACGGAAAAGCGAAGAGGTGCTAGAAGGTGACGGATAGGTGGTAAAGGGTAATTGAGAGGTAATGTAGGGCGATGCAGATGCATAAAGGGCGACGGAAAATCATTAAAGAGAGACACAGTGCTTTAAGATGTGACTCGGTCCTCAAATTGACCTTTGAACCTTGCGGATGACCATAAATCACTAAAATAATTCCAGAAATAGATTTTTTGGTAAAAAATCACACAAAAAAGGTATTAAACTTGTTTGTAGTATTATCTGTTACAAATCATGTTTTTCGCTCACTTGACCTTGAGATTGAGGATTTGACCATGAAGATGACCTTTAATCATCAAAACAATACCAGAAATGGATTATTTAGTCGAAATAACATCAAACATATATATTACACTTCGTGCTATTTGTGTTTGTTGAAAATCTTTTTTTTTATACCTTTGACCTTGGAATTGACTTTTTGACCCTGAAGATGAACTTCAATCACCAAAATAATACTATAAATGGATTTTCTAGTCAAAAATCCCTCGGAAATAGGTATTACAGTTGTTCGTTGTGTTATCTGTTACAAATCATATTTTTCGCTTACTTGACCTTGAAATTGAGGTTTTGACCTTGAAGATGACCTTTAATCATCAAAATAATATGAGAAATGGTTTATTAAATCAAAATCACATCAACATAGATATTACACTTCTTGCTATTAGTGTTTGTTGAAAATCATATATTTTTATACCTTTGCCCTTGGAAAAGACCTTTTGACCTTGAAAGTGACCTTCAATAACCAATATAATACTATAAATGGATTCTCAAAATTCCATGAAATGAGGTATTACACATGTTCCTAGCAATTTTTGCTAGAAATAATATTTTTGTTTATTCAACCTTCGATTTGACCTCGAGAATGACCTTGAATTATAAAATAATATAAGAAATGGATTCTCCAGTTAAAATTACACGAAAAAGAGGTATTACACTTGTTCCTACCCTTATTTTATGAAAAATCATATTTGACCTTGGAATTGACCTTTCACCTTGAATTTTGCCTTGTTCCGCATCGAATATTATTTCTTAAGATTTTTAGTATAATAATCTGGATGTATTTGTGAAGCCAAAACACCTAAAATTATTTCTGTTGCAATTTGTTCAAGGTCAAACCAGTTTTTGACTGGACTAAGACCTTTTGGCCAACCTACTACAGTGGCGGATCCAGGGGGGGCAGCACGCCACTGCCCCCTATTTTCGCCACATACTTCAAAAAATTCCCTAAATTGGCTAAAATTTACCAAAAAATCTTGGGGGTAAGCCCCAAAACCCCGGGCGCCCCCCCCCCCATTTCTTCAGATCCTGGATTCGCTATTGATATTGGAGGGTCAAAAAAAATCGCAGTCGCCAATGCACATCGCACATGCACGACGCGCAATGTAAAGTGTTTTGTTGACATTTCACGCTTTGATTGAAAAGACTGTGTCACAGGACAGACTGAAAAATATAGGTTACAAAATCCAATGGACAACCAAGCCATACATTCCGGGTTGTCGGTTAAATTTGTTTGAACATTGTCCTGACAAAAGAAGGGTACGCAGACTTTTCGCCCCATAGTCAGTTCGCACCATTTTTTAGTGAGACGTTTCGCCCCCAACTCATACTCAGGAAAGACGTTTCGCCCCCGCCCCATAAATAGGAAAGACGTTTCACCCCCGTCTTCATAGTTTAGAAAGACGTTTCGCACCATAACCATATTTCAGAAAGACATTTCGCACCTAAATCATATTTTAGAAAGACGTTTCGCACCCAAACCATATCTCAGAAAGACGTTTCGCCCCCTAGTCATAATTTGGAAAGACGTTTCGCACCCTGTTCATAATCAGGAAAGACGTTTCACCTGGTAATCATAGATCAGCATTATATTCATAAGAAAGACATTTCGCACCCTAATCATAAAACAACATAAAATTGTGAAGACTGCCTTGACATTTTATTATTAGGAAAGACGTTTCGCCTCTTCTTCATATTTACGAAAGACGTTCTGCACCCTACTCTTAGATTCCGCATAATATTCGTGAAGATTACAGACTTACATTGGTTCAACGTCTCGTTTAAAGTAAGTAAGTAAATAAAATGCTTTACTTCACTTTTCGGCCAGTATGGCCATTTAAGTGAAAATTCCAGGTATTACAATATCCCATATTGTATAGTTAAAGTAGTAAAGAAAAGACAAAGCCAATAAAAGCATGATCGTACTAAAATATTCAGTTTAAAATGTTTGATATGATAAGATGACGATGCTCCTGGCACCTATATGTAACGAGTCTGATGACATGTTGTAGCGCCTGCACTATAACACAGTCCAATGAGATAAAAATATCAGTATAAATAATGTAAAATATGAAGTGACTATAAAATGAACGACTTATCAAGTGACTATATCTCCATGAAATTGGAGTGATTGTGTAAAAACTACAAGTCTAATAATTAAAACATGTAATATAGGTTACATTCCCGAAGGAACTGAATAATAAAACCAGCAGGGGTGTCCCTGAATAGCTCAAATAAGGAATTAAATGCAAAATACTTCCTTCTGATGTGCGCATATTTCGCACAACTGAGAAGGACATGTCTTACAGTGAGACGAGTATTGCAGCACATAGGTCGCAATTCTCCTCTCAATAAATAGCCGTTTGTGAAATAGGCATGGCCAATTCTGGCCCTGCATAAGACAACATCATCTCTTCGGCGTTCCATTGGTGTAAAAGATCGCTTAATGATTGGTTGTACCTCGAACAATTTGCTGGTGACATTGATGTTCCATTCACCTTGCAAAATGTCATCAAGGTAGACCGAGATGTTATACTTGAAATCAGTATATGGTATATAATAAAACTGTTTTGTCTTATCCAGGGCAGCCTTGGCCAAAACATCAGCCCGTTCATTACCCTGTATTCCAATATGGCTGGGTACCCAGCAAAAAATAATGTCCTTGTGCCCAGACAAGTAGTGACACATATGCAAAATATTGGAAACAACTGGGTTGTTGAGTTTTTGACTCTTAAGAGCCTGCAATGAAGATAGCGAGTCTGTGATGATCATGAACTCCTCGTCATTACTATCCCATATGTATTCGATGGCAGCTTCAATAGCTAACAGCTCTGCTGTGCAAATTGAAGCCTCATCGTTAATGCGGCAGCTAAATTCATGATCATCACAGACAAAGGACATAGCTGTCCTCTTGTCTTCCTTTGATCCGTCAGTATACACCTTCCGGTGCCTCGGAAGTCTACAAAATAACTCGAGCAACATGCTCTGAAAGACAAGGGGACAGGTGTCTCCTTTCCTGAGATCTGAGAGGTTAAAAAGTATATTAGGCTGTTGGAGAAGCCAGGGTGGACATTCTGGTGGGCGCACAACACTAATTGCGTCGAGCTCCACCTCCATGTCCTCCAGATGGGGTTGAAGCCTTATACCCAAAGTAGGTATAGTCCCTGGCTTGTTGTTAAACAGTCTCTTGTACTCTGGGTTGACAACACACGAGTATGCCGGGTTCTCAGGATTTGCTTTCATCTTCATATAGTATTGCAGGCTCAGCTTCAACCGGCGAGTCTCTAAAGAGGGCTCACCGGTCTCCACCTGAAGACTTTCGATGGGTGATGTTCGAAATGCCCCTGAGCATAATCTCAAACCTTGGTTCGCGATTGGATCAAGTACTGCTAAGTACGATCGTCTCGCTGAACCATAAACAATACAACCATAATCCAGTTTGGATCTGATGTGAGACCGGTAAATCCTCAGTAAGGTTGTCCGGTCACCACCCCAATCCTTGCTGGATATAACTCGTAGTAATTGTAATGCTTTCCTACACTTATCTTTCATATATTTGATGTGTGGAATAAAACTGAGCTTCTTGTCGAAAAACAGACCAAGAAATTTGACCTGCTCTTCAACAGGAAGCTGTTGTCCATATAGTTTGAGATTAGGCTCAGGCTGTAAGCCATTTTTTTTGCAAAAATGTACACATAAAGTTTTTGTGGGAGAAAATTTAAAGCCGTTCTCATCCGCACAAGTCACCAACTTATCCAGGCAGCCTTGCAGGCGCCGCTCAATTATTGCCATATTGCTTGACTGGCAGTAAACAGCCAGATCATCAACATATAATGATTTTTCAATATCTTGTGGTAAAGAATCAATTATACTGTTTATTTTAACGGTAAATAGAGTTGGTGAAAGGATACTACCTTGTGGGACACCCTCCTCCTGTGGATTTAGTGAAGAGTGGGTGTTGTCCAAGCGGACTTTAAATTTTCTCCCCTTTAAAAAATTATCAATGAATAAGGGTAATCTACCCTTCAGGCCCATTTCATGAAGATCTTTCATGATACCACCCTTCCATGTGGTATCATAGGCCTTTTCTAAATCAAAAAATACTCCAACTGTATGTTGATTTTTAACAAAACCTTGACGGATATAAGTCTCAAGTCTGACCAAATGGTCTGTGGTGCTCTTTCCTTTTTGAAAACCACATTGATATTTAGTTATTATGTGATTGTCTTGTAAAAACCATGTGAGACGATGATTGATCATGCGCTCCATGATTTTGCAAAGACAACTTGTCAATGCTATTGGCCTATAATTATTAGGATCTGTTCGATCTTTTCCAGGTTTAGGGATCGGGATCACTGTTGCTTCTCTCCATCCATCTGGGAAATCCTGAGATTGCCACAGATCATTTAAGAGTAGAAGCAACAGATCAAGTGATACATCAGGCAAATGTTTCAGAAACTGGTAGTGAATTTCATCAGGGCCAGTTGCCGAATCAGTTGCCTGAGCGATAGATTTAATTAGTTCTCGTTTAGAGAAATTAACATTGTACTTTTCGTCATTATCTGACTCAAAGTCCAATGTGTTCTCCTTCTCCTTGTCCCTAATCTTTCGAAATTTTTCCTGATAATGATCTGGCGATGATTTAGCAGCGAAGGATGTCGCCAGCGTTTCTGCAATATCCGTTTTATTGGTTATTGTGTCAGAATCAGTGACAAGGTACTTGATGGTTTTATCTTTCCTCTTGCCACTGATTCTGCGCAGCATTTGCCAAGTATGTTTTGCCGATGTATTATTATTTAGTGTGGAGACATATGCTCTCCAAGATTGCCGCTTGGCTTCACTGATTGTGCGGCGAGCTTTAGCGTAATCTTTCTTATATCCGTCAAGGTTTTGTCTAGTTGGATGTTTTTTAAATTTTTGCAAGGATTTTTTCCTTTTGTCTATTGCCTTTCGGCAACCTTCGTCAAACCAGGGTTTGTCGAGTTTTTTGGGAACTGTCGAGGTTTTGGGTATGCTTTTATCTGCTATATTGTGTAACTTGTCAGTAAAAAGGGCTATAGGGTCATCAACCCCCTCTTCATTCTCAAATTGAGAGATTGTGAGGCTCTCCCCACAAGACTGTTGGAAGGCCTCCCAATCTGCTCTGTGCAGCCTCCAATGCTGCACTCTTTCTTCAACAATAGAGTTGTTGCTCTCTATAAATATAGGATAATGATCACTGCTACAGAGATCCTCGTTGACCCTCCAAGTGTAATCCAAATATAAATCGGGATCACACAAGGATAGGTCAATGGCTGTTGCAGATCCTGAAGCTGGGTGCAAATAGGTGGTGGTATCATCATTAAAAATGCAGAGGTTTTCCTCTGAGAGGAAGTCTTCTATTATTCTGCCCCGTGGGTTGATGTCCCTACAGCCCCACATTGTGTGGTGCCCGTTAAAATCTCCCAGTAGCATAAAGGGTTTGGGCAATTGTTTTACCAGCTGCCTCAATTCCACAACATCTACTGAGCGGTTTGGCGGTAAATAAACAGAGCATATCGTCATTGGTCTGTGACAGTTTATGTTAACCGCCACAGCCTGTAAATTAGTTTTTAATGTTATATGTTGATGTGGTGTTCCGTCCTTCACAAGGATAGAGACACCCCAGCAGGCCCTTTCATTATTGGCAGGGCCAAAACAATTGACCATTGTATAGTTTTTGAAACTTATGTTAGTGTTAGGTTTTAAGTTAGTCTCCTGCAGGCACACAGCTGTTGGGCTGTGGTCCTGCAGAAGAATAGCCAGGTCATTGTAATTTGACCTTAACCCTCGACAGTTCCATTGTATTATTTTGTGGGCCATTTATGGTTGTTTCTTTTTCCCTGGATTCAACTGTGCATGGATTGCAGCGGCAGTAGGCGCAAGCTTAAGGCTTACCCCATCATCGCTGCCGTCCTCATCATCTGCAGGCTCTACTACTTCCATAGCTTGGAATTGGTTGTAAGTGGAGACTGGGTTTTTCATTGCCTTTGTTAGCCTATCTGGTGGTTTTGGCTTGGGTTTTATTTTAGGCTTTTGTTTCTCTGAGCTCTTTGAATCATCTTTTGATTTATTAGTAACTGTTTCAGATTTTTGAGTGCTTAGTCTACTTGCTTTTGTTTTATCAGCAGAGCCAGATTGTTTTGTGTTTGCTGCTGATGTGTTTGCATGTTTTTTGGCAGTGGAGGTATCTTTGCTTTTATTAGGTTCCGATGAAGAGGATGCAGGTGTTGCGGAAACATTTGTTGCACCAGTTGCAGATCTGATCTCTACTGCATCAGTCTGGCAACCAACCGACACAACCTGCTTCGCGACAACACTAGCAAATGATGGTTGTTTGCTAACCCCTTCAACAATTTTACGAGCTTCTGGGAAAGAGATCTTCCGTTCCGTTCGGATACGTTGGATCTCTTTCTCCGTTTTCCATCGGGGGCAATCTCTGGAATAGGCTGTGTGGTTCCCGCCACAGTTGGCACATTTTATTGGATAGGTGCAAGAGGAGTCAGGATGTTCTGTCGATTGACCACAGCGTCCACAGACACGCTCTCTCTTGCAACCTTCCTGATGGTGTCCAAATTGTTGGCACTTGAAACACCTCAAAGGGTGTGGTATGTATAGCTGTATAGGGCATAGCTCAAATCCAACTTTAATATCAGCCGGTGGCTTTGGAAAGTTGAATGTGAGCACCGCTGTATTTAATTTGATTGTATCTCCATTCTTTTTTATTGTAATAATTCTAGCATCGGATACTCCTTGTCTTTTTAATTGTGCTTTAAGTTCTTCATTGGTGGTGTTTTTGATTTCTTGAGTTCGTATGACACCCTTTGAGGTGTTTAAAGTCCTGTGAGGGGAAACCTTCACAGGAATTCCAGCTATTTCTTTGATTGCCAAGAGCTTGGTGGAGTAGGTTTCTCTGTCGACCTCAATTAAGAGGTCGCCAGACCTAAGCCTTTTGATGTTCTTAGGCTCTCCAACCAAGCCCTCTATGCCTTTTTGTATGGCAAATGTCGAGAGTCTGGAGAGGGATTTGTCCTCATCTCCAGACATCATCAACAGGAACCGTGGAAACATAATTTTCGCTTTTTTCATGTCAGTTACAATTTTTGTATACCTTGCAATAAATTCGGCATCTGCGTCATCATCTGATGTATTATTTTGTTCTGCCTTCTTTCTTTTTTTCACTTTGCTGGTGTTGGGCGGGGGTGAAGGATTATCAGCCATATTGGATTAGTATTGTTTTTCATCACCCTGGCGCTCCACCCGCCATGGAGCCCTACCAGGGGACAATCTGCCCGCGGTAACCAGCAGGAAGAATTGTCAGAGCTACCAGGGTGATATACTCATAGCAAAAGAACAGCAGTTGCAATAACCGCAGTACACATCCTTTCACTTGATTAGCCCATGAGCAACGTGATTTGGTGTTCAGATTCGTGTATATAGTAATGAAAAAGCGCTACCTGTATACATACGTCTTTGATGATGAGATGAGGCGAAACGATAAATAATAAACAAGTATGAACACCAAATCAACGAGACCAGCCGATTGATCTGGCCGGGCCCACCAGACCACCCGTCTCAATGAGATAAGGGCCAAAGTGGTGTGTTGGGAGTATGGAGTCCGCAGGCTCCTACGCCCTCAACCACCAGGATCCCTTCTCCCACCTATACGGGATGCAACCCACGGCAAACAGGTTGAGGGTGTGTTTAGCCTTCTAAAAGAAGTTACCAGGGGGACCACGTGGAGGTAACACCCTCCCCCCCGTCTCGTTTAAAACGAATGAGAATATCTAGGCCTACTTGGATATTTTAAGAATACAATAATTCGTAATACGGCACAACAACAGCGTCGTCACGCCTAATGTGGATCACACCGTGTTGATTGCTATTGAGCAGGATCAGCCTAATAATCACCCCCCCCCCCCGACCACTTGAGATTCGTTCTCCTGGTAATGCACGTAGTCCTATACAATTTGTACTCTACTCTATGACCGTATATATTTATATCACTCTGTATGTTCAATAATTGTAATATCAATTTTACAAAACAGAATACGGTAGGCCTACCTATAAACGCAAGTTTCATAGGTAGACATACTACTAATTATTAGTAAAAATAAAAGTAGCCTACAATTCATTCTGAGAATGTCGATGGACTAAATAAGTAATGAAATCAATCAATATGTTTGTGGTATGTGAAAATGTTTTCTTGTCAGCTTGGTATTAAATTATCACCTAATTATTGCCCTACTTCCCTATGGTGCGAAACGTCCTATGAGAACGGGGGCAAAGCGACTTGCCTAGGGTGCGAAACGTCTTATAAGAATGGGGGAGAAACGTCTCACACGGGGGTTCGAAATGTCTTAATTTAGAGAGGGGGCGAAATGTCCTTGCCATGGGGCGAAACGTCTTCCCTAGGGGGCGAAACGTCTTAATAGGTGGCGAAACGTCTCAATAGGGGAGCGAAACGTCTCACATAGGGGGCAAAACGTCTCAGTGGGGGGCGAAACGTCTCAATAGGGGGGCGAAACGTCTCACATAGGGTGCGAAACGTCTTCCGTGGGTGCGAAACGTCTCACAGGGGGGCGAAACGTCTTAAACTGAAGCAAGTCGTCACGGCGACGGGGGCAAAACGTCTTGAAGATGAGTGCGAAACGTCTTGGGGGGCGAAACGACTATGGTGCGAAATGTCCTGGAGCCAAAAGAAGCAGCTTTGGGAAATCAGTGGTGGGCAACGATGCCATGACTGCCACAGACCGTTCTTCTCATGTTTAGGCCTACTGCTCCCGAAGAATAATCACTGACCCAATGTAAAATGCAAATTATATGAATGCAGTGACAAAACACCTAATAGAATTAAAAACACGATTATCATATAGGGACATTAGAGATCAAGTTGACAGGAATACCCGGCAGCCGTCCGCCATTTTATTTTTTGTTGAGAATGTAAACAGTGGTAAACAAACACAGTTTGTGTGAAATTCTGTGAAACGCAGTGACGTCATACGGTGAGAACAAGGTTATATAACACCCCCCCTCCCCTACCTTCATTCTGTGAAACGCGGTGACGTCAATCGGTGAAAACAAGGTATATAAAAACCCTCGACCATACTTTATTGTATTAGCCAGCTCGGTGAAAACGAAGGAGGTCGAGGTCATCGAGTTTCAGAGAATAGAGGCGACAATATAGCCTATTGTTGCTACATATTATTACAGGCCCGTAGCCAGGATTTTTGTGTGGGGGGTCGTTTTGAGCAAAAAGTGGACCTTTTTGTACTTTTCTTTCTGTCGGTAAAGGGGGGGGGGTGCGAAGGCACCAAAGACAGTTGTGGATCCAGGAATTGACAGACGACGAGGTTACACAATTTTTTTCACAATAATTTATATAAACGACAGCTGGCACATCCAGCCTCCTATATGCTCTAGAGGGTCCTCGGGCATGCTCCCCCCTGAATAAAATGAAATCTAAGGCTTAAAATGATGCATTCTAGAGCATATATTTAGGCCAATATATGTTCTTTATTCAGGTAATTATTTATGTTGCCCAAATAGTGGCACGTAATTTTTTGCCACACATCTAGCCTTTAACGTAACAATATTGCTTCAGATGTAATATTAAGTCAAACTAGAAGGGGAATTTGATACATGTAAGTAAGTAAAATATTTTCTTTACTTCACTTTTCGGCCAGTATGGCCATTTAAGTGAAAATTCCAGGTATTACAATATCCCATATTGTATAGTTAAAGTAGTAAAGGAAAGACAAAGCCAATAAAAGCATGATCGTACTAAAATATTCAGTTTAAAGTGTTTGATATGATAAGATGACGATGCTCCTGGCACCTATATGTAACGAGTCTGATGACATGTTGTAGCGCCTGCACTACAACACAGTTTAATGAGTATAAAAATATCAGTATAAATAATGTAAAATATGAAGTGATTATAAAATGAAATTTGATACATGGATGCGTCAATTGTATGCCTACCTTTAAGTATTAAGCGTTATAATTAAACCGTTTTTAGGGACAAAAATCACAATGGATAGGTCTGTGTCGTAATAACACGATGCATGTATGGACGATGTAGGCCTATATAATAAGGGAACTCAACCTTATATTATTACCTCACCTCATAATTATACGTCATTAAACGGTTTGGTAAATTTTCCAATCAGTCACAATGGTAACTAAATGTAAAATAAATGTCCAATATTACCCTAGCAAAACACGAGACAAATGTCAATACAAATGTTCTCATAAATTGAAAGTAATTTTTAGTGCCAGAAACGGTATAAGGCCTATAACAACATTCCTGAAGTTTCAATTATGCCGATTAGTGGAGGAGGAAATCTGAAAATTGACGTTATTTAAGGAGTTAGTAGACTCTTAAATTCCTAGAGACAAATAATATATCGCTGCAAATGTATGAACGTCTAGTTTTACGAAGCATGAACAGTTTTTGCGGCAAGTGGTCGAGTTTTTCATAAAACGTGCATATGTGACGTCATGTCGTGATGGTTGTGACGTCACTTTTTCACCAATTTCTACTGGATATTTATAAAGGTGGATCATTTATCAGCTGCCTAGGGGGCCATCAATGATATTTTAATTGTGACATGTTGTATGAAATAGTAATGACGTCATTGTTATGAATTATGAACATATGTATACAAAAAACATAAATATACATCTCATACATATCTTAGATAGAAGTAATAGACGACAGGGAGTTTCTGGAAACAATCTTATGAATATAAGCTTATATATTTTTATGAATTTATTGATGAATTTATGTGATTTCTTCTGATATTTTAATTGTGACATGTTGTATGAATTAGCAATGACGTCATAGTTATGAATTATGAACATACGTATACAAAAAACATAAATAGACATCTCATACATATCTTAGATAGAAGTAATAGACGACAGGGAGTTTTTGGCAACAATCTTATGAATATAAGCTTATATATTTTTATGAATTTATTGATGAATTTATGTGATTTCTTCTGAAAATCTTTTGTTTTGTGTGGTACATTATATATTGCCATTGTATTCTAGTTATTACTTTAGTCAGGAGATCACTTTTGGGAGAGATAATAGGCTTTCCCACCTCTACCCCTTGGGCAAAGGGAGCCAGGGCAAAGGGGGGGGGCAGGCCATTTCAATACAAAGACCATACAGCATGGGCCCCTTTGCCCTCTAACTTACAATGGGTAGATATTTCACACAATAATCCCAGTGAACGAAAGTATTTAGTATATTACTTAGTACTTAGTATGTCCAACAAAGCATGTCACCATATACATCAAATGAAAGGTTTTTATCATACCTGTTTTATCAGGCTTACTTCAATGTACTTGTGTATCGAAAAAAATAAAAAGTACCAAGGTTGGGGCAACCTGCGTGCAGGGTGTACTTCCATAGAGTGAGAACGAATACAACTGAAGTCTCTACAGGGTGGGTGGGGGTGGCCCCCTTTGCTCAATGCGCTGGCCCCCTTTGCCCAAGTTATTAGGCAAATCTATTTGGCTTACAATTAAAATAAGGTATCCTCGAAACACTAAGTGAGTCTCTTATATGTATCTACATTGCATGTACCTAACATAGAACAGTCATTCGTTTTAAAATAGTTCAAATATTCTTCTTAAATACCATTGAAACGTTAAGTGGCCCCCTTTGCCCGCCCTTCCCTTATTAATTTTTAATTTATGTATCCCAGATTGATACAAGTTTCAAATTTAGCACAGAGCAAGGTTTTGACAGACTAAATACAATTTTGGTCTCAACCTAAAAAAATTGCGGGTTAATAAATTCAAAATGGCCGCCAAATTGGCCGCCATCAAGAAATGAGAATTTCAAAACTATACAAATAAAAGTCACAAAGAATCATATAATACCTCGTTTTGTAGTGTTTTCGCGACACGAAACAGCTCGGGAGGGATTTGTTTTGTACAAGGTCAATGTCACCCAAAAAAGTCCTTTTCACGGTCAAATAATACTTGAAAATGAAAAAAAGAAAAAATCATAGTCAATCTAAACGTATTTATTAAATTTATTTGTTTTTCCATTCTCGTATTATGTATAGTTCATTTCTTAGTCACCCTGTCCCAGAGTGAGGCGAGAGCATGTACCATAGCAAACACAGAGAGCCGAACAAACAAATCCCCAAATACAACAAGAACAGTTGCCTGGCCCTTCAATACATATATCAACACTAAAATGAAATCAAATCTAAAGGTAATATTTCTGATAAACGTCACAGTATTTTACTGTATTACATCTAACCTTTATCTTATAAATTACCTGCTACATCATTTTATAATGTGATATTTTCCCATCATTTACTGTATCACACATACATACAATCATTTCTATATAGCTGGAATTGGTGACGTGATTGTCAGCTTTAAATGACGTCGCGTCAGTTTTCAAACACATTATTTGATCATTGCCGAAACGTACCAGTGCGACGACGTACGCGAGCGCGATAGGCATCGCGACCATTTTCAAACTGTTACATTTTCGTCACGCCAGTTGTCGCAATGGAATGAATCGGGCTTTAGGCCACCTTTGTCCACATATAGGCAAAACTGGGCCAGGAGAACCTCCTGAGGATGGTGAGATGCATGAGATGACACTGTCCTCCAGACACAGGATTCGAAATTCGAGCCCTGGCGGTCAGAGGCCGAGCACGCTACCTCTCGGTCACGTAGGCTCCCCACAATACTGAGTTTTACACGTGGATGGGGGAGAAACATTTTTGTTTCTTTCAAACCGCCGAGACCGGGAACCGAACCCCGAACTCTAGCGTGAAAGGCAGCGGTGCTAACCACCACCCTAGGGCCCCCGGCTGTGGCGCCTCACATGTCGCGTTGGTCGTCGCGTTGGTGTGTAGACAGTCATGTAATTTTCGCGTCAGTCGTCGCGTCACTCGTCACGTTCGCGTTGGTGTGTTTTGCACTTGAAGCGGAGAAATGTAAATAACCCTATATATTAATTTAACCATCAGTCTGTTCTCTTTCAATATAAAACATAGCGAGAAGCTCGGCAGAATGGACTCTGAGTTTGAAACCATCACTGTAGTTGTTGGAGGAAATGACTGCTACTCAGACAGATTGATCCCGGACATAAAAAAAAATTATGATAAACTCATCAAGAAAGCAAAATCTATGTGCTAGGGAAGAGTGACTATGTTCAGTATCTGCCCACGACTTGATACTGTAGACGTCCAAAGAAAAATTGAACGGACCAATACAGCCTTAAAAAATCTGTGCGACACATATAGCTGCAGATTTGTCAACAATGACAATTTCTTCAAGCTGGCCGACAAGACGGTAAACGACTCCCTATTGATGAGAGATAGAGTACATCTGACCTGGCAACCCAGTGATAAATTAGCACTAAATCTGAAGCTCAAAACAACTGAAAAATGTGTGTCGCTGTACAGATCAAGAGGTAGACCAAGACAGACTAGATATGCCAGTAACACCAGGCGCTCTGATGTAAACCAAACCAGGCCGACATAGAGAGAATACAATGGATTAAAACATTCCCAGAAAGATGAACGACAAAACCACTATTACAGACATGATTCCTACCATCACAGAAGTAGCCAGAACAGAGAAGACCACCAGATACTAAGACAGAGGCACCAGCACAAGTGACGCATATCATCCCAGAAAAGATCAACACGGATATGACACCAACACTCGTAAAAACACTAGACATGACACCAATAACCATCAATGTGACCACTGCTGGCAATTTAAATGTGAATGCTACTAAAACTACAGGAGGAAAAAGGAAATCAGGACATAGGCCTCATGCCGTCAAATGTTAAACAACCTTCTGGTAGAAAAACTTACATGGATGATAACAAAATAGACAATAGTGACACAAATAATATAAAAATGAAACACTGCAACACCAAGACTGAAATATATAATCGAAAACAAAACAAAGGAGTGAAAATTGGACATTTGAACATACGAAGCTTATTGAAAAAAATAGATGAAATTAGGATTTTAATACATCAGAATAGTTTTGACATTCTAGCTATATCTGAAACATGGTTATCGGACAAAATACCGAATGAACTTGTAAATATACCTGGTTTTAATGTATAGAGAAAGGATAGACCGAGTCATGGTGGGGGTGTTTTAATATATATAAAGGAGACTTTACCTCATACATATTGTCCAGATCTCACCAATTTTAATAATACTGAAGTGGTCTGGGTTAGGATTGATAATAAATCTTCCCCTTCTTTTTATGTATCATGTGTATATAACCCCAAAGCGGACGATGAGAACTATTACTAATGCATGTTAAATAATTTTGAAAATGTTTTAGCAAAGAATAAGGAAATTGTTATCCTTGGTGACTTAAACATTAACTACATCTTAGACGAAAATTTATGTGAAAATCAAGCTCACTTTATAGAAACACTCCTTTGTTGCAAGCAATTGATAGTTGAGCCTACTCGTGTTACACAATCATCTCAGTCAGTCATTGATCATATATATACCACGATGCCTCACAACCACTTGGATCACGGGATACTGAAATATACTCTTAGTGATCATTACTTTATATTTACAACTCTGAAATTTAGGCGCCAAGCTTCTCCTCCAAAACTTATTCACAAAAAAAAATTACAATGGAATAAATATAAATGATTTTATTCGCGATTTAATGGATATTGGACTATATAGTGGTGTTATTTATGCTAAATCAACATCTGATGCCTGGAGAGATTGGTCAAATGCATTTAATACAGTGGTTAGCAAACATGTCAAAATTAAAGAAATTAGAGTCAAAGATAGGTCAAATCCATGGATGACCAACGAAATTTTAGCCTTTATATATAAACGTGATTATACTCACCGCATGGCATGGCCGCATTAGCTCTTCTGACAAAATGAATGAATATAAAAAACTGAGAAACAATTCGAAACTCGCAACGATCCTATTATAAGAAAACAATCACAGCCAAAAAATTCTGTGACGTTTGGAGAGCAGTAAACCAATCCCTGGGGAAAAATAGAAAAAGTTCCATAACATCAGAATTGTCACCTGATGCGTGGAATGAACACTTTGCGTCCGTTGGAAATAAACTGTGTAGTAAATTTAGTGAAAATGATGAACTAATATGGAGAAATAACTCGAGTATTTATAACTTTAAATTTAAAAGCCTTCTTGAAGAAGATGTTCTAGCATTTATAAACAAATTGCCATCTGAAACCAATGTTGATATTCTAGGCTATGATTCTTGTATTCTCAAACTTAGCAGTGAGATTATCTGTAGCAGTCTAACAATATTTATTATGTCACTTTATAATGGAGAAATTCCAAATGAATGGAAGAAAGCTCGGTTTACTCCAGTTTACAAAAACAAAGGCTCTAAACAAGACCCTAACGACTTTCGACCAATTTCTGTAATTAGGCATATTCCAAAATCATTTGAAAAATTAGTTGACTCTCAATTGAGAGAATATTTACAATCTCACTCTTTCATTACACATTCCCAGTCAGCTTTCATGAAACTCCATTCAACCCAGACGTCTTTGCATAATGTGATTGAATATGTGCTTGACAATATTAACGAAAATGAAATCAATGGTATTTGTATGTTTGATCTTGCTAAATGTTTTGACACAATTGATCACAAATTACTTTTAAAAAAATTAAGCAAATATGGCCTTAATGGCACTGAATTATAATGGTTTACAAATTATCTCAATGAACGAACTCAAGTTGTTACCATAAATGGTAAAATGTCTAATACAAAATTCATTGACAAAGGTAAGTAAGTAAGTAAAATGCTTTACTTCACTTTTCGGCCAGTATGGCCATTTAAGTGAAAATTTCAGGTATTACAATATCCCATATTGTATAGTTAAAGTAGTAAAGGAAAGACAAAGCCAATAAAAGCATGATCGTACTAAAATATTCAGTTTAAAGTGTTTGATATGATAAGATGACGATGCTCCTGGCACCTATATGTAACGAGTCTGATGACATGTTGTAGCGCCTGCACTACAACACAGTTTAATGAGTATAAAAATATCAGAATAAAAAATGTAAAATATGAAGTGATTATAAAATGAAATTTGATACATGGATGCGTCAATTGTATGCCTACCTTTCAGTATTAAGCGTTATAATTAAACCGTTTTTAGGGACAAAAATCACAATGGATAGGTCTGTGTCGTAATAACACGATGCATGTATGGACGATGTATGACGATGTATGGTCGATTCTGACACAATAACCAATAAAATGGATATTGCAGAAACGCTGGCGACATCCTTCGCTGCTAAATCATCGCCAGATCATTATCAGGAAAAATTTCGAAAGATTCGGGACAAGGAGAAGGAGAACACATTGGACTTTGAGTCAGATAATGACGAAAAGTACAATGTTGATTTCTCTAAACGAGAATTAATCAAATCTATCGCTCAGGCAACTGATTCGGCAACTGGCCCTGATGAAATTCACTACCAGTTTCTGAAACATTTGCCTGATGTATCACTTGATCTGTTGCTTCTACTCTTGAATGATCTGTGGCAATCTCAGGATTTCCCAGATGGATGGAGAGAAGCAACAGTGATCCCGATCCCTAAACCTGGAAAAGATCGAACAGATCCTAATAATTATAGGCCAATAGCATTGACAAGTTGTCTTTGCAAAATCATGGAGCGCATGATCAATCATCGTCTCACATGGTTTTTACAAGACAATAACATAATAACTAAATATCAATGTGGTTTTCAAAAAGGAAAGAGCACCACAGACCATTTGGTCAGACTAGAGACTTATATCCGTCAAGGTTTTGTTAAAAATCAACATACAGTTGGAGTATTTTTTTATTTAGAAAAGGCCTATGATACCACATGGAAGGGTGGTATCATGAAAGATCTCCATGAAATGGGCCTGAAGGGTAGATTACCCTTATTCATTGACAATTTTTTAAAGGGGAGAAAATTTAAAGTCCGCTTAGACAACACCCACTCTTCACTAAATCCACAGGAGGAGGGTGTCCCACAAGGTAGTATCCTTTCACCAACTCTATTTACCGTTAAAATAAACAGTATAATTGATGCTTTACCAGACGATATTGAAAAATCATTATATGTTGATGATCTGGCTGTTTACTGCCAGTCAAGCAATATGGCAATAATTGAGCGGCGCCTGCAAGGTTGCCTCGATAAGTTGGTGACTTGTGCGGATGAGAACGGCTTTAAATTTTCTCCCACAAAAACTTTATGTGTACATTTTTGCAAAAAAAATGGCTTACAGCCTGAGCCTAATCTCAAACTATATGGACAACAGCTTCCTGTTGAAGAGCAGGTCAAATTTCTTGGTCTGTTTTTCGACAAGAAGCTCAGTTTTATTCCACACATCAAATATATGAAAGATAAGTGTAGGAAAGCATTACAATTACTACGAGTTATATCCAGCAAGGATTGGGGTGGTGACCGGACAACCTTACTGAGGATTTACCGGTCTCACATCAGATCCAAACTGGATTATGGTTGTATTGTTTATGGTTCAGCGAGACGATCGTACTTAGCAGTACTTGATCCAATCGCGAATCAAGGTTTGAGATTATGCTCAGGGGCATTTCGAACATCACCAATCGAAAGTCTTCAGGTGGAGACCGGTGAGCCCTCTTTAGAGACTCGCCGGTTGAAGCTGAGCCTGCAATACTATATGAAGATGAAAGCAAATCCTGAGAACCCGGCATACTCGTGTGTTGTCAACCCAGAGTACAAGAGACTGTTTAATAACAAGCCAGGGACTATACCTACTTTGGGTATAAGGCTTCAACCCCATCTGGAGGACATGGAGGTGGAGCTCGACGCAATTAGCTTTGTACGCTCACCAGAATGTCCACCTTGGCTTCTTCAACAGCCTAATATACTTTTTAACCTCTCAGATCTCAGGAAGGGCGACACCTGTCCCCTTGTCTTCCAGAGCATGTTGCTAGAGCTATTTTGTAGATTTCCGAGGCACCGGAAGGTGTATACTGACGGATCAAAGGAAGACAAGAGGACAGCTATGTCCTTTGTCTGTGATGATCATGAATTTAGCTGCCGCATCAACGATGAGGCTTCAATTTGCACAGCAGAGCTGTTAGCTATTGAAGCTGCCATCGAATACATCTGGGATAGTAGTGACGAGGAGTTCATGATCATCACAGACTCGCTATCTTCATTGCAGGCTCTTAAGAGTCAAAAACTCAACAACCCAATTGTTTCCAATATTTTGCATATGTGTCACTACTTGTCTGGGCACAAGGACATTATTTTTTGCTGGGTACCCAGCCATATTGGAATACAGGGTAATGAACGGGCTGATGTTTTGGCCAAGGCTGCCCTGGATAAGACAAAACAGTTTTATTATATACCATATACTGATTTCAAGTATAACATCTCGGTCTACCTTGATGACATTTTGCAAGGTGAATGGAACATCAATGTCACCAGCAAATTGTTCGAGGTACAACCAATCATTAAGCGATCTTTTACACCAATGGAACGCCGAAGAGATGACGTTGTCTTATGCAGGGCCAGAATTGGCCATGCCTATTTCACAAACGGCTATTTATTGAGAGGAGAATTGCGACCTATGTGCTGCAATACTCGTCTCACATGTCCTTCTCAGTTGTGCGAAATATGCGCACATCAGAAGGAAGTATTTTGCATTTAATTCCTTGTTTGAGCTATTCAGGGACACCCCTGCTGGTTTTATTGTTCAGTTCCTTCGGGAATGTAACTTATATTACATGTTTTAATTATTAGACATAGACTTTTTACACAATCATTCCAATTTCATGGAGATATAATGACTTGATAAGTCGTTCATTTTATAATCACTTCATATTTTACATTATTTATACTGATATTTTTATACTCATTAAACTGTGTTATAGTGCAGGCGCTACAACATGTCATCAGACTCGTTACATATAGGTGCCAGGAGCATCGTCATCTTATCATATCAAACATTTTAAACTGAATATTTTAGTACGATCATGCTTTTATTAGCTTTGTCTTTCCTTTACTACTTTAACTATACAATATGGGATATTGTAATACCAGGAATTTTCACTTAAATGGCCATACTGGCCGAAAAGTGAAGTAAAGCATTTCACTTACTTACTTACTATATGTAACGAGTCTGATAGTCCAGCAGATTTGTGACAAAAAGGCTCAGTTAGTGATAAAAGTACCAAAATTTGCATATTGATAGTTCATTATACACCAAAACATATTAGCTATGGACCCAATCTCAATTTCCATTTTTTCAGAATTGGCGGCCATTTTCCAATATGGCCGCCAAATTTGTCAATTTTGACAGTAGTTCTGGTCTTATGGTATCAATATCGGAATACAAATCCAAGAAATCAGTCTTATGAACCCATAAAATCAAAGTAGTGATGTCATAAATGTAGTGATGTCATAAAAGTGACGCAATATTTACCGGTTAGCTTTAAAAGTAAAAAAGTCACACAAATTTATAACTACAGTAAAACATTTAGTTAAAAAAAAATATTTTTATTATTTCTATCTATTTTATCTCTATCTATTTTTATTATTTCTATGATATTTTGTCTAAAAAGTTTATTGAAGACTCAGCTCCAAAAACTACCCCTGAGACTTTAAAAAAAGGAAAGAATACTTGCTGAGAATATTCGTGAAATGTTTTCACTGCACGAGGTCTTAGCATATTGACAACAGCAGCTCCATCTCACAGTAACATATCAAGATCTGGTCTGTCATTTTGTGAAGGAGACACTTTCTCTAAACATTATAATATATCTGATTTTGCTCCTGTACGTATGTCACCATAGGTCGAGAGTGATGGAAAGAAATTTTGGTTTTCGTGACTGAAGAAAGTATCCAAATTACCGTCACGAACTTGACAAGACACATACAGTAGACAGAACAGCGACACATTCTGTTTTTTTAACTACAAAAATTACCCTTCTTGAACTCAGCAGCTACATCAGGATGACACCCTTCAAGCAACATTATGTCGCATATATGCATAGGCAACCAGCGAGCATAATTAGGGTGATCAAGTGCGAACATCAAAGGAGCTATCTTCTGCAGTACCTGGATGTACAAGTGAAAGTCCTCTTCTCTTAATGATCTGACGAACACAAGAACTGTTACCTGAATCTCAAGTGTCAGACTCCAGAATTGAAATTGTGGATTTTTGTCTTCTTTCAGTTGTCTCCCCTCCTCAAAATTATCAGCAAGATCATTATGTTCTTCAACATATGATGAGAGTGCAAAGTGCTGCAGCTGTGATCTGGTGTGCATGTCTTGTTCTGGATACATGCGACGCCTTTAAAAAATAATCAGCCTCTCCAGGAGTTGCTATGTCATCTTGAACAAGAGCTGCTATCCATCCACTGCTGTCCAACTATTTTCCAAGTACTTTCCAGGCTTTCATTTCTATATGAAGCCCGCCGAGCATGATAACATATAAATCCTCTCCATAACTATTAGGAATGATCCACTGTTTTTGCTTCGCTATGCCAAACAATGGCTGCATGATCACATGCCATGACCGGGGTTTGTCCAGGGTTTAAGTACTGGACATCCATTGAATGACGGGACATGGCTGGTGATGCAGCTTGCTATTCAAACAAAGGAAGCAATGATGAAATAGCAAGGTTTAATTCACTGGTGCCTTTCTCGCGATGTGCATGGAAGGCAGACCATGATAGATTCATATCATCTGAATCATTATCTAGGCAGAATTCACGTACTTGATTCAGCCATCTGAAACAAATATGTACCACCTAAGAATAGCCTGATATAATCAACAGAGCGCCTACATAAAGGCATAATGCATGGAAAATTGTCTTTCCTCTTTAATACCTGTGTTCCTTCTGCATTGCTGATACAGCTTGATCGCCATGACTGATTAGAGCACTATTATTAGTCTGTGGAACTTTGGCTTTATTCTTGGGCAGAACCAGTTATGGAACATTTGTGTACTCTTCTGGAAGTGGCGCTTTCCTTGGTGAGACGAGTAAACATGTGATTCAATTATCCTTGCCTAGACGGAATTTGTGTGGCATGGATGCTGGAATAAAGATATTGCTGTTCCATGAAGAGATCCAAGGGCTGTGTTTAATGATGGGTTATGATCATGATGATTCATATGTAGCTGTTGTAAAAACTCCATGTCGGAGTTGACGAGGACAGACTACACCTTCTGATTTGTAAAGTTCTGATATATCATTTCCCAGATCAGCTGATATGCTCAAAACTCTGTCATCTGATACTGATAATCCAAGATCGTAGAATTTATCAAACAAGCTACGTTTGCGGGTTTCACCATGTAACAACAGCCCCACATATATTGGAAGGAGTGGCTCTCTCATGGTGTTGTGTTATGTTCCTGTTGCTTGCTTGCGATGACGAAAAGTGCTGTTATAGAAAATACACTGAGCAACACTAAAAACGGCTTGAATCTCAAATGAATTATTTGTCTGTATTTGAATGTTTGATCCTCCTAGTATCATTCCCACTAATGATCCTAAAGATTGAGAGGTGCTTTCCTGCTGACAATTATTTTCAAATGACTTCTGAAACTTCGACTTTGTACTAAACATCGAACAATATTCGTGGCATGTGACAAAATCCAGGCTTCGTCATCAAAATCGCTTTCATATGCTTGTCGTAAGGCGGCTTGAAGATGCGAGAAGAACATCACTACATTCTCTGTAAGTTTGAAGATTTTATTGATGTGCTACAATTCTGGTTTTTAAGTGAGTGTTATTAAAACGACCCGAAATATCACCTCCAAACAGTTTTAGACGAGTTTTATATAGTCTTGCTAATTCTGCTAATCTAAATACGGGAGCTGCGTCACTTTCGATATGAGTATCCTTCATGTGAGCAATCAGCTCAGCGAAAGCGATACCTTTAATCCGTTGTTGGCCTTGATTTTTATCTTTGTCTACGTTTTTAGCTCTGGCTATGGCTCTATTGTACAATGCTACGAGACAAGCTCTGTGATAGAATGCACTCTGTGAGATCTTGTCACCAGCAGCAAGTTTAATTGCCAATAAAACAGTGTCTTGCAGCTCCATGTTACATTTTCTAACGTTTCTAGTTAAATTCATGGTAGAAACCAAGTGAATTTCTCCAGAACTTTAATCATAGAAAAACAACTTTCCTTAGATATATTATTTGAAGTACAACTCTGCCTTGTTGCCTTCTTGGTGTCAAAAGAGGTGTAAATGTCGCTGCTTTTCCGTTTTTGTGACTTAGAAATATCTCTATCCAGCTTCAATTCACTGAACCTATTTCTGCAATTATTATGCCATTTGGCTTGATTATCAACAAGTGTTGGAGCTATTCCTTTGCCTTCGTCCAAAAACGCCATATTCCATGGCATTGGTGGAGACCCTATCTTGCCAAATTCTTGAAGTGCTGAAGCTGCTTTTTCATATGTCTTTAGTGCATCTATATCCGAACGCTTTGTCCTCAAAGGCCAATGCAGAGCCCCTTCTTATTGTCTTGACAGATACACTTATCCCAATCCACAGATCCATTGATTGTGACGTTTGTGGCTAGTCTACATACATTTCTGTCAAACGTTTCTTTGACATGATGCAATAGCATACCATACACAAGCCAAGACTATACACTTACTGAAACTAATTCCACTACAACTTTATTATATAGCACGTTTCGCACTCAGTTATGCACGTTGGGCCAACATTACAAGATGATTGTTTCAACGTGTCGTGTTTGCTGAGAAATAATGTAGTTATTAATGAGGAATTAATGAGAAATTTTGCAAGAGAAATACTTGATGTAAAATATTTGTATTTATTTCAAAGTTGGTTGAATATATAAAAAAGCCAAAAGGCAGTTACTGCCTTTTTGCCAAGCGATGCTAAAAATGGCGACCATTTTGGTTTGTACAATGTTTTATCAATGATTTATTTAAATTGTATTAATATTTATTTAAATAGATTTATTCTAAGGTGAATTACGGTCGAACAAAGTGTGTCTATCACAGCAGATAACAGTGTTTTAGTAATCAATAAAATATCATTATTTTTTATTGAATTGATCGCCATCTTAATAAAGCAGCCATCTTGGATTCCACCGTTTTGACCTTTTGTTTACATGTATTTGTATGTGTCCCTGTGCAGCATAAACTTTATACATTCAATTTTAAATTATTTTTTAATGATCACAATATAATTTTGTGATTTTTTTTTAAATTTGGCCGCCATCTTGAAAATGACGGCCATCTTGGATTTGTTCAACTTGGGTCCATAGCTAATTTCAAAGAGTATCATCTCAGCTACCTTTCTGGGAATATTGGTGCTTTTATCACTAACTGAGCCTTTCGTCTGATTTTCGTCACAAATCTGCTGGACTATGATGACATGTTGTAGCGCCTGCACTACAACACAGTTTAATGAGTATGAAAATATCAGTATAAATGATGTAAAAAATGAAGTTCATTGACAAAGGTGTTCCACAGGGATCTATACTTGGTCCTCTGCTTTTTACTATTTTTATTAATGATTTTCCCTCATGTCTATCTAATGCCTTCTGTAATATTTTTGCTGATGATACTATGATAGGTGTTAGTGATAAATCTATAACAAAAATACAGCAACTACTTCAGAATGCTGTAAATAAAGCTATTAAATGGTTTGGCAAAATAAGTTAACTTTAAACATAAACAAGTGTAATGTACTAATTATATCTAACAAAAATATAGTAGACAGCATAGATATTTTTATAAATGGTGTTAAGTTACCCTTTGTTAAGTCCGCTAAATATCTTGGTGTAGAAATAGATAGTAAATTATCCTGGTCTAACCATATAGATGGATTGTGTAAGAAATTGTCTTCGCAACTTTATATCTTAAGAAGGTTGAAACAAATTCTCCCAACGGACGATATTAATTGTGTTTACTACGGTATATTTCAGAGTATTATTGATTATTGTATCACTGTCTGGGGCTCTGCTGCACAAAAATATTTATGTAAAATACAAAAATTACAAAATAGAGCAGCACGACTTCTTGCACAAAACTTTCACTGGAACATTCGTGGTATAGATATTGTGAAAGGTCTAGGGTGGCAGAATGTTAAAGAAAGATATTGTTTTTTATCATGTTGTCTCACTTATAATTCTCTAAATAATCTAGCTTTTTATTACTTATCTGATCTTTTTTCCTCTGTTTCTGAATAGCATACTGTTTCAACACGTAATGCAACAAGTAATACTCTACAGCAGCCCAGGTGTAATAATTATTTATATAAATCATCTTTAAGTGTGAATGGGTCTAGACTTTGGAATAAGCTACCTTCAGAAATAAGAAGACATTTTCTGCTTTCAAATATAACCTTAAACTATATATGGCTGATAATCAAACCATTACTCAATCATAGTTAGGGCTGCAATAACTGTATATGTCTTATCGCTTTCTCCAATTTTTGTAGGTTTTTGTTGGAGTTTTAGTGTGGGGACATTTGTGTTTTCTTTTCTTTTCACTTTGCTATAAATGTACATGTATATACATTTGTAAACCTATTCAATTAACGAAAGGCATATATCATCGGATTATGATCTAAAATGTCTAATGTACCTTCTATTTTCGTTATTGTAACTATTGTACATAATATGATAATTATTGTTTAAATATGTGTTTTCACTTTTTATGCAAATACTTGTCATAAAACAGGGCACATATGCAAAGTAGCCAAAGGCTAATAATGTTTTTACCCTGTATAAATATGTTTGAATAAATAAATAAATAGAAAAGGCATGTGAAACTGACGTATTTTTTATTTGGGCCATAATAACCTCTTGCCCACTCTCCCCTGAGCGACCTAGCAAAAAAAATGAGTGCGGTTTTGAGAAGAGCCTAGTTACTGGTAGCGCAAGGACTTCTTGCTACCATATCTTTGCTTATTTCGCTGCTTTTGCTACAGCAAATCATCACAGAATCGATTCTAATTGGTAGCAAAATGATATATCTGTAATATGTACCTCCGAGGCTGCTGCAAAGAGCCACAAATTTAAAAAAAGGAACTATGCGCGAATGAATTTGTGTGGTGAAACCTTAACGTTCGATAATTTCACATTGAAACACATTTGCGATGCTGCCCCAACATTAATCCACTGCGACTTATCGCAAACTGTATAAATGGGCTAAATATGTAACGTGTAACGTTCTGGTCTTTAACAGCTACCTGCACATTTGATTAATGTCAGTTGACGTGTTATAGAAAACATTTCAACTTCGCCTACCTATGTTATGGGTCTACAGTCATTATAAATATTTTACTCTTTCAGTGCGGGGATCGACTTTAAACAATGAGCTCTGTATGAGCTCAACAAATATGACAAATAAATGACTATTTAATTTCAATATTTAATTTATTTGCAACGGAATAAAATATTTTCAAAAAATCCATAAAAATAAAAAAAAATATAAAATCTGTCTGTATATTTTATCAAATAAAAAGTATTTCTGAACCAGGTGTTACGGCAGTTCAGTTGAATACGGCCAAACACGAATTCCAACCTCTCAAGCATGAGGCCTGGTCATCTAGTTTTGCGTCATCTTCAGGTATAATGACATAATTATTAGTTTTAACTGTAGAGGTAGCCAAAAATATCTGTAGGGCTGCCAACCTCTAGAAAAATAAACCCATTATGTTTTCTTCTTCTTCTTCTTATTTTTTCTTCCAGCAAACATAACTATACTGGTTTAATGTTGGTTTAATGTTGGACCAGATATCCGTAAAATGGTCCAACCAGGATGTGAACATAGGCCTATAAAATTATACCCACGTACAAATTCTGACATAAAGAATGATAAAATAAAGTCAATTATCATCGTGCAGCGAGTGCTAGGAAAATCTTACTCAATTTTATTATTTTTAATATGATAAAATAAAATTTTCGTATGAGCTGAATAAACAGATGAATATTTAATATCATTATTAAATGCATTTTTCACAGAAGAGAAACACGCCGGTTATTATTTCTTGCAGATTAAAATACATGAACTATTTCTAATGTGATTTACTTTTACTAATAAATATTACCGCCGCCTTCAAATTGTATAGATGACATTCTACACAGGAGAAATCTCGTGCCCGCGACCATATAATAACTTTAACTGGCAAAACAACCTGATCAAGTTGTTCATGGGGGCATTTAGGATGCCATATTAAAACAGAACCCACTTCTGTTTACACCACTGCTATTTAGGTCATTACATATGAATTTACGACATAATGAATATATACAATTATTACCAGGTGTGCGTAGTATGTGCTGACACATTAAAAATCGACACCGCATCATACTAATACTGAGCAGTGACTTAAACATAACCCCTATTTCGTAGTTTGTCTGGCCAATTTGGTTCATAAAATGACGTCATTGCCATAGCGACATGACGTCACAATCGTACGTTTGAAAAAAATATCGACCACGTACGGCAAAAACGATATACGCCACCATAAACTAGAGACTTAAACCTTTCCCGTGATATATTTTTTATCTCTAGGAATTTAAGTGTCAATTCAACTCCAAAAATGGGTTCATTCTTCTTGTACTAGATGTATGGCCAAAATGTGGACCTTCAGCAGTCAGGGGGGGGGGGGGGGGGGATCGTACGACTCTTCCGACTACGGCTACGGGCCTGTATCAATGTATAGATTGGCAGAATTGTAATATGTCAACTAGCAAGATCGATTGGGAATTAAAAAAATTAAATAAAGCTGTGTTGATATCAGAAAAAACGGTAGTAATGCAGTCGTTATTCCCACCACTTTTACAGCGAAAACGCACATTGGAATCCAAGTTGTATTGCAACATTGGATATTAGACCTATATAATGTTGTACATACAGATAACCACAATAATACTTTTGGTTTCTGTCCTAGCATTTGGTTGGCCCGGAAAAAACATATGTAACCCTATGCTGATTTCGAACGCTGATTAAACATACTTTAATTACCGTTAATTTTAATCAAATGAATGGGTTTTATGGACGTCGTAATTAGCAATTTGCTACATGTCAAATGATTCGACAGTTGAACTATACAATATTTTTTAATCTAAGCGTTGTGCCGTTTTTGGGAAGATGTCAGTGATAGTCTTTTGGAACGAGTTCAAATAATGTAAAAATACACCATATAGAAGTCCGGGAGGGTGTCACACAAAAAAATTGTTCCCAGTCTCGCATAAGCAGCCATTTCAACTTACAAATCAAGTGATACAATTCAAAATTCCCAGCATCTGACCCCTTCGCTCGCTCGACATTGTACAAAGTTACTGGCTATAATAGTTATCTAAGCCACTTTTCTTGTCTACACAGGGCTATCTAAGGCTGGCACGACGGACATCCTCATCTGATGTTACATACAAATAATTGACAAGTTTTCAGTTCCTTTCAAGCAATTTAATCACTTAATTGAAATATTTAATTTTGACTTACCTTTTCACGATAATCAGTGCAAGTAATAGTGAAAATCTTTCTACGTCATTGAATCATTCACACACAAGTCACGCGACACACAAGAAAGTGAGCAACAAAGACAAAACAATTTAATTAAATATTTTCAAACTTTTACTAATTCATGATTAAATAATCAGAGTAATTTTTCTCCACATGTAGCCGTGTCTGATGGCGACAGCCCTTCTTGTTAGTGTGAGCACAGGGCAACAGTGGCAGCCCTTCTTGTCAGTGTGGCGCGGCGTGACTGTGCCGGCCCTACTTGTTAGCCTACAACAAGTCAATAGCTGTTCACAACCTGCCCGTCCCTCATTATCACGATCCAGCACAGCACAACCTAGCCAAAAGCAGCAGCAGCGGCGTGCAAATGTTCATAGAACATACAATATTATTTAATGTAGGCGTACAAGTACAACATTTAATACTTTGACATACTTTTATTTTAATTATTTGTTCACAATATACATCTATTAATATGACATTATGGCAATATATACACATGTATACTGGCCAGTAAATGGCTGACTGTCAACATTTTGATTTTCTTAATACTAACAACAACACCAACATACAACAATGATAACAAATAAAAAGTTAAGACATGAAAAAATGTGTAACATCAGAAGTAAATATCATTTATCAGTGAAGCATAGAGACTGTACTGTTGGAACCCTTACAGCGCTAAATTAAATCAGCTAAATTTTCACCCACGTGAATTGTGTCATACTGATGTGACCCACAACTTCAAGGGAGTGAAAATTAGTCATAGTTGTTCAGTTTGAGACTAAACATTTGCAAATCTTAGTTAAAAACGCCTATTGTCTAGACTATATCGTGCTTATGGCAGTGTAAGGGTTGTAACGGTAGCTTGCTCTCATGGAATGACATGTTAAACATATAAATATCTACGCAAGTATACATATATATCAAGCAAAATGTTATTACTTGGAATTAGATGTTCATATCAGTAAGATTTAAATCGGTGGGGTCACATTGTTTTTTTTAGAGGGCAAGTCGATTTATTGAGATGCAAAATATGAGTGCTGTAAGCTATGTTCCAGTGTGTCATTAGCAAAAAAAAATAGATGATCGAAAATATTTGACAATCGCTTTGTATCATTCTTATCTAACTGATAAATGTTAGGTGTGCACAATATTATATAAGGTCAACTACAAAAATAAATTGGCAAGTAAATGTTGGTGATTTCATCACATTCCAATGTCACCTTAATATATTATATATATCACCCAGGGCTGGCCAAAAGTTGCATTGATCGGCGCTCTACACTGATTAAAATGGGCACCAGAAAAATACTGTATGCAGCCTGTGATGACTTGGATCACTTTGCATCCATACAATTCCATTCTGTAGCCTGTCTGCATGTATATGGGCGATATCTGGAGTCATTTTTTGTTGCGCAAAATAACCCTTTGGTGCGTTTTGACCTTGCCTATTGCTCTGATCACCTTATATATGACGTCATACAATAGGGCCCAGTACTATGGGGAACATTACTGCCAGTAGTGAAAGGGTTAATGACACCAGAACTCGTAGATATAATTCGACGCCACGGAGCTAAAGGATCCTATCTGACACTCGTCAGAGTGGCAGATAGGATCTTTTAGCTCCGAGGCGACGAATTGCAGATGTCAATATTTATCAAAGGCTCTAGGTCAATGTGTTAACCCTTTCTGTGGGGGAACAGTCTTTAGACCTGAGAATCTGACGTCTATAGACATAGTCCCCACACTAAAAGAGTGAAATATTTATAATGAAGGTCGACACATAGCATCGATATTCAAATGGAGCAGAAAGAGGTAACTAAGACATTTCTGATGATTATTTCATATTGAAGAAAACATCTTTGATCTCTAGGTTCATGTAAATTTATTTTAGCGCTTTTAGGGTTAACTAACCTAGAATATTGTTCTTTCCTGTCGCACACCAGATTCCGCTGCGTGTAGTAGTTCATGTTTCCTAAGGTGACCTTTTTGTGTGAACCCTTTATTACATAGATCACAATTGAATGGTTTCTGATCAGTGTGTAAGAATTTATGTTTGGTAAGATGGCCTTTCTGTGTGAACTTTTTATTACATATGTCGCACCGAAAAAGTTTCTCCCCCGTGTGAGAAAAAGTATGTGTGGAGAGCTGACATTTTAGAGCAAACCTCTTACCACAAACTTGACACATGAAGGGTAGATTGCCAGAGTGTGATAACATATGTTGTTGAAGCATTATTTTTCTAGGGAAGTCTTTGGGGCATTGATTACATTTATGTGGTCGAGCGCCCGTATGTGTCAGTTCATGCATTCTTAAGGTGACTTTTTGCGTGAATCGTTTGTCACACACACCGCACTGGTGCGGTCTGGTGTTCACATGTATCAATTTATTTCTGTTTAACACAGTTTGTCGTGTAAAACCCTTCCCGCATTTGGAACATTTAAAAGGTTTGTTATTTGTGTGGTAAGACATGTGTTTCGTGAGTTGTTGTTTTTCTTCAAATACCCGGCCACAATGGCAGAAGAATTGTTGTTGAATTGATTGCACAGAGTGTGATATTTTATGTTTGTTGAGGTGCCCTCTTAGGCTGAAACCTTCACTACAGATCTCACATTTGTACGGGCGGTCTCCTGTATGAGATAAATGATGCGTCCTCAACTGGAATTTCTGTCGGAATCCCTTTCCACAAAGATGGCAGCCATATGGTGTTTCACCGGTGTGCAGTAATTGATGCCTTCTTAGCATGGTCTTGCGAGCAAATGCTTTATAGCATGTGGTACACTTGTACGGTCGAACACCTGTGTGCGTCAATTCATGCATCATCATGGTGGCTTTCTGATTGAACTGTTTGTCACAAAAACTACACTTGTGCGGCCGGGAGTTTGTGTGTATTAACAAGTGTCTGTTCAGTACTGTTTGTCGCGTGAATGCCTTTCCACAAGTATTACATACAAATGGCTTATCATTGGAATGTGATAACATATGTGTTGCCAAGTGTCCTTTCTGTTTGAAGGCCGCACCACATGTATGGCAAATAAATTTACGATTAACTGTGTGGGAAAACTGGTGTCTTGTTAATTTGATTTTTTTATTAAATGTCTTATCACACAATTCACAGGGGTAATTATTTTGTTCTTGAGCATGTGTCAGCTGATGGATGTTCAGTTTTGTCTTTCGCTTGAATTCAAGATGGCATATTTCACATTTATAAGGTTTTGCATCTGTGTGTAGCATGCGGTGAGAATTCAAATGAGCGGTTTGTCTAAAGCTTTGACCACACACGTCACAGACGTAAGGTCTGTCTCCGGTGTGTATCAACTGGTGTCTGGTCAGAGTCGCCTTCCGTGTGAAACCTTTACCGCACGTGTAACAGATGTGCGACTGATCGGGTGACCAGTTGTCATCCATGCTGGATAATCCAGGTGTTATAGAGCCACTCTTATTTTCAGGCTCCAATATATCATGTTGATGATTCATGTGGATTACGAGAGTTGCCTTCCGAGTGAAACCGAGGCCGCAAATCTCACATTTGAAAGGCTTCTCAGTGCTATGTACTACTGAGTGAGCATTCAGGTGGCCCCTCTGCTTGAATGCCTTACCACACACATCACACACATGAGGGCGCGCCCCCGTGTGGCTAAGTTGATGTCTGTCCAGTGTAATTTTACAAGCAAAACCCTTTCCACAAGTCAAACATAAGTGAGATGTCTCGGATGACAAATTATTTTCTAATCTTGCACCGTGTTGAAAAACATTTTCAGTTACCTCCGTTTTACTTAGATTTGATTGGATTTCAAAACTTGAAATGTGATACATGACTTTGTCATCAGTTTTCACAGGAGAAAATTGCACATTAGAAGATACATCACATTTAGAGCCTTTGTTGCGTGTATCAGAATTATTGGGCAACAAGTCAACTCCAGCATCTGCATTATACTGAACCACATTGGCAGGCGTGTGCGAGTCATTACCTAAAGAATCTGTACTTATATCGCTATAGGGTTTGTGTGTCAACTGATGTCTACTGAGAGATTTTATTTGATTAAAAGTAACATCACAAAACTTGCATCTGAAAGTTCTGTCATTGCTGTGAACTAAGCGGTGTGAACTCAAGTGACCGGTTTGCCTGAAGCCTTTACCACACACGTCACACACATAAGGACGCTCCCCCGTGTGTATCAACTGATGTCTGTCCAGGGTGCCTTTACGAGTGAACCCCTTCCCGCACGTCAGACATATGTGAGAGGTATCAGATGTAGACGGTACTTCTACTTTAACATTTTTATTGTACTCAAACACTTTAGCAGCTCTCTGTGCCTTATCATCTGGAATTGCAGCTTCAGGAACCGTATTGTTCTCAAGAACATTTTCAGGCTGATCTGCCATAAACAGAGAATTTACATCACACTCCATCGTATTGTCATGTCTATTGGGCGCTTCATGGGCAAACTCAAATTTTGATTCTAATTTACACCGAATGTTTTTATCAGTTTTGCTGTTTGAAAATGAGCCATTTAACCCATCATTAAGATCATTGATGTGTGTCAACCGGTGTTTGTTAAGAGGTGTTTTACGCGTGAATTTGAGGCCACATGTAGTACATTCGTAAGGTTTTTCATTTGTGTGCACTAAGCGGTGTGAACTCAAATGACCGGTTTGCCTGAAGCCTTTACCACACACGTCACACACATAAGGACGCTCCCCCGTGTGTATTAGCTGATGTCTGTCCAGGGTGCCTTTACGAGTGAAGCCCTTCCCGCACGTCAGACATATATGAGAGGTATCAGATGAAGTAGATACTGGTAACTCTACACCAAACCCAGGACTGTACTCAAACACTTTGTCTTGTGTAATGTCAACTCCACCTGCTGCATCATACACTAAACCTGGAGCAGCTGCCTCATCTTCCTCAAATTTAGGTTCAAATCCTTTGTCTTCTTCATGCAAGTATTCTAATTTAAAGCTTGAACTGTCTTTTGTTTGTGCTGCGTGAGTACTATTATCTTTTGAACTATTAATACATTCATCACCGTTATTAGTGGAGTGTGTCGTGAGATGCTTGGTGAGGGAGGTTCTTCGAGTGAAACAGATGCCACACGTGTTACATTTGTATGGCTTTTCACCCGTGTGACTCAGGATATGCGACGTCAGATGGCTTGACTGCCTGAAGCTTTTCCCACATACATTACACACAAAAGGGCGCACGCCCGTGTGTATGAGCTGATGTCTGTCTAAGGAAGCTTTTTTAGTGAACCCCTTCCCACAAGTTGGACAAATGAGAGATTTATGACTAGATTGTGATAATCGATGCATGTGGAGCCCATTGGCGAGTGCGTCAGAAACACCTGTTGATTTCTCGCCGTGCATTAAACAGTGTTTATTCAGAGATTCTATGTCGGTGAACAGCTTATGGCAGACGTCACAAGCATATTGCTTGCTATGCTTTAACGTATAATGACTTTTCAAGGCCGACTTCACGATACAGGTATTGTGGCAGACTAAGCATAAATAACCTTTATTGTGTATATGGCGTAATTTATGTTTCTTGAGCAGGATTTTTTTGACAAATCCCTTGGCACAAATATCACATTTGTAGTTATTTTCCTTACTATGCGACAGACTATGCGCATCAAGGTAACACTTGAGTGTAAATCCTACTTTACATTGACTACATGTAAATGGCCAATGGCCTGTGTGTGTTAATTTATGCAAATTAAGATGTCCTTTTTTTCTGTAATCTTTCTTGCACAGTTCACACTTGTAACGTTCATCACATTTGTGATATATTTTATGGTACGTAAGGTGTGTTTTGTGCCGGAAGCGTCGGCCACATGTGCTACAGCTGTGAGGTTTCTCAGATATATGTGTTAACTCATGATTGGCCAGATGTACTTTCTGTAAAAAGCCTTTTCCGCATGTGATACAGGAATAAGGCTTTTCACCTGAATGTGCTAATGTGTGTTTCCTCAGGCTACCTTTTTGAGCAAAGGTTTTCTCACAAATATCACACTTGAATGGTTTGACATTTGTGTGCCGTGAAAAGTGTCTGTTAAGCAAGGGTCGCCTGTTGAAACCTTTTCCACATAAACCACATTTATAAGGTCTATCGTCAGAGTGGGAGAGGTTATGCGTTGTAAGGTGAGCTTTCTGCCTAAAACCTCGTCCACAGATATCACATATGTGCGGTCGATCTGACGTGTGCGTTAACATATGAATTTTGAGGATTCCGTTTTTATTGAATCCTTTACCACACACTGAACAAACATACGGCTTGTATGTTGTATGTGTTAAAATGTGTCTAGTAAGGATTGTTTTTTTAGCGAACCCAGCACCACATACATCACACGTGAACGGTGTAACACCTCGGTGTAACTGTTTATGAGCCGTTAGGTCAGCCTTGTATTTAAATCCCTCCCAGCACTTCTTACATGGGAATGGCCTATCGTCATTGTGTGCAGTCATTATATGCCTGTCCAATTGGGGTTTGTCACCAAAACATTTACCACACTCGTCACACTGATGAGCGGCGGCACCCTTGTCTAATACACCATTTAAATCCCACACATGCACAGGCACACTACATCTACTACTATAGATATCTGGTAAGTTAATATAAATATGCATGATCTCGTCATTTTGAAAGAATGGGTATAACAGTGTGAGAGAGACGCTGCTAACAGTCCTGATGGATTCAGACAGGAAATCATATTTGGCCGCCAGGACATACGAGTGAGCCGGCACCAAGCCTCTATCAATGGTTTGAGACAGAGTATTACAAAATAGTCCCTTCTCTGAGAACGACTGTAGCGTTGAGAGTACAGTGTCTTCGTGGCTGTCATTGCTATGACAGAGATCCAGCTCTGACAGTCCGTCGAGCAGCATGTTACTTGTCTGTCCTGTGTAGGCAAACTGGAGGAATGTGTTGATTTCTGTGGCGGTGAAGGATGTAATGACAGTATAGATTCCCTGTTCACATTCAGCCAGCTGTTGTTTCAGGAGATTGCTGGCTGCCGCGAGTACACCAGCATGAGCGGTAAACTGCTCACCATCACACGATACCAGAGTGACGTCACACAGATGTCCTCCGCGCTGAAACCTGTACAACGTCCCCAGAACACTCGACTCATCATCGTCATCCATGGCCGTCATATCCTAAACAGAAAATAAAAAATCTTTTCAATTATTGTTTTTTTTACATTGATGATGTAGGCTATTATATTAGCTTGAATATAATTTTTTTTTTTTAGTTTTAATATGTGTCGTTAAAACTCACTTATGTAGTTATTTTCCACATCATGGTTAGGATTATTATGACAATAGATGAGCCCATACCATTAATATGTGGGTCATGGATTGCTGTATTAGTTTTACCCAGGAAAATCACGTTTTCAACATGACGGTCACTGATCTCGACAACAGGGTCCGAAAAATGCAGATGCTCATAACTTTTTAATGACTGTGGAAAACGAGCTGAGCATGTGTAGCACTAGCTGAAATGTTACTGATTCTAATAAACCTATTCTCCACCTGATAAATCGCGACCCAGGCTTCGATATATGGCATGGCAGAATTGTACATATGCAAGAGATATTGGACATACCCAGCAAACATGAGACGTTGGGACAACGCTGGTTTATTGTTGGGCCAGCTTCGTGGACCGTCAAAATCTAATCAGGTCATCTCCATACTTATGAGTAACTTCACATAAAAAATTGGTGAGATGCAATAAATATTTTCCAAGTCATCGCGCTAACAAAACATTTTTTTGAATCTTTGACCTTGACCTTTGGTAAAAAACTTTTGCCATAGGGGTTGAACGTTTGAATAAATTATGAATTAAATCTGTTGGACCATGTTGGCGTGGTGGCTAAGCTGGCAGCGTAAAATAATGACGGACGGACAGACGGACAGAATTTGGAGGCATAATTCGCGGCAGAGGCATAACAAAAATTTTTAATAATTAACCCTTAAATTACTCATAAATGTTGATTTTGAGCACAAATATTTGCAAATCTTGATGTTTTGGACATACATTTCATTCCCAAAAACAGAGATTTGATCGACTAATAGAAAAGATTATAAACGACCATAGTCGTGATCAGCAGGACAAGGGTTAAAGTCAGAGCCATTTTTGTTTCAAATTTTGAAATTATGGGTCATGGTAGCAAGATAACTTTAGTAAGTATTCAATTTAAATTGAAGTAACTAAAATTTCTGCTTTACTTCACTTTTCGGCCAGTATGGCCATTTAGGTGAAAATTCCTAGTATTACAATATCACAATTTAAATTGAAAAAAACAACTTTGGTCTCTTATACCTATGGTTTATATATGTAATATCATATCTGCCAAAAATTGTAGATGTTGGCAGATAATTATGTGCAAGGGATATAAAAATAGTGTTGCAGGAGAAGGGACAACTTGGTCAACAAAATATTCTTACCGTATATTCTTGGGGTTTACGCGGAAGCAGAATGAACGATTAGTGCAATCTTTCTCCAACATGGCGAGGTCTAAAACAAACAAAATTGAATAATCTTACATATGTGTAACAAGATTTCACTCGATAATTGATAGCCCATTGCCATTAATGAGTAAGTAAGTAAAATATTTGCTTTACTTCACTTTTCGGCCAGTATGGCCATTTAAGTGAAAATTCCAGGTATTACAACATCCCATATTGTATAGTTAAAGTAGTAAAGGAAAGACAAAGCTAATAAAAGCATGTTCGTACTAAAATATTCAATTTAAAGTGTTTGATATGATAAGATGACGATGCTCCTGGCACCTATATGTAACGAGTCTGATGAGTAAGTAAGTAAGTAAAATGCTTTACTTCACTTTTCGGCCAGTATGGCCATTTAAGTGAAAATTCCAGGTATTACAATATCCCATATTGTATAGTTAAAGTAGTAAAGGAAAGACAAAGCCAATAAAAGCATGATCGTACTAAAATATTCAGTTTAAAATGTTTGATATGATAAGATGACGGTGCCCCTGGCACCTATATGTAACGAGTCTGATGACATGTTGTAGCGCCTGCACTATAACACAGTTTAATGAGTATAAAAATATCAGTATAAATTATGTAAAATATGAAGTGATTATAAAAAGAACGACTTATCAAGTCACTATATCTCCATGAAACTGGAGTGATTGTGTAAAAACTACAAGTCTGAGTCTAATAATTAAAACATATAATATAGGTTACATTCCCGAAGGAACTGAATAATAAAACCAGCAGGGGTGTCCCTGAATAACTCAAATAAGGAATTAAATGCAAAATACTTCCTTCTGATGTGCGCATATTTCGCACAACTGAGAAGGACATGTCTTACAGTGAGACGAGTATTGCAGCACATAGGTCGCAATTCTCCTCTCAATAAATAGCCGTTTGTGAAATAGGCATGGCCAATTCTGGCCCTGCATAAGACAACATCATCTCTTCGGCGTTCCATTGGTGTAAAAGATCGCTTAATGATTGGTTGTACCTCGAACAATTTGCTGGTGACATTGATGTTCCATTCACCTTGCAAAATGTCATCAAGGTAGACCGAGATGTTATACTTGAAATCAGTATATGGTATATAATAAAACTGTTTTGTCTTATCCAGGGCAGCCTTGGCCAAAACATCAGCCCGTTCATTACCCTGTATTCCAATATGGCTGGGTACCCAGCAAAAAATAATGTCCTTGTGCCCAGACAAGTAGTGACACATATGTAAAATATTGGAAACAATTGGGTTGTTGAGTTTTTGACTCTTAAGAGCCTGCAATGAAGATAGCGAGTCTGTGATGATCATGAACTCCTCGTCATTACTATCCCATATGTATTCGATGGCAGCTTCAATAGCTAACAGCTCTGCTGTGCAAATTGAAGCCTCATCGTTAATGCGGCAGCTAAATTCATGATCATCACAGACAAAGGACATAGCTGTCCTCTTGTCTTCCTTTGATCCGTCAGTATACACCTTCCGGTGCCTCGGAAATCTACAAAATAACTCGAGCAACATGCTCTGAAAGACAAGGGGACAGGTGTCTCCTTTCCTGAGATCTGAGAGGTTAAAAAGTATATTAGGCTGTTGGAGAAGCCAGGGTGGACATTCTGGTGGGCGCACAACGCTAATTGCTTCGAGCTCCACCTCCATGTCCTCCAGATGGGGTTGAAGCCTTATACCCAAAGTAGGTATAGTCCCTGGCTTGTTGTTAAACAGTCTCTTGTACTCTGGGTTGACAACACACGAGTATGCCGGGTTCTCAGGATTTGCTTTCATCTTCATATAGTATTGCAGGCTCAGCTTCAACCGGCGAGTCTCTAAAGAGGGCTCACCGGTCTCCACCTGAAGACTTTCGATTGGTGATGTTCGAAATGCCCCTGAGCATAATCTCAAACCTTGGTTCGCGATTGGATCAAGTACTGCTAAGTACGATCGTCTCGCTGAACCATAAACAATACAACCATAATCCAGTTTGGATCTGATGTGAGACCGGTAAATCCTCAGTAAGGTTGTCCGGTCACCACCCCAATCCTTGCTGGATATAACTCGTAGTAATTGTAATGCTTTCCTACACTTATCTTTCATATATTTGATGTGTGGAATAAAACTGAGCTTCTTGTCGAAAAACAGACCAAGAAATTTGACCTGCTCTTCAACAGGAAGCTGTTGTCCATATAGTTTGAGATTAGGCTCAGGCTGTAAGCCATTTTTTTTGCAAAAATGTACACATAAAGTTTTTGTGGGAGAAAATTTAAAGCCGTTCTCATCCGCACAAGTCACCAACTTATCCAGGCAACCTTGCAGGCGCCGCTCAATTATTGCCATATTGCTTGACTGGCAGTAACGAGTCTGATGACATGTTGAAGCGCCTGCACTACAACACAGTTTAACGGGTATAAAAATATCAGTATAAATAATGTAAAATATGAAGTGAATTTAAAATGAACGACTTTTCAAGTCACTATATCTCCATGAAATTGGAGTGATTGTGTAAAAACTACAAGTCTAAGTCAAAACAGTGTCATTGTCAAAACAAATATATAATATATACTATAATACTATATACTATAATCAAAAAAATAAACCCATTTAGACATAAATATGAATGACATAAGCAAGGAACAGAGAAACCATTAAGTAAGTAAGTAAATGTCTTCTTTACTTCACTTTTCGGCCAGTATGGCCAGAGAAATCATGAAACCACAAAAAATTCTCAAAAATTAAAGACTTACAGTGCCCCCACAGTTGGTAATAAGGTCTGTGATATTGGAGGACATCACAGAGCGATCACAAACCGTGAGAACACCGTAAGTCACCACAGGCTAATTGTACGGCAATGGCTTCTCTATGACATGCTGCATTATCCGCCAGGATGCCACAGAGAAACCTTTAAAACAATAAAGTGAAAAAATAATTATATGGCACTGGTTTCTTTCGGACATCCCGTCCATCGCCAGGATGCCAAAGAGAAACCACTGCAAACACAAAAACCAAATCATAGAGGAATTATGAGTAGACCTACAATGCCCCCACAGCTGGGGATCGGGTCTGTCATCGAGAACTAGCACGACAGAGCGATCATAATCCGTGAGAGCACTGTAAGGCCCCACAAGTACAATGAAAAAATATATAAAATATATAAATATGAATATATAGAGAATATATAAAGAATTTGAACTAAAAACTATTCGAAAATAAACATAACAACCTCAGTACCACCGGAAAGCAAACACAAAAAACTTCACGTCAAAAAAATAGAAAAACCTGGTTTGATGAAAGGTTTGGGTGTGCTTGGCCTTCTAAGAAGTTGCCAAGGGGGGACCACGCGGAGGTGACACCCTTCCCCCCCTTGCCATTATTGAACTTGTTGAGAAGTGGTTATTACCAATATGCAGTACAAATTTAACAGGATTTGATTTGATTTATTTCAGTAAAGCTGTACATGTAAGTAAGGCCAGTATATGTAAGCATGATTAAAAAACAATCAGGGCCATACATACTGGTCACCAAAAATACAAGACACTATAAAGGGTCTGGTTATTAGTAACATCTGGGAAATCCTCAGAAATCGGGGGAAATTCAGGCGAAATTTGGGGAAAATTGGGGATTTGTCCTCATCTCCAGACACCATCAACAAAAAGCGCAGGAAAATTAATTTTGCTTTTTGCATTTCGGAACCAATTTTCTTGTACCTTGCGGTATACTCAGCATGTGAGACGAGTAAGTAAGTAAAATATTTGCTTTACTTCACTTTTCGGCCAGTATGGCCATTTAAGTGAAAATTCTAGGTATTACAATATCCCATATTGTATAGTTAAAGTAGTAAAGGAAAGACAAAGCTAATAAAAGCATGTTCGTACTAAAATATTCAGTTTAAAGTGTTTGATGTGATAAGATGACGATGCTGATAGGGCATGGTGGGTTATTGAGAGTGTTTTCCTTCGCTCGCCCGATAAGGGGATCTGGGCATGAATTGAACTATTATTGAATTGAATTGAATTGTATTGAATCATATATTATATATGATTCTCGACTTAAGAAGGGTAAATTCAGGCGTGAAAGTTGAATATAAATGGTTGATAGGCCTACATTATACATACATATATGACATATATGACAAATACATGGTGGGACATAGATCTGCAAATCATCTTCTGCAAATTGTTTTCAGATATCATGCTGTCTGTATTGCATTGATGACAATATTGTTAATACTGTTAATACTGTGGGTAAAACAATTTGTATTTTAGTGTAATCTTTAAAATTACTGAAGTGCTCAAAAAAGAAACAAAACCTGTCAGATCAGTGTGTACATATACATGTTGATTACTCGAGACATGGTTTATCAAACTTAGCACAGGGGCCACGATCATAGCAACACATCTGAATGGTCAATTTAAAGTTGACAAGTAAATAGGTTTTTTAAAGTGGTAGTAGTAAATAATTGCTTTACGTCACTTTTCGGCACAAAAGGTCTTTTAAGTGACATTGTAATGTGATAAAAACGTTGTAGGCAATTGATGAGATGAAATGATGTACAGATGATGATGATGATAATAATATGACCATATGATGTAAACATGTCCATAGACTAGAACTGCAAAAGTTTTTTAATTTTTGTGCTGCGCATTCACCAGTTAGGCTGGATATAGAGACGAAATTCTTGATTTCTAATTATTGATAACCATGTAAAAAATATGAAATACAGGAACTTCCGTGATGGTTCATGGTGGGTTATTGTTGTCCTTCACGTCCGGTTCTTGGCATGTGTTTGTGCAATATAAAGGACATTAGTTGTAGGGATTATACTAGGAGGACAGGTCTGTGATTGGTGGATGACCCTCACCCCCTCCACTGGGTCCCCTCCCCTTGGGTCCCCTCCCTTTGCAACCCTCGCCCCCCCCCCCCCCCCCCACACACACACACACATGATCCCCTTAGGCTGTGATGAATCATCTTTGACCTTCATACAAAACAGGAGAAAAGTTTAAACTTGTTTGAGAAGTCATAGATCTGGGGTATAACTATAAAGGATGATTATTGCTAACACCACCATGGATATCATTTGAGCTCTGTGACAGTGTGAAAGTGACAATTCATCAAAAAAAACAGAGCTGTTATGTTGAATTAGCATCAGAAACCAACAGACACTTTATATCATCAGATGTGTGGCTGAAAACTGATTGGGTATCTAAACTGAGTGAGTAAGTAAGCTTGTATTTTAGCCCTTGGCTATTGGAGTAATTATTCTCATCAACATTTATAACTCGTTTCTGAGTTGGACATGAACGCTGATAAAGAGTTGGACAAGCTGGCCTCAACACCCAGCGTGTCCTGCTTGCACGCTGGCTTGCCGGCGGCCCCAACAGAGTTTAGATGCAAGCTATAGGGCTTACAGCAACAGACTATAATACTTGAAAATATAGGCCTGCGTACCAACCAGGCACCACGGGACAATAACACGATGCAGGTTCAATGCTGGCCCACCGGCAACGACGCTGGTACAACTTTGAGCCAGCATTGTATTATAATCCAATGTGACATTCGACGCTGGACCAACATTGATACAGCATTGGGTGAATGCATCGTGTTTGCTGGGATATGATCCCCGCCGCGAACGCTACAAGTGGCATAGCTAAGACATATTGCCACCTTTTGAGGATTGTTTTAACCCTTTAACCGCCAAATTATTCAATTTGAATTTTCACTCACTTGAAGTTGTGTCTCGCTGACGCGATCCACAACTTCAAGTGAGTGAAAATTATTCAGATTTGACAAAATGGAAGTCAACTCTTTTCAAATCTTGCTGGTCGATGTCACATTTTATCTGTAACATAATATTTAAAATGTGGTACTTAATGTGCTAATAAAAGATGAAAACCCGAATATATGCGACACCGGCGGTTAAAGGGTTAAATAATGTTGCGCCGTTGATTTTGTGACAGGAATTAATAAGGGGGCTTGTTCGGGGAGTCATGTTCTAGTTTTCTCATGATACTAGTAGTTGACATACTGCTCTATGTTGGCAAAGAGTGATAATCAGTCAAAATGTTAACTAGTTTGTGTACAGCCTTGTGTGAAATTAGAACAACTTGTCTTCATTGAAGTTACATTTCTCTTTTGTTTCCCATACTGTTCACTGTGATTGTCATGATCACACACATGTGTTCTTTTACAGCTACGAAGAATAATGTCTTTATTTTTAAATAAATCTGATAAAGTACACTTGCTTTGGTGATTTGTCTCTGAAGCTGATCATTTCAATGCCCTTAGCTTCCTACTATCAGAATTTATAGAATGTCTAACGGTTTTTCCTAAAGTTCTTGAGTTTTCACTGTGAGACAAATCTTTATTGCATATCTATATACATGATACACGCGTTACAGAAACCGGCCCCTGTGGCCAGTTTCTCTAATGTACTTAAGTAAACTTTTTACTTTTCAAGTATGTTATAAAAATCGGCCTCAGGGGCCAGTTACTGTAACATACTTAAGAATAACCCTTTCAAGCCTGAATTTACCATTGTCATCTTCATCCACTACAAGTCTTTAGTGGGTGAAGATGATTTGAAGAGGGTGAAAAACTAAAGAAAATTGCCATGTATTGGTAAACCAATTTCATGGAAATATTCATTCTAAAACCCTTGATTGTAAACAAGTCTTGTTTTCAGGGTTGTACAATTATGCTTCAACGCATCGTGAGGGTTTAAAGAGCTAATTACAAAATAAACACTTTTTACTTAAGTCCGATACAGAAACTGGTCCCAGGGGCCAGTTTCTGTATCGTACTTAAGAAAAAAGTGTTAATTTTGTACTTAAGTATGTTACAGAAACTGGCCCCTGCGGCCGATTTCTATAACATACTTATGTAAAAAGTTTACTTTTTACAGAGGTATGTTACGTAAACCAGCCCACTTAATTTTTTACGTAAGTACGTTACAGAAACCGCCCGAAGAGGCCGGTTTCTGTAACGTACTTAAGTACAAAGCTGACACTTTTTACTTAAGTACGATACAGAAACCGGCCCCACGACACAAGATGTGCCACAATATTGGCCCATCCTATCCGACTCCGGACTAATAATAAAACCACATTGGGGCAATGCCTAACACTTGCTGTGTGAAAGGGAATGGTGGGTTATTGAGTGTTTTCCTTCACCCATTAGATAACGGGTTCTGGGCATGCCCAATAATGCCCAGATGTAGTATGATGTATAATATGAGATGTAATATATAGAAAGTACCAGCACATACAATCCAAGAACTGCTTAATGGTTCCTGTTTGAATGTCTCAAACAAATAAATCAAGCAATAAGTGCAAGAATAATATTTCCTTGCGGCTGGTGAGTTAGGAAATGCGCACCTCAGGTGAGTGTATCAGTGAAGAAGAAACAGGTAAGTACGAGTAAAATTGTGGCTTAACTCTTGCACTGCTGGAACTGTATACAGTCTTCAGTGTTTCATCTAGTTCTTTCTAACATGGCGCATTACCATGTTGCCTTTTCTGAACGCCATGTTGCCTTTTCTGAACGCCATGTTGCCTTTCATGAGCGCCATGTTGTCATTATTGAGTGTCATGTCGCCCTTTATTTGCGTCATGTTGCCCTTCTAATATTCAGTCAGTAAAATGTCTCTTTTTTTATAGGGGTTGTTATGTCATATTCAACACATCCAGGCCATTGTGACTGTGAAAAAACATGAAAAATAAACCAAAACTTGGTTATTATATCAGTGGAATTCAAGCCTTTTTCCTGTATGCATACCTTTTAAACAATTTGAGTTGTAATTGTTGAATACAAGACAATTTTGGCGATGACAACGTCAGACAGAATGGTAGTCAGATTATCACACTTTAATCTTTGGAATGCAAAGTGTGCCATATGACAATCTCTAGCAGGTTATATGAATATTATTGAGGCCTTGCACGACCTATCACAGAGCGGATAGATCGAGCATGGCCCCCCTTTCCGTTGAAAGAGGGATTTGTGTGTGCAGTATGAAAACAATTCAGCAAACGCTTTGCGAGATATTGTCCGAAAAATGAAATTATCATCCGCAATCAGTTGAAGTCAATAATCGCCTCAAAAACAAGGTCAAAGGTCATAACCCCCAAAAGACACATTTACACTTGAAGAGGGTGAAAAACTAAAGAAAATTGCCATGTATTGGTAAACCAATTTCATGGAAATATTCATTCTAAAACCCTTGATTGTAGACAAGTCTTGTTTTCAGGGTTGTACAATTATGCTTCAACGCATCGTGAGGGTTTAAAGAGCTAATTACAAAATAAACACTTTTTACTTAAGTCCGATACAGAAACTGGTCCCAGGGGCCAGTTTCTGTATCGTACTTAAGAAAAAAGTGTTAATTTTGTACTTAAGTATGTTACAGAAACTGGCCCCTGCGGCCGATTTCTATAACATACTTATGTAAAAAGTTTACTTTTTACAGAGGTATGTTACGTAAACCAGCCCACTTAATTTTTTACGTAAGTACGTTACAGAAACCGCCCGAAACAGGTAAGTACGAGTAAAATTGTGGCTTAACTCTTGCACTGCTGGAACTGTATACAGTCTTCAGTGTTTCATCTAGTTCTTTCTAACATGGCGCATTACCATGTTGCCTTTTTTGAACGCCATGTTGCCTTTTCTGAACGCCATGTTGCCTTTCATGAGCGCCATGTTGTCATTACTGAGTGTCATGTCGCCCTTCATTTGCGTCATGTTGCCCTTCTAATATTCAGTCAGTAAAATGTCTCTTTTTTTTATAGGGGTTGTTATGTCATATTCAACACATCCAGGCCATTGTGACTGTGAAAAACATGAAAAATAAACCAAAACTTGGTTATTATATCAGTGGAATTCAAGCCTTTTTCCTGTATGCATACCTTTTAAACAATTTGACATGTAATTGTTGAATACAAGACAATTTTGGCGATGACAACGTCAGACAGAATGGTAGTCAGATTATCACACTTTAATCTTTGGAATGCAAAGTGTGCCATATGACAATCTCTAGCAGGTTATATGAATATTATTGAGGCCTTGCACGACCTATCACAGAGCGGATAGATCGAGCATGGCCCCCCTTTCCGTTGAAAGAGGGATTTGTGTGTGCAGTATGAAAACAATTCAGCAAACGCTTTGCGAGATATTGTCCGGAAACTGAACTTATCATCCGCAATCAATTGAAGTCAATAATCGCCTCAAAAACAAGGTCAAAGGTCATAACCCCCAAAAGACACATTTACACTTGAAGAGGGTGAAAAACTAAAGAAAATTGCCATGTATTGGTAAACCAATTTCATGGAAATATTCATTCTAAAACCCTTGATTGTAAACAAGTCTTGTTTTCAGGGTTGTACAATTATGCTTCAACGCATCGTGAGGGTTTAAAGAGTTAATTACAAAATAAACACTTTTTTCTTAAGTACGATACAGAAACTGGTCCCAGGGGCCGGTTTCTGTATCGTACTCAAGTAAAAAGTGTCAGCTTTGTGCTTAAGTACGTTGCACAAACCGGCCCCTGCAGCCGGTCTGTGCAACGTACTTAAGTACAAAAATAAGTGGGCTGGTTTACGTAACATACTTGAGTGAAAAGTTAACTTTTTACATAAGTATGTTATAGAAATCGGCCGCAGGGGCCAGTTTCTGTAACATACTTAAGTACAAAATTAACACTTTTTACTTAAGTCCGATACAGAAACTGGTCCCAGGACACACAAGATGTGCCACAATATTGGCCCATCCTATCCGACTCCGGACTAATAATAAAACCACATCGGGGCAATGCCTAACACTTGCTGTGTGAAAGGGAATGGTGGGTTATTGAGTGTTTTCCTTCACCCATTAGATAACGGGTTCTGGGCATGCCCAATAATGCCCAGATGTAGTATGATGTATAATATGAGATGTAATATATAGAAAGTACCAGCACATACAATCCAAGAACTGCTTAATGGTTCCTGTTTGAATGTCTCAAACAAATAAATCAAGCAATAAGTGCAAGAATAATATTTCCTTGCGGCTGGTGAGTTAGGAAATGCGCACCTCAGGTGAGTGTATCAGTGAAGAAGAAACAGGTAAGTACGAGTAAAATTGTGGCTTAACTCTTGCACTGCTGGAGCTGTATACAGTCTTCAGTGTTTCATCTAGTTCTTTCTAACATGGCGCATTACCATGTTGCCTTTTCTGAACGCCATGTTGCCTTTTCTGAACGCCATGTTGCCTTTCATGAGCGCCATGTTGTCATTATTGAGTGTCATGTCGCCTTTCATTTGCGTCATGTTGCCCTTCTAATATTCAGTCAGTAAAATGTCAGTAAAAGGGCGGGGGCTAAAAAGGAATAAAAATTTAGAACGGATAACCAATTTTTCAATAAACTAGAAAAAACATTTTTTTTCAATTTGAAATCATCATAAATGTCTTAGTCAGCTCTTTCCGGTTCCATTTGAATACCTTGTTATGGGTATACAGCCATTAGAAATATTGTAATTTTTTCAGTGCTGGAACTGTCTTTATACTATGTAGACTAAAGACCTTTTGGTCTCCATAGTTTATATAAAAAATTAGCTCTTCAAGGGTTAAGCACATTTCAAACCAAATAAAATAATATCACTGAAATCCATAAAATTATTTGTGATAGATTAATTTTAATGTATATTTTCACATGTTTATTTTTCAAAAATAGTAATATTTTTTGTCATTTGAAGTTGGGAATTACGTTAGCAATTTCAGCTTCATATGACAAAAAAATGTCAAACAAACAATTCAGCTGCATAAGTGGTACACTGCACGCCAGCATGGGCAGCATGTGCCCCCCCCCCCCCCCCCCCCCACTCACACACACTGCTTGATCGTGTATGTTTTCACGCAGACTGTGTGGCCTGGTTAAACCTGACATGGCACACTTTCCAACCAAGCAGCACGTCTTTCCAATTTGTAAGTCTTTCATCTGCTCTGATTGGCCAGAGGAATTCCAAGATGGCAGCGCCCACGGAGATAATGGAAGTGGATGGATTGAGCTAAGAAATCATGGTTAAATTGTGCGAAATTTTCAAAATTAGCGAAGTACATGACCACCAAAAGATTGCGATTGAAAGTGCGCTTATAAGAAAAGAAGATTCAATAATTTGTGTATAATTGGTGGAGGGAAAAGCTTGTGTTTTGAAGCGATCGTGCCATGCCGCAAATTTCTGATGGACGACGCCCTCACGATGGTAATGCCAATTTGATGGAGATTGTTGTTTCGACATTACTATCACTGATGGGAACTCAAATCCAGAGTCTCAGAGAGCTAAACTTCGAGGCAGTTGCTGTCAACGATACAGATTTTGATATCATGAAACGCAAGAATTTGAAAAATTAAAGAAAATTACCATATATTAGTAAATCTGTTTCATTGAAATTTTCATTAAAAAACCCGTGAGGGCTTAAAGGGTTAACTGACTTTGTAATACATTGGAAAATATCTGTAGATGAGTAGTAAATTAATTCTCACTTTTCCACCGGAACGATCACTTAAGTAATTTGTAATAGGTTAAAAACAGTGCAATAGGTTGATGAAGAGAATAATTTACAGATGATGTGAGGTTGGGGGGGGGGCTGAGGGTGGGGTGGGAGGTGATGTTGGGTTTTCCTTCAGTCACCCGATAAGGGTTGCAGGCAAGCATCTGTGTGTGCTTTTATCATAGTTCTGTATGTACAGTAAGGGGGCTTCTCTTCTAGCCTTTTTGCTAAGTTACCTCCGTCTACTGGAGATATTCATTAAGTAAAAACGTTTCTTAACTTACTTTTTCGACCATTTTAAGTGACTCTGAAATTTAAAAACATGGAATATATCATGTTTATGTTTGCACTAGAGTTAATCAGGTATGTATAGTATAATGATTTTCTTGAATTTGCTGTTATCAAGAATAAGTAAGTAAGTAAAATATTTGCTTTACTTTACTTTACTTTAAGAGGTCGCCAGAGCGCAGCCTTTTGATGGTTTTAGGCTCTCCTACCAAGCCCTGGATTCCCTTTTGGATGGCAAATGTTGAGAGTCTGGAGAGAGATTTCTCATCTTCTCCAGACGTCATCATCAAAAATCTCGGAAAAAATATTTTAGCTCTTAGAATTTCCTCTCTGGTTTTTTTATACCTTTCAAGGTATGCTTGGTCACTATCATAATCCCCCTCATCGCCATTTTCCCGCTTTGTCGCTTTGTTATGACCGTTATCCATGGTGTGTTGTGTTGTTTTTTCATCACCCTGGCTCTCCACCCACCACGGAGCCCTACAAGGGGGCAACCTGCCCGCGGTAACCAGCAGGAAGTATTGTCAGAGCTACCAGGGTGATATACTCATAGCAAAAGAACAGCAGTTGCAATAACCGCAGTACACATCCTTTCACCAGATTAGCCCATGAGCCATCGCCATCTAGTGTCCACAATCGTGTATATAAAAATGGGATTGGCGCTATCTTTCACCTTGTCTTGGATGATTGCTAATGAGATGAGATGATAATAGACAAAAATGGACACTAGATCAACGAGACTAGCCGATTGATCTGGCCGGGCACACCAGACCACCCGTCTCAATGAGATAAGGGCCAAAGTGGTGTGTTGGGAGTATAGAGTCCGCAGGCTCCTACGCCCTCAACCACCAGGATCCCTTCTCCCACCTATACGGGATGCAACCCACGGCAAACGGGTTGAGGGTGTGTTTAGCCTTCTAAAAGAAGTTACCAGGGGGACCACGTGGAGGTAACACCCTCCCCCCCCTCATCGGAACTAGATGAGATATGCATGTAACCGGGTGACTACTTCTCTCTTCCTCAGTCACTCTCCTGTTACATCGTTCCTTTCACTCCGGTCTCTGCTCGCAAAGAAAGCATGGTGAAATGTTTCTTCTAAAGTGGAAATTATTGCACAATTAGCATCTTCTGTGCTTCCAAGTTTATTCCTGCTTGGACATAAAACCTTAGTCCAGCTTTTCCAAAAGTTGTTACCCTCCTCCTCCCCTTCTCCACTTTTAACAAAGGATTATTAAGTATGATGGGCATGAAAACCCCAGGGGTTAGATGTCCAGTTTTTAGTATATACATATGTTACAAGTTATATTGTCTGATTTTATATTACAGAAAAAATGAGTAAACCAAAAATTAATTGGCTACATATGCTCACAGTGAGTAAGTAAGAAAAAAACATGCGCTAGCACGGATGGTGGCCACATATGCTCACAGTGAGTAAGTAAGTAGAATTGTGGCTTAATGTGTCTTTTTGAACTGGGTGGTCATTTAACCCTTATCAGAGTAGGCATAGTAATACTTACAACTCTGAAATATACCGATATTATAGGTCGACGACTATTAAAAATATTTCTGTTCTTACAGGGTTTAACTGCTGACGTAGAAAGTCCATATCTGACATCCAAATGCTCCCAGTCATATAAACCACTAACATCAGGTCATTATCACTGTGAATGTTTGGAAGGATTCACATTGAAGGATCAACACACATGTGTTAACATTCAACATCACCTACATTACATTGCTTTTGTTACATACCAACGTATGTAACAAAAGCAATGGAACCTGAACCAGACTGCACGGAGAGACACCATGTGTCACATCAGACTGTTCACATACATAATAAGTAAGTATGTTGTGCGCCATCACTTTCCGGGTATTTAACCTTTCTGACGTCCAAAGACGGTCACCGCACTGAAAGAATTAAGTAACTTTTCCAATAGTGAACAAGACTGCGAGTTCTTAACGCTGACAACTTTTGTATAAAGGTTTTTTTAAATTTTAAATCACAGTAAATGTCTTAGTTATCTCTTTACACTCCATTTGAATAGCTATGTTAAGGGTCTACAGCGATTAAATATATTTGTGTTCTTACAGTGTGAGGATAGTCAATCCACGCGCTGTAAGGGTTTCTCTGGTGACGTAGGAAGTTCATATCTGACATACGAAGGCTATCAGTCATATAAACCACTAACATGGAGTCATTATCACTGAATGTTCGGAAGGATTCGCATTTAAGAATCAACACACATGTGATAACATTCAACGTCACCTACATTACATTACTTGTGTTACATTCCAACGTATGTAACAAAAGAGATGGAGCCTGAACAAGACTGCACGGAGAGACACCATGTGTCACATCAGACTGTTCACATACATAATAAGTAAGTATGTGTGCGCCATCACTTTCCGGGTATTTTCTTTTCTGACGTCCAAAGACGGTCACCGCACTGAAAGAATTAAGTAACTTTTCAAATAGTGAACAAGACTGCAGGGTCTTAACGCTGAGAACTTTTGTATAAAGGTTTTTTCAATTTGAAATCACAGTAAATGTCTTAGTTTGCTCTTTACGCTTCATTTGAATACCTATGTTAAGGGTCTACGGCCATAGAAATATTTGTGTTCTTACAGTGTAAGGATCGACTTCTGACGTCTAAAGTCAATCCAGGATTTATCTGGTGACGTAGGAAGTTCATATCTGACATACGAATGCTCTCAGTCATATAAACCTTTAACATCGAGGCATTATCACTGTGAATGCTTGGAAGGATTCGCATTAAAGAATCAACACACATGTGATAACATTCAATGTCACCTACATTACATTACTTGTGTTACATACCAACGTATGTAACAAAAGAGATGGAGCCTGAACAAGACTGCACGGAGAGACACCATGTGTCACATCAGACTGTTCACATACATAATAAGTAAGTATGTTGTGCGCCATCACTTTCCGGGTATTTTCCTTTCTGACGTCCAAAGACGGTCACCGCACTGAAAGAATTAAGTGACTTTTCAAAAAGTGAACAAGACTGCAAGTTCTTAACGCTGACAACTTTTGTATAAAGGTTTTTTTAAATTTTAAATCACAGTAAATGTCTTAGTTAGCTCTTTACACTCCATTTGAATAGCTATGTTAAGGGTCTACAGCGATTAAATATATTTGTGTTCTTACAGTGTGAGGATAGTCAATCCACGCGCTGTAAGGGTTTCTCTCGTGACGTAGGAAGTTCATATCTGACATACGAAGGCTCTCAGTCATATAAACCACTAACATGGAGTCATTATCACTGTGAATGTTTGGAAGGATTCGCATTAAAGGATCAACAAACATGTGATACATTCAACGTCACCTACATTACATTGCTTTTGTTACATACCAACGTATGTAACAAAAGAGATGGAGCCTGAACAAGACTGCACGGAGAGACACCATGTGTCACATCAGACTGTTCACATACATAATAAGTAAGTATGTTGTGCGACATCACTTTCCGGGTACTTAACCTTTCTGACGTCCAAAGACGGTCACCGCGCTGAAAGAATTAAGTAACTTTTCAAATAGTGAACAAGACAGCAGGGTCTTAACGCTGAGAACTTTTGTATAAAGGTTTTTTCAATTTGAAATCACAGTAAATGTCTTAGTCAGCTCTTTACGCTTCATTTGAATACCTATGTTAAGGTTCTACGGCCATAGAAATATTTGTGTTCTTACAGTGTAAGGATAGACTTCTGACGTCTAAAGTCAATCCAGGATTTATCTGGTGACGTATGTAACAAAAGCAATGGAACCTGAACAAGACTGCACGGTGAGACACCATGTGTCACATCAGACTGTTCACATACATAATAAGTAAGTATGTTGTGTGACATCACTTTCCGGGTACTTAACCTTTCTGACGTCCAAAGACGGTCACCACGCTGAAAGAATTAAGTAACTTTTCAAACAGTTAACAAGACTGCAAGATCTTAACGCTGAAAATTTTTGTAAAAAGGTTTTTTCAATTTGAAATCACAGTAAATGTCTTAGTTAGCTCTTTACACTCCATTTGAATAGCTATGTTAAGGGTCTACGGCGATTAAATATATTTGTGTTCTTACAATGTGAGGATCAACTTCTGACGTCTAAAGTCAATCCACGCGCTGTAAGGGTTTATCTGGTGACGTAGGAAGTTCATATCTGACATACGAATGCTCTCAGTCATATAAACCACTAACATGGAGTCATTATCACTGTGAATGTTCAGAAGGATTTGCATTAAAAGATCAACACACGTGTATTAACATTTAACATCACCAATGTATGTAAGGCTTCGAAAACTGTGGATAAGACTGTATAGACACTGCAGGATCATATATCTGGCATCTAGATGCTCTCAGTCATGTAAACCAGTAAGTAAGTAAGTAAAATATTTGCTTTACTTCACTTTTCGGCCAGTATGGCCATTTAAGTGAAAATTCCAGGTATTACAATATCCCATATTGTATAGTTAAAGTAGTAAAGGAAAGACAAAGCTAATAAAAGCATGATCGTACTAAAATATTCAGTTTAAAGTGTTTGATATGATAAGATGACGATGCTCCTGGCACCTATATGTAACAAGTCTGATGACATGTTGTAGCGCCTGCACTACAACACTGTTTAATGAGTATTAAAATATCAGTATAAATAATGTAAAATATGAAGTTATTATAAAATGAACGACTTATCAAGTCACTATATCTCCATGAAATTGGAGTGATTGTGTAAAAACTACAAGTCTAAGTCTATTAATTAAAACATAGAATATAGGTTACATTCCCGAATGAACTGAATAATAAAACCAGCAGGGGTGTCCCTGAATAGCTCAAATAAGGAATTAAATGCAAAATACTTCCTTCTGATGTGCGCATATTTCGCACAACTGAGAAGGACATGTCTTACAGTGAGACGAGTATTGCAGCACATAGGTCGCAATTCTCCTCTCAATAAATAGCCGTTTGTGAAATAGGCATGGCCAATTCTGGCCCTGCATAAGACAACGTCATCTCTTCGGCGTTCCATTGGTGTAAAAGATCGCTTAATGATTGGTTGTACCTCGAACAATTTGCTGGTGACATTGATGTTCCATTCACCTTGCAAAATGTCATCAAGGTAGACAGAGATGTTGTGCTTGAAATCAGTATATGGTATATAATAAAACTGTTTCGTCTTATCCAGGGCAGCCTTGGCCAAAACATCAGCCCGTTCATTACCCTGTATTCCAATATGACTGGGTACCCAGCAGAAAACAATGTCCTTGTGCCCAGACAAGTAGTGACACATATGCAAAATATTGGAAACAATTGGGTTGTTGAGTTTTTGACTCTTAAGAGCCTGCAATGAAGATAGCAAGTCTGTGATGATCATGAACTCCTCGTCACTACTATCCCAGATGTATTCGATGGCAGCTTCAATAGCTAACAGCTCTGCTGTGCAAATTGAAGCCTCGTCGTTGATGCGGCAGCTAAATTCATGATCATTACAGACAAAGGACATAGCTGTCCTCTTGTCTTCCTTTGATCCGTCAGTATACACCTTCCGGTAAGTAAGTAAGTAAAATTTCTGCTTTACTTCACTTTTCGGCCAGTATGGCCATTTAAGTGAAAATTCCAGGTATTACAATATCCCATATTGTATAGTTAAAGTAGTAAAGGGAAGACAAAGTCAATAAAAACATGATCGTACTAAAATGTTCAGTTTAAAGTGTTTGATAAGATAAGATGACGATGCTCCTGGCACCTATATGTAACGAGTCTGATGACATGTTGTAGCGCCTGCACTACAACACAGTTTAATGAGTATAAAAATATCAGTATAAATAATGTAAAATATGAAGTTATTATAAAATGAACGACTTATCAAGTCACTATATCTCCATGAAATTGGAGTGATTGTGTAAAAAGTCTGTGTTTAATAATTAAAACATGTAATATAGGTTACCCATTTAGACATAAATATGAATGACATAAACAATGAACAGAGAAACCATTAAATAAGTAAGTAAATGTCTTCTTTACTTCACTTTTCGGCCAGTACGGCCGGAGACATCATGAAACCACAAAAAATTCTCAAAAATTAAAGACTTACAGTGCCCCCACAGTTGGTAATAAGGTCTGTGATATTGGAGGACATCACAGAGCGATCACGAACCGTGAGGACACCGTAAGTCACCACAGGCTAATTGTACGGCAATGGCTTCTCTATGACATGCTGCATTATCCGCCAGGATGCCACAGAGAAACCATTAAAACAATGAAATGAAAAACTAATTATATGACAATGGTTTCTTTCGGACATCCCGTCCAACACCAGGATGCCAAAGAGAAACCATTTACAAAAACGAATACATACAATAGAAATACTTAAGACAGTCCCGTATACTAATAGAACGTTAGACACACATCCACATACCGATTCTGATCATATTGAACATCACAAACCAATGACTATGCTCTGTATTTACCGCCAAACCGATTTAATATAGATTGAAAAGTAATGCAAAATACTCTAGACCCATATGTAATAACGTGAGAAAAACACAATATTAATAAAACGTTTGGGTGTGCTTGGCCTTCTATGAAGTTGCCCAGGGGGGACCACGCGGAGGTGACACCCATCCCCCCCACACCTTCCGGTGCCTCGGAAATCTACAAAATATCTCTAGCAACATGCTCTGGAAGACAAGGGGACAGGTGTCTCCTTTCCTGAGATCTGAGAGGTTAAAAAGTATATTAGGCTGTTGGAGAAGCCAGGGTGGACATTCTGGTGGGCGCACAACGCTAATTGCGTCGAGCTCCACCTCCATGTCATCCAGATGGGGTTGGAGCCTTATACCCAAAGGAGGTATAGTCCCTGGCTTGTTATTAAACAATCTCTTGTATTCAGGGTTGACAACACACGAGTATGATGAATGTCTGAATGTTACCGACTGCCAGAAAATGTGTTGGTAGCTACATATGCAAGACTAAAACGTCCAGAACAGAAAATACTAAACAGTTGAGTACTGAACCACAAATTCTCGTTAAGTATTAACAGTGTGGTCTGGAAGGATTCATGCTGGAGGAAGATCTACACACTTGTGTGAACATCAACGAGTGTGACGAGGGTATCGATGGCTGTCATCATGGATGTAGGACTGTAAGTAAGTAAACTTGTGATATACATTGGTGAATGTCACCCATTGCGAGGACATTGATGAATGTCCGTACATCAACGACTGCCAGCAAATATCGAACATCAGATCCGCATTATCAGTGTGGAAATCTGGAAGGACTCACGCTGGATGAAGATCTACACACTTGTGTGAACATCAACGAATGTGACGAGGGTATCGATGGCTGTCATCATGGATGTAGGACTGTAAGTAAGTAAACTTGTGATATACATTGGTGAATGTCACCCATTGCGAGGACATTGATGAATGTCCGGACATCAACGACTGCCAGCAAATATCGAACATCAGATCCGCATTATCAGTGTGGAAATCTGGAAGGACTCACGCTGGAGGAAGATCTACACACTTGTGCTGACATCAACGAATGTGACAGGGTATCGATGGCTGTCAACATGAATGTAGGACTGTAAGTAAGTAAACTTGTGATATACATTGGTGAATGTCACCCATTGCGAGGACATTGATGAATGTCCGGACATCAACGACTGCCAGCAAATATCGAACATCAGATCCGCATTATCAGTGTGGAAATCTGGAAGGACTCACGCTGGAGGAAGATCTACACACTTGTGCTGACATCAACGAATGTGACAGGGTATCGATGGCTGTCAACATGAATGTAGGACTGTAAGTAAGTAAACTTGTGATATACATTGGTGAATGTCACCCATTGCGAGGACATTGATGAATGTCCGGACATCAACGACTGCCAGCAAATATCGAACATCAGATCCGCATTATCAGTGTGGAAATCTGGAAGGACTCACGCTGGAGGAAGATCTACACACTTGTGCTGACATCAACGAATGTGACAGGGTATCGATGGCTGTCAACATGAATGTAGGACTGTAAGTAAGTAAACTTGTGATATACATTGGTGAATGTCACCCATTGCGAGGACATTGATGAATGTCCGGACATCAACGACTGCCAGCAAATATCGAACATCAGATCCGCATTATCAGTGTGGAAATCTGGAAGGACTCACGCTGGAGGAAGATCTACACACTTGTGCTGACATCAACGAATGTGACAGGGTATCGATGGCTGTCAACATGAATGTAGGACTGTAAGTAAGTAAACTTGTGATATACATTGGTGAATGTCACCCATTGTGAGGACATTGATGAATGTCCGGACATCAATGACTGCCAGCAAATATCGAACATGAGATCCGCATTATCAGTGTGGAAATCTGGAAGGACTCAGGCTGGAGGAAGATCAGCGAATGTGACGAGGGTATCGATGGCTGTCATCATGGATGTAGGACTGTAAGTAAGTAAACTTGTGATATACATTGGTGAATGTCACCCATTGCGAGGACATTGATGAATGTCCGTACATCAACGACTGCCAGCAAATATCGAACATCAGATCCGCATTATCAGTGTGGAAATCTGGAAGGACTCACGCTGGATGAAGATCTACACACTTGTGTGAACATCAACGAATGTGACGAGGGTATCGATGGCTGTCATCATGGATGTAGGACTGTAAGTAAGTAAACTTGTGATATACATTGGTGAATGTCACCCATTGCGAGGACATTGATGAATGTCCGGACATCAACGACTGCCAGCAAATATCGAACATCAGATCCGCATTATCAGTGTGGAAATCTGGAAGGACTCACGCTGGAGGAAGATCTACACACTTGTGCTGACATCAACGAATGTGACAGGGTATCGATGGCTGTCAACATGAATGTAGGACTGTAAGTAAGTAAACTTGTGATATACATTGGTGAATGTCACCCATTGTGAGGACATTGATGAATGTCCGGACATCAATGACTGCCAGCAAATATCGAACATGAGATCCGCATTATCAGTGTGGAAATCTGGAAGGACTCAGGCTGGAGGAAGATCAGCGAATGTGACGAGGGTATCGATGGCTGTCATCATGGATGTAGGACTGTAAGTAAGTAAACTTGTGATATACATTGGTGAATGTCACCCATTGCGAGGACATTGATGAATGTCCGGACATCAACGACTGCCAGCAAATATCGAACATGAGATCCGCATTATCAGTGTGGAAATCTGGAAGGACTCACGCTGGAGGAAGATCTACACATCTGTGTGAACATCGATGAATGTGACGAGGGTATTGATACGTGTGAGCATGTATGTACTGACACAGTCGGGTCATACATGTATAACTGTAAGTAAGTAAAATTGTGATTTAAAGTTTTTCCCTACCTTCACGGTGCTGCACAGCTAGAACCGTATATATATTGGGTGAATGTCATCCATTGTGAAGACATTGATGAATATCCGGACGTCAACGACTGCCAGCAAACATGTCTAACACGGCTGGTAGCTACAAATGTAGGGGAGACCGGGGCACCATGGAAATCGGGGCACCATGAACATCTGTCTTTTTGGCAAAGTATATTGTCCAAATTTGCCAACGAACTCTGCTTTTGAACTGTTCTTTTTCAGCAGAAAAATTGGTGGTGATACATCAGTAGTAGTAGTAAATAATTGCTTTACGTCACTTGTCGGCACAAAAGGTCTTTTAAGTGACACTATAATACGATAAAAACGTTGTAGTCAATTGATGAGATGAATGATGTACAGATAATGATGTGAAGGTGCGGGTGAAAATACACCAAAATACACCAAATACTGAACATGAAACCGCATTATCAGTGTGGAAGTCTAGAAGGACTCACGCTGGAGGAAGATCTACACATCTGTGCGAACATCGATGAATGCGACGAGGGTACGAGGCACGGTTTACCAAATATCGGCCATGTGAAAGTGAATAATGGCCAATAAGCGGCCATTTTGAATTTTATCGGGTCGAATTTTTTCAAGATGCATCCTCTCCTGAAATCACACATTTTGTTTTATAGTAATGGTCTAGCCATCTAGCACAGTTTACCAAATAACGGCCATGTAAAAGTGAATAATGGCTTGGCGGCCATTGGCGGCCATTTTGAACTTGGTCAAGTTGATTTTTTTTTAAATGCATCCTCCACTGAAACCTGACAATTTGTTTGATAGTAATGGTGTAGCTATCTTGAGCGGTTTTCATGATATTCCGCAATATCAGGCCTGTCGAGGTGAATAATGGCTGATAGGCGGCCATTTTTAATTTTATCGACTTGAAATTTTTCAAGATGCATCCTCTCCTGAAACCTCACAATTTGTTTTATAGTAATGGTGTAGCTATCTTGAGCGGTTTTCATGATATTCCGCAAAATATTTCAGTCAAATTTACCAATGTTATAAATTAGGTCAAAGTGCTGGGTCAACTCCAAGGTCAAGGTCCAAAAACCTGAAAAGGCACAACTAGGGGCCTTAGAGAACATGTATGTGCAGTATGACTGTCATCGGCCCAGTACTTTTCCAGATCTGCTCCGGAAACAGAACAGAAAATACTGAACCACAAAATCTAGCTCTTCTGACTTCACCAAATACTGAACATGAAACCGCATTATCAGTGTGAAAGTCTAGAAGGACTCACGCTGGAGGAAGATCTACACATCTGTGTGAACATCGATGAATGTGACGAGGGTACGAGGCGCGGTTTACCAAATATCGGCCATGTGAAAGTGAATAAAGGCCAATAAGCGGCCATTTTGAATTTTATCGGGTCGAATTTTTTCAAGATGCATCCTCTCCTGAAATCACACATTTTGTTTTATAGTAATGGTCTAGCCATCTAGCACGGTTTACCAAATAACGGCCATGTAAAAGTGAATAATGGCCGATTGGCGGCCATTTTGAACTTGGTCAAGTTGAATTATTTCAAAATGCATCCTCCCCTGAAACCTGACAATTTGTTTGATAGTAATGGGTAGCTATCTTGAGCGGTTTTCATGATATTCAGCAATATCAGGCCTGTCGAGGTGAATAATGGCCGATAGGCGGCCATTTTGAATTTTGTCAACTTGAAATTTTTCTATATACATCCTCTCCTGAAACCTGACAATTTGTTTGATAGTAATGGTGTAGCTATCTTGAGCGGTTTTCATGATATTCCGCAATATCAGGACTCTGTCTAGGTGAATAATGGCCGATAGGCGGCCATTTTTGATTTTATCGACTCGAAATTTTTCAAGATGCATCCTCTCCTGAAACCTCACAATTCGTTTTATAGTAATGGTGTAGCTATCTTGAGCGGTTTTCATGATATTCCGGCCATGTGAAAGTGAATAATGGCCAATAAGCGGCCATTTTGAATTTTATCGGGTCGAATTTTTTCAAGATGCATCCTCTCCTGAAATCACACATTTTGTTTTATAGTAATGGTCTAGCCATCTAGCACAGTTTACCAAATAACGGCCATGTAAAAGTGAATAAAGTGGAATTTTTTCAAAACGCATCCTCCCCTGAAACCTGACAATTTGTTTGATAGTAATGGTGTAGTTATCTTGAGCGGTTTTCATGATATTCAGCAATATCGGGCCTGTCGAGGTGAATAATGGCCGATAGGTGGCCTTTTTGAATTTTATCAACTTGAAATTTTTCTAGATGCATCCTCTCCTGAAACCTGACAATTTGTTTGATAGTAATGGTGTTGCTATCTTGAGCGGTTTTCATGATATTCCGCAATATCAGGCCTGTCGAGGTGAATAATGGCCGATAGGCGGCCATTTTTAATTTTATCAACTTGAAATTTTTCAAGATGCATCCTCTCCTGAAACCTCACAATTTGTTTTATATTAATGGTGTAGCTATCTTGAGCGGTTTTCATGATATTCCGCAAAATATTTCAGTCAAATTTACCAATGTTATAAATTAGGTCAAAATGCTGGGTCAACTTCAAGGTCAAGGTCTAAAAACCTGAAAAGGCACAACTAGGGACCTTAGAGAACATGTATGTGCAGTATGACTGTCATCGGCCCAGTACTTTTCGAGATCTGCTCCGGAAACAGAACAGAAAATACTGAACCACAAAATCTAGCTCTTCTGACATCACCAAATACTGAACATGAAACCACATTATCAGTGTGGAAGTCTAGAAGGATTCACGCTGGAGGAAGATCTACACATCTGTGTGAACATCGATGAATGTGACGAGGGTACGAGGCGCGGTTTACCAAATATCAGCCATGTGAAAGTGAATCATGGCCAATAAGCGGCCATTTTAAATTTTATCGGGTCGAATTTTTTCAAGATGCATCCTCTCCTGAAATCACACATATTGTTTTATAGTAATGGTCTAGCCATCTAGCACGGTTTACCAAATAACGGCCATGTAAAAGTGAATAAAGTTGAATTTTTTCAAAATGCATCCTCCCCTGAAACCTGACAATTTGTTTGATAGTAATGGTGTAGTTATCTTGAGCGGTTTTCATGATATTCAGCAATATCAGGCCTGTCGAGGTGAATAATGGCCGATAGGCGGCCATTTTGAATTTTATCAACTTGAAATTTTTCTAGATGCATCCTCTCCTGAAACCTGACAATTTGTTTGAAAGTAATGGTGTTGCTATCTTGAGCGGTTTTCATGATATTCCGCAATATCAGGCCTGTCGAGGTGAATAATGGCCGATAGGCGGCCATTTTTAATTTTATCGACTTGAAATTTTTCAAGATGCATCCTCTCCTGAAACCTCACAATTTGTTTTATAGTAATGGTGTAGCTATCTTGAGCGGTTTTCATGATATTCCGCAAAATATTTCAGTCAAATTTACCAATGTTATAAATTAGGTCAAAGTGCTGGGTCAACTTCAAGGTCAAGGTCCAAAAACCTGAAAAGGCACAACTAGGGACCTTAGAGAACATGTATGTGCAGTATGACTGTCATCGGCCCAGTACTTATCGAGATCTGCTCCGGAAACAGAACAGAAAATACTGAACCACAAAATCTAGCTCTTCTGACTTCACCAAATACTGAACATGAAACCGCATTATCAGTGTGGAAGTCTAGAAGGACTCACGCTGGAGGAAGATCTACACATCTGTGTGAACATCGATGAATGTGACGAGGGTACGAGGCGCGGTTTACCAAATATCAGCCATGTGAAAGTGAATCATGGCCAATAAGCGGCCATTTTAAATTTTATCGGGTCGAATTTTTTCAAGATGCATCCTCTCCTGAAATCACACATATTGTTTTATAGTAATGGTCTAGCCATCCAGCACGGTTTACCAAATAACGGCCATGTAAAAGTGAATAATGGCCGATTGGCGGCCATTTTGAACTTGGTCAAGTTGAATTTTCTCAAAATGCATCCTCCCCTGAAACCTGACAAATTGTTTGATAGTAATGGTGTAGTTATCTTGAGCGGTTTTCATGATATTCAGCAATATCAGGCCTGTCGAGGTGAATAATGGCAGATAGGCGGCCATTTTTAATTTTATCGATATGAAATTTTTCAAGATGCATCCTCTCCTGAAACCTCACAATTTGTTTTATAGTAATGGTGTAGCTATCTTGCGCGGTTTTCATGATATTCCGCAAAATATTTCAGTCAAATTTACCAATGTTATAAATTAGGTCAAAGTGCAGGGTCAACTTCAAAGTCAAGGTCCAAAAACCTGAAAAGGCACAACTAGGAACCTTAGAGAACATGTATGTGCAGTATGACTGTCATCGGCCCAGTACTTATCGAGATCTGCTCCGGAAACAGAACAGAAAATACTGAACCACAAAATCTAGCTCTTCTGACTTCACCAAATACTGAACATGAAACCACATTATCAGTGTGGAAGTCTAGAAGGACTCACGCTGGAGGAAGATCTACACATCTGTGTGAACATCGATGAATGTGACGAGGGTACGAGGCACGGTTTACCAAATATCAGCCATGTGAAAGTGAATAATGGCCAATAAGCGGCCATTTTAAATTTTATCGGGTCGAATTTTTTCAAGATGCATCCTCTCCTGAAATCACACATATTGTTTTATAGTAATGGTCTAGCCATATAGCACGGTTTACCAAATAACGGCCATGTAAAAGTGAATAATGGCCGATAGGCGGCCATTTTAAACTTGGTCAAGTTAAATTTTTTCAAAATGCATCCTCCCCTGAAACCTGACAATTTGTTTGATAGTAATGGGTAGCTATCTTGAGCGGTTTTCATGATATTCAGCAATATCAGGCCTGTCGAGGTGAATAATGGCCGATAGGCGGCCATTTTGAATTTTATCAACTTGAAATTTTTCTAGATACATCCTCTCCTGAAACCTGACAATTTGTTTGATAGTAATGGTGTTGCTATCTTGAGCGGTTTTCATGATATTCCGCAATATCAGGCCTGTCGAGGTGAATAATGGCCGATAGGCGGCCATTTTTAATTTTATCGACTTGAAATTTTTCAAGATGCATCCTCTCCTGAAACCTCACAATTTGTTTTATAGTAATGGTGTAGCTATCTTGAGCGGTTTTCATGATATTCCGCAAAATATTTCAGTCAAATTTACCAATGTTATAAATTAGGTCAAAGTGCTGGGTCAACTTCAAGGTCAAGGTCCAAAAACCTGAAAAGGCACAACTAGGGACCCTAGAGAACATGTATGTGCAGTATGACTGTCATCGGCCCAGTACTTTTCGAGATCTGCTCCGGAAACAGAACAGAAAATACTGAACCACAAAATCTAGCTCTTCTGACTTCACCAAATACTGAACATGAAACCGCATTATCAGTGTGGAAGTCTAGAAGGACTCATGCTGGAGGAAGATCTACACATCTGTGTGAACATCGATGAATGTGACGAGGGTACAAGGCACGGTTTACCAAATATCGGCCATGTGAAAGTGAATCATGGCCAATAAGCGGCCCTATTAAAGTTTATCGGGTCGAATTTTTTCAAGATGCATCCTCTCCTGAAATCACACATTTTGTTTTATAGTAGTGGTCTATCCATCTAGCACGGTTTACCAAATAACGGCCATGTAAAAGTGAATAATGGCCGATTGGCGGCCATTTTGACCTTGGTCAAGTTGAATTTTTTCAAAATGCATCCTCCCCTGAAACCTGACAAATTGTTTGATAGTAATGGTGTAGTTATCTTGAGCGGTTTTCATGATATTCAGCAATATCAGGCCTGTCGAGGTGAATAATGGCCGATAGGCGGCCATTTTTAATTTTATTGATATGAAATTTTTCAAGATGCATCCTCTCCTGAAACCTCACAATTTGTTTTATAGTAATGGTGTAGCTATCTTGAGCGGTTTTCATGATATTCCGCAAAATATTTCAGTCAAATTTACCAATGTTATAAATTAGGTCAAGTGCTGGGTCAACTTCAAGGTCAAGGTCCAAAAACCTGAGAAGGCACAACTAGGGACCTTAGAGAACATGTATGTGCAGTATGACTGTCATCGGCCCAGTACTTTTCGAGAACTGCTCCGGAAACAGAACCGAAAATACTGAACCACAAAATCTAGCTTTTCTGACTTCACCAAATACTGAACATGAAACCGCATTATCAGTGTGGAAGTCTAGAAGGACTCACGCTGGAGGAAGATCTACACATCTGTGTGAACATCGATGAATGTGACGAGGGTATTGATACGTGTGAGCATGTATGTACTGACACAGTCGGGTCATACATGTAAAACTGTAAGTAAGTAAAATTGTGATTTAAAGTTTTTCCCCACCTTGACGGTGCTGCACAGCTAGAACCGTATATATATTGGGTGAATGTCATCCATTGTGAAGACATTGATGAATATCCGGATGTCAACGACTGCCAGCAAACATGTCTAACACGGCTGGTAGCTACAAATGTAGGGGTGACCGGGGCACCATGGAAATCGGGGCACCATGAACATCTGTCTTTTTGGCAAAGTATATTGTCCAAATTTGCCAACGAACTCTGCTTTTGAACTGTTCTTTTTCAGCAGAAAAATTGGTGGTGATACATCAAGGCATGTGTGGGCTATTGCGAAATATGTGTTTTGGGTAGGTAAAAGTAAATTTTTGGGATAGACAAATTTTGTTAATATAACAAACAATCATTGGAACTAAGTTAAAACAAGACTACATAAGTCCAGGAGCTCCCGCTCCGAATTAGAATTTGATTTAAGCAATTTTGTGTAGGGTTATTAATGTAGTCCTAGGCTAGGTCAAAAATCAAGACGCAACACAACTAGGTCTAAGAAGCTCAGTCTAAGAGTAAGATAAGATTAGTTAATAGTTAAAAAATTTAAGGGTGCATCCTCCCCTGAAACCTCAAATTTTGTTTTATAGTAATGGACTAGCATCTAACACAGTTTGCAAAATATTGGGCATGTGAAAGTAGATAATGGCCGATAGGGGGCCATTTTGAATTTGATCGAGTCAGAATTTTTCAAGATGCATCCTGAGCTGAAATCTCACATTTTATTCTGTAGTAATCGTCTAGCCATCTAGCACGGCTTACCAAATATCGGCCATGTGAAAGTAAATAATGGCCAATAGGCTGCCATTTTGAATTTTATCGGGTCAAATTTTTTTAAGATGCATCCTCTCCTGAAATCACACATTTTGTTTTATAGTAATGGTCTAGCCATCTAGCACGGTTTACCAAATATCGGCCATGTGAAAGTGAATAATGGCCGATAAGCGGCCATTTTGAATTTTATCGGGTCAAATTTTTTCAAGATGCATCCTCTCCTGAAATCACACAATTTGTTTTATAGTAATGGTCTAGCCATCTAGCACGGTTTACCAAATATCGGCCATGTAAAAGTGAATAATGGCCGATTGGCGGCCATTTTGAACTTGGTCAAGTTGAATTTTTTCAAAATGCATTCTCCCCTGAAACCTGACAATTTGTTTGATAGTAATGGTGTAGCTATCTTGAGCGGTTTTCATGATATTCAGCAATATCAGGCCTGTCGAGGTGAATAATGGCCGAAAGGCGGCCATTTTGAATTTTATCAACTTGAAATTTTTCTAGATGCATCCTCTCCTGAAACCTGACAATTTGTTTGATAGTAATGGTGTAGCTATCTTGAGCGGTTTTCATGATATTCCGCAAAATATTTCAGTCAATTTTACCAATGTTATAAATTAGCTCAAAGTGCTGGGTCAACTTCAAGGTCAAGGTCCAAATACCTGAAAAGGCACAACTAGGGACCTTAGAGAACATGTATGTGCAGTATGACTGTCATCGGCCCAGTACTTAACGAAGTGTGCGTCAAAACGTCTAAATAGGTCATAGTTCTGAACCAAAAGTAGGTCAAAGTCCACATACCCCAAAAGGCACAACTAGATCCCCTAGGGTGTTGTTTGTAAAATTTGAAGACAATCGGACAAGTACTTTCAGAGATATGCTCCAGAAACGAATTGTTTACGGACGGCCCAACGCCGTAACATCATCATTTTCTCTTCTGCAACCTTGTGTATTGAATTCAGATTAAAAATATTTTAACCTGTTCATTAGCCACCTGGAAGTAACCCACATACCAAAAGTTGTTATCCTAGCTTATTTTCTTATAAAGTTATAGGCAAAAGAAGAGGTAACAAGACTACATAAGTCCAGGAGCTCCCGCGACGAATTAGAATTTGATTTAAGCAATTTTGTGTAGGGTTTTTAATGTAGTACTAGGCTAGGTCAAAAATCAAGACGCAAGACAACTAGGTCTAAGAAGCTCAGTCTAAGAGTAAGATAAGAACTATCTAGACAGTTTTTGTCAGAGATTGCAAACCTCCATTAAAATTAATGATCCTAATCAGTATCCCAGTAATGGTCTACCTATCTGGCATGGTTTACCCGATATCAGGCCAATCGAGGTAACTAATAGCTGATTTACGGTCATTTTGAATTCGATATAAACTAGTTAAAAACTCAGGGTGCATCCCTCCCCCGAAACCTCATATTTTGTTTTATAGTAATAGACTAACATCTAACACAGTTTGCAAAATATTGGGCATGTGAAAGTAAATAATGGCCGATAGGGGGCCATTTTGAATTTGATCGAGTCGGAATTTTTCAAGATGCATCCTCAGCTGAAATGTCACATTTCATTCTATAGTAATGGTCTAGCCATCTAGCACGGTTTACCAAATATCGCCCATGTGAAAGTGAATAATGGCCGATAGGAGGCCATTTTGAATTTGATCAAGTCAAAATTTTTCAAGATGCATCCTCTCCTGAAATCTCACATTTTGTTTTATAGTAATGGTCTAGCCATCTAGTACGGTTACTAAAAACCGGCTATGTGAAAGTAAATAATGGCCGATAGGCGGCCATTTTGAATTTGATCGAGTCAATTTTTTTCAAGATGCAACCTCTCTTGTAATCTCACATTTTGTTTTATAGTATTGGCCCAGCTATCTAACACGGTTTACCAAATATCAGCAATGTGAAAGTAAATAGTGGCCGATAGGCGGCCATTTTGAATTCGATTGAGTCGAAAGTTTTTTAAAGGCATCCTCTCTCTAAACGTCACATTTTGTTTTATAGTAATGGTTTAGCTATCTAGCACGGTTTACCTGATATCAGGCCTATCGAGGTAAATAATGCTGATTGTCGGCCATTTTGAATTCGTAAATTAAAAATTTTCAGGGTGCATCCTCCCCCGAAAACTCACACTTTGTTTTATAGTAATCAGGTAATGGTCTAGCCATCTAGCACGGTTTACCAAATATCAGCCATGTGAAAATGAATAATGGCCGAAAAGGCGGCCATTTTAAATTTGATCAAGTCAATTTTTTTCAAGATGCATCCTCATCTGAAATCTCACATTTCGTTTTACAGTAATGGTCTAGCCATCTAGCACGGTTGACCAAATAACGGCCATGTGAAAGTGAATAATGGCCGATAAGCGGCCCTTTTGAATTTTATCGAGTCTAATTTTTTCAAGATGCATCCTCTCCTGAAATCACACATTTTGTTTTATAGTAATGGTCTAGCCATCTAGCACGGTTTACCAAATAACGGCCATGTGAAAGTGAATAATGGCCGATAAGCGGCCATTTTGAATTTTATAGAGTCGAATTTTTTCAAGATGCATCCTCTCCTGAAATCACACATTTTGTTTTATAGTAATGGTCTAGCCATCTAGCACGGTTTACCAAATAACGGCCATGTGAAAGTGAATAATGGCCGATAAGCGGCCATTTTGAATTTTATCGAGTCAAATTTTTTCAAAATGCATCCTCTCCTGAAATCACACATTTTGTTTTATAGTAATGGTCTAGCCATCTAGCACGGTTTACCAAATAACGGCCATGTGAAAGTGAATAATGGCCGATTGGCGGCCATTTTGAACTTTGACAAAATGAATTTTTTCAAAATACATCCTCTCCTGAAGCCTTACAATTTGTTTTATAGTAATGGTTTAGATATCTTGAGCGGTTTTCATGATATTCCACAATATCAGGCCTGTCGAGGTGAATAATGGCTGATAGGCGGCCATTTTGAATTTTATCAACTTCAAATTTTTCAGGATGCATCCTCTCCTGAAACCTTACAATTTATTTGATATTAATGGTGTAGCTATCTTGAGCGGTTTTCATGATATTCCGCAATATCAGGCCTGTCAAGGTGAATAATGGCCGATAGGCGGCCATTTTTAATTTTATCGACTTGAAATTTTTCAAGATGCATCCTCTCCTGAAACCTCACAATTTGTTTTATAGTAATGGTCTAGCCATCTAGCACGGTTTACCAAATAACGGCCATGTGAAAGTGAATAATGGCCGATAAGCGGCCATTTTGAATTTTATAGAGTCGAATTTTTTCAAGATGCATTCTCTCCTGAAATCCACATTTTGTTTTATAGTAATGGTCTAGCCATCTAGCACGGTTTACCAAATAACGGCCATGTGAAAGTGAATAATGGCCGATAAGCGGCCATTTTGAATTTTATCGAGTCAAATTTTTTCAAGATGCATCCTCTCCTGAAATCACACATTTTGTTTTATAGTAATGGTCTAGCCATCTAGCACGGTTTACCAAATAACTGCCATGTGAAAGTGAATAATGGCCGATTGGCGGCCATTTTGAACTTTGACAAAATTAATTTTTTCAAAATACATCCTCTCCTGAAGCCTTACAATTTGTTTTATAGTAATGGTTTAGATATCTTGAGCGGTTTTCATGATATTCCACAATATCAGGCCTGTCGAGGTGAATAATGGCTGATAGGCGGCCATTTTGAATTTTATCAACTTCAAATTTTTCAGGATGCATCCTCTCCTGAAACCTTACAATTTATTTGATATTAATGGTGTAGCTATCTTGAGCGGTTTTCATGATATTCCGCAATATCAGGCCTGTCAAGGTGAATAATGGCCGATAGGCGGCCATTTTTAATTTTATCGACTTGAAATTTTTCAAGATGCATCCTCTCCTGAAACCTCACAATTTGTTTTATAGTAATGGTGTAGCTATCTTGAGCGGTTTTCATGATATTTCGCAAAATCTTTCAGTCGGATTTACCGATGTTATAAATTAGGTCAAAGTGCTGGGTCAACTTCAAGGTCAAAGTCCAAAAACCTGAAAAGGCACAACTAGGGACCTTAGAGAACATGTATGTGCAATATGACTGTCATCGGCCCAGTACTTTTCGAGATCTGCTCCGGAAACGAAGTGCGCGTCAAAACGTCTAAATAGGTCATAGTTCTGAACCAGAAGTAGGTCAAAGTTCAAATACCCCAAAAGGCACAACTAGACCCCCTAGGGGTGTTGTGTGTAAAATTTGAAGACAATCGGACAAGTACTTTCAGAGATATGCTCCGGAAACGAATTGTTTACGGACGGCCCAACGGCCCAACGGCCCAACGGCCCAACGGCCCAACGGCCCAACGCCGTCACATCATCATTTTCTCCTCTGCAACCTTGCGTATTGAATTCAGATTAAAAATATTTTAACCCGTCCATTAGCCACCTGGAAGTAACCCACATACCAAAAATTGTTATCCTAGCTTATTTTCTCACAAAGTTATAGGCAAAAGAAGAGGCCAAAAAAAAACGGAGGGAGAATCCATAGCTCCCTTCGCTCACCTACGGTGACGGCGGGAGCTAAAAAAAAACGGAGGTGGAATCCATAGCTCCCTCCATCTCACCTACGGTGACGGCGGGAGCTAACAAGAATCACATAGTAACTGGTGAATATTGTGCTTTTTCAAGAACCATGGGTGCTAATGGGAGATTCTACCTAAAGCTAGGTAATGCTACGGGGCACCATGTCCATGTTCATGGTGCCCCATTATTGGCATTAATGTTCATGGTGCCCCGTCCTCAAAGAATATATTTTTTTAAAATTTCACTATCTTTAAAATGAAGATTTCTATAATTAAATATTTATTTTTTATTTTTTATTTCACTATTAAAAATGTGTTGATTGACACAGGAAGTCCCTCTAACATGCCTGTGGACATGTCCATTGTACCCCACCCCCATGTTCATGGGGCACCATGGACATTTGCTGGATTTTTTTAAAACTGTTTTTCAAGTAACATCCAACATGAATACAGATATTGTATTCCAGTCAATCATTAAGATAGTCCAGCGTTACCTATTGGTCGATAATATGTTAATGTGCTACAAATATATTTGAAGCTAATCCAAAATGAAAAATAGGTGTCCATGGTGCCCCGGTCTCCCATACAACTCAAGACTCAAACACCAGAAAAGAAAATACTGAACCACAAAATCTAGTTCTTCGCCAAATATCGAACATGAAATCCGCATTATCAGTGTGGAAATCTGGAAGGACTCAGGCTGGAGGAAGATCTACACACTTGTGCGAACATCAACGAATGTGACGAGGGTATCGATGGCTGTCAACATGAATGTAGGACTGTAAGTAAGTAAACTTGTGATATACATTGGTGAATGTCACCCATTGTGAGGACATTGATGAATGTCCGGACATCAACGACTGCCAGCAAATATCGAACATGAGATCCGCATTATCAGTGTGGAAATCTGGAAGGACTCACGCTGGAGGAAGATCAGCGAATGTGACGAGGGTATTGATGGCTGTCATCATGTATATACCGACACAGTCGGGTCATACATGTTTGACTTTAAGTAGGTGATATAGTGGTTAAATGTTTCTTTCATACCTGGACGGTGCTGCTAGAGCCGTATATACATTGGTGAATGTCACCCATTGTGAGGACATTGATGAATGTCTGGATACAAACGTGTACTAACACGGTTGGTAGCTACATATGCACGACTCAAACACCAGAACAGAAAATACTGAACCACAAAATCTAGCTCTTCTAGTAAGTAAGTAAAATATTTGCTTTACTTCACTTTTCGGCCAGTATGGCCATTTAAGTGAAAATTCCAGGTATTACAATATCCCATATTGTATAGTTAAAGTAGTAAAGGAAAGACAAAGCCAATAAAAGCATGATCGTACTAAAATATTCAGTTTAAAGTGTTTGAAAATACTGAACCACAAAATCTAGCTCTTCTGACTTCACCAAATACTGAACATGAAACCACATTATCAGTGTGGAAGTCTAGAAGGACTCACGCTGGAGGAAGATCTACACATCTGTGTGAACATCGATGAATGTGACGAGGGTACGAGGCGCGGTTTACCAAATATCAGCCATGTGAAAGTGAATAATGGCCAATAAGCGGCCATTTTGAATTTTATCAGGTCGAATTTTTTCAAGATGTATCCTCTCCTGAAATCACACATTTTGTTTTATAGTAATGGTCTAGCCATCTAGCACGGTTTACCAAATAACGGCCATGTAAAAGTGAATAATGGCCATTTTGAACTTGGTCAAGTTGAATTTTTTCAAAATGCATCCTCCCCTGAAACCTGACAATTTGTTTGATAGTAATGGTGTAGCTATCTTGAGCGGTTTTCATGATATTCAGCAATATCAGGCCTGTCGAGGTGAATAATGGCTGATAGGCGGCTATTTTGAATTTTATCAACTTGAAATTTTTCTAGATATGTTTGATAGTAATGGTGTAGCTATCTTGAGCGGTTTTCATGATATTCTGCAATATCAGGTCTGTCGAGGTGAATAATGGCCGATAGGCAGCCATTTTTAATTTTATCGACTTGAAATTTTTCTAGATGCATCCTCTCCTGAAACCTCACAATTTGTTTTATAGTAATGGTGTAGCTATCTTGAGCGGTTTTCATGATATTCCGCAAAATATTTCAGTCAAATTTACCAATGTTATAAATTAGGTCAAAGTGCTGGGTCAACTTCAAGGTCATGTCCAAAAACCTGAAAAGGCACAACTAGGGACCTTAGAGAACATGTATGTGCAGTATGACTGTCATCGGCCCAGTACTTTTCAAGATCTGCTCCGGAAACAGAACAGAAAATACTGAACCACAAAATCTAGCTCTTCTGACTTCACCAAATACTGAACATGAAACCGCATTATCAGTGTGGAAGTCTAGAAGGACGCACGCTGGAGGAAGATCTACACATCTGTGTGAACATCGATGAATGTGACGAGGGTACGAAACGCGGTTTACCAAATATCAGCCATGTGAAAGTGAATAATGGCCAATAAGCGGCCATTTTGAATTTTATCGTGTTGAATTTTCTCAAGATGCATCCTCTCCTGAAATCACACATTTTGTTTTATAGTAATGGTCTAGCCATCTAGCACGGTTTACCAAATAACGGCCATGTAAATGTGAATAATGGCCATTTTGAACTTGGTAAAGTTGAATTTTTTCAAAATGCATCCTCCCCTGAAACCTGACAATTTGTTTGATAGTAATGGTGTAGTTATCTTGAGCGGTTTTCATGAAATTCAGCAATATCAGGCCTGTCGAGGTGAATAATGGCCGATAGGAGGCCATTTTTAATTTTATCGACTTGAAATTTTTCAAGATGCATCCTCTCCTGAAACCTCACAATTTGTTTTATAGTAATGGTGTAGCTATCTTGAGCGGTTTTCATGATATTCCGCAAAATATTTCAGTCAAATTTACCAATGTTATAAATTAGGTCAAAGTGCTGGGTCAACTTCAAGGTCAAGGTCCAAAAAACTAAAAAGGCACAACTAGGGACCTTAGAGAACATGTATGTGCAGTATGACTGTCATCGGCCCAGTACTTTTCGAGATCTGCTCCGGAAACAGAACAGAAAATACTGAACCACAAAATCTAGCTTCACCAAATACTGAACATGAAACCGCATTATCAGTGTGGAAGTCTAGAAGGACTCACGCTGGAGGAAGATCTACACATCTGTGTGAACATCACCGAATGTGACGAGGGTACGAGGCGCGGTTTACCAAATATCAGCCATGTGAAAGTGAATAATGGCCAATAAGCGGCCATTTTGAATTTTATCGTGTTAAATTTTTTCAAGATGCATCCTCTCCTGAAATCACACATTTTGTTTTATAGTAATGGTCTAGCCATCTAGCACGGTTTACCAAATAACGGCCATGTAAAAGTGAATAATGGCCATTTTGAACTTGGTAAAGATGAATTTTTTCAAAATGCATCCTCCCCTGAAACCTGACAAGTTGTTTGATAGTAATGGTGTAGTAATCTTGAGCGGTTTTCATGATATTCAGCAATATCAGGCCTGTCGAGGTGAATAATGGCCGATAGGCGGCCATTTTGAATTTTATCAACTTGAAATTTTTCTAGATGCATCCTCACCTGAAACCTGACAATTTGTTTGATAGTAATGGTGTTGCTATCTTGAGCGGTTTTCATGATATTCCGCAATATCAGGCCTGTCGAGGTGAAAAATGGCCGATAGGCGGCCATTTTTAATTTTATCGATATGAAATTTTTCAAGATGCATCCTCTCCTGAAACCTCACAATTTGTTTTATAGTAATGGTGTAGCTATCTTGAGCTGTTTTCATGATATTCAGCAATATCAGGCCTGTCGAGGTGAATAATGGCCAATAGGCGGCCATTTTTAATTTAATCGATATGAAATTTTCCAAGATGCATCCTCTCCTGAAACCTCACAATTTGTTTTATAGTAATGGTGTAGCTATCTTGAGCGGTTTTCATGATATTCCGCAAAATATTTCAGTCAAATTTACCAATGTTATAAATTAGGTCAAAGTGCTGGGTCAACTTCAAGGTCAAGGTCCAAAAACCTGAAAAGGCACAACTAGGGACCTTAGAGAACATGTATGTGCAGTATGACTGTCATCGGCCCAGTACTTTTCGAGATCTGCTCCGGAAACAGAACAGAAAATACTGAACCACAAAATCTAGCTCTTCTGACTTCACCAAATACTGAACATGAAACCGCATTATCAGTGTGGAAGTCTAGAAGGACTCACGCTGGAGGAAGATCTACACATCTGTGTGAACATCGATGAATGTGACGAGGGTACGAGGCGCGGTTTACCAAATATCAGCCATGTGAAAGTGAATAATGGCCAATAAGCGGCCATTTTGAATTTTATCGTGTTAAATTTTTTCAAGATGCATCCTCTCCTGAAATCACACATTTTGTTTTATAGTAATGGTCTAGCCATCTAGCACGGTTTACCAAATAACGGCCATGTAAAAGTGAATAAAATGGAATTTTTTCAAAATGCATCTTCCCCTGAAACCTGACAATTTGTTTGATAGTGATGGTGTAGTTATCTTGAGCGGTTTTCATGATATTCAGCAATATCAGGCCTGTCGAGGTGAATAATGGCCGAGAGGCGGCCATTTTGAATTTTATCAACTTGAATTTTTTCTAGATGCATCCTCACCTGAAACCTGACAATTTGTTTGATAGTAATGGTGTTGCTATCTTGAGCGGTTTTCATGATATTCCGCAATATCAGGCCTGTCGAGGTGAATAATGGCCGATAGGCGGCCATTTTTAATTTTATCGACTTGAAATTTTTCAAGATGCATCCTCTCCTGAAACCTCACAATTTGTTTTATAGTAATGGTGTAGCTATCTTGAGCTGTTTCCATGATATTCCGCAATATCAGGCCTGTCGAGGTGAATAATGGCCGATAGGCGGCCATTTTTAATTTTATCGACTTGAAATTTTTCAAGATGCATCCTCTCCTGAAACCTCACAATTTGTTTTATAGTAATGGTGTAGCTATCTTGAGCGGTTTTCATGATATTCCGCAAAATATTACAGTAAAATTTACCAATGTTATAAATTAGGTCAAAGTGCTGGGTCAACTTCAAGGTCAAGGTCCAAAAACCTGAAAAGGCACAACTAGGGACCTTAGAGAACATGTATGTGCAGTATGACTGTCATCGGCCCAGTACTTTTCAAGATCTGCTCCGGAAACAGAACAGAAATTACTGAACCACAAAATCTAGCTTCACCAAATACTGAACATGAAACCGCATTATCAGTGTGGAAGTCTAGAAGGACTCACGCTGGAGGAGGATCTACACATCTGTGTGAACATCGATGAATGTGACGAGGGTACGAGGCGCGGTTTACCAAATATCAGCCATGTGAAAGTGAATAATGGCCAATAAGCGGCCATTTTGAATTTTATCGGGTTGAATTTTTTCAAGATGCATCCTCTCCTGACATCACACATTTTGTTTTTTAGTAATGGTCTAGCCATCTAGCACGGTTTACCAAATAACGGCCATGTAAAAGTGAATAAAGTTGAATTTTTTCAAAATGCATCCTCCCCTGAAACCTGACAATTTGTTTGATAGTAATGGTGTAGTTATCTTGAGCGGTTTTCATGATATTCAGCAATATCAGGCCTGTCGAGGTGAATAATGGCCGATAGGCGGCCATTTTGCATTTTATCAACTTGAAATTTTTCTAGATGCATCCTCACCTGAAACCTGACAATTTGTTTGATAGTAATGGTGTTGCTATCTTGAGCGGTTTTCATGATATTCCGCAATATCAGGCCTGTCGAGGTGAATAATGGCCGATAGGCGGCCATTTTTAATTTTATCGATATGAAATTTTTCAAGATGCATCCTCTCCTGAAACCTCACAATTTGTTTTACAGTAATGGTGTAGCTATCTTGAGCGGTTTTCATGATATTCCGCAAAATATTTTAGTCAAATTTACCAATGTTATAAATTAGGTCAAAGTGCTGGGTCAACTTCAAGGTCAAGGTCCAAAAACCTGAAAAGGCACAACTAGGGACCTTAGAGAACATGTATGTGCAGTATGACTGTCATCAGCCCAGTACTTTTCGAGATCTGCTCCGGAAACAGAACAGAAAATACTGAGCCACAAAATCTAGCTCTTCTGACTTCACCAAATACTGAACATAAAACCGCATTATCAGTGTGGAAATCTAGAAGGACTCACGCTGGAGGCAGATCTACACATTTGTGTGAACATTGATGAATGTGACGAGGGTACGAGGCACGGTTTACCAAATATCAGCCATGTGAAAGTGAATAATGGCCAATAAGCGACCATTTTGCATTTTATCGGGTCGAATTTTTTCAAGATGCATCCTCTCCTGAAATCACACATTTTGTTTTATAGTAATGGTCTAGCCATCTAGCACGATTTACCAAATAACGGCCATGTAAAAGTGAATAATGGCCGATTGGCGGCCATTTTGAACTTGGTCAAGTTGAATTTTTTCAAAATGCATCCTCCCCTGAAACCTGACAATTTGTTTGATAGTAATGGTGTAGCTATCTTGAGCGGTTTTCATGATATTCAGCAATATCAGGCCTGTCGAGGTGAATAATGGCCGATAGGCGGCCATTTTGAATTTTATTAACTTGAAATTTTTCTAGATGCATCCTCTCCTGAAACCTGACAATTTGTTTGATAGTAATGGTGTAGCTATCTTGAGCGGTTTTCATGATATTCCGCAATATCAGGCCCATCGAGGTGAATAATGGCCGATAGGCGGCCATTTTAAATTTTATCGACTTGAAATTTTTCAAGATGCATCCTCTCCTGAAACCTCACAATTTGTTTTATAGTAATGGTGTAGCTATCTTGAGCAGTTTTCATGATATTCCGCAAAATATTTCAGTCAAATTTACCAATGTTATAAATTAGGTCAAAGTGCTGGGTCAACTTCAAGGTCAAGGTCCAAAATCCTGAAAAGGCACAACTAGGGACCTTAGAGAACATGTATGTGCAGTATGACTGTCATCGGCCCAGTACTTTTCGAGATCTGCTCCGGAAACAGAACAGAAAATACTGAACCACAAAATCTAGCTCTTCTGACTTCACCAAATACTAAACATGAAACCGCATTATCAGTGTGGAAGTCTAGAAGGACTCACGCTGGAGGAAGATCTACACATCTGTGTGAACATCGATGAATGTGACGAGGGTATTGATACGTGTGAGCATGTATGTACTGACACAGTCGGGTCATACATGTAAAACTGTAAGTAAGTAAAATTGTGATTTAAAGTTTTTCCCCACCTTGACGGTGCTGCACAGCTAGAACCGTATATATATTGGGTGAATGTCATCCATTGTGAAGACATTGATGAATATCCGGATGTCAACGACTGCCAGCAAACATGTCTAACACGGCTGGTAGCTACAAATGTAGGGGTGACCGGGGCACCATGGAAATCAGGGCACCATGAACATCTGTCTTTTTGGCAAAGTATATTGTCCAAATTTGCCAACGAACTCTGCTTTTGAACTGTTCTTTTTCAGCAGAAAAATTGGTGGTGATACATCAAGGCATGTGTGGGCTATCGCGAAATATGTGTTTTGGGTAGGTAAAAGTAAATTTTTGGGATACACAAATTTTGTTAATATAACAGACACTCATTGGAACTAAGTTAAAACAAGACTACATAAGTCCAGGAGCTCCCGCTCCGAATTAGAATTTGATTTAAGCAATTTTGTGTAGGGTTATTAATGTAGTCCTAGGCTAGGTCAAAAATCAAGACGCAAGACAACTAGGTCTAAGAAGCTCAGTCTAAGAGTAAGATAAGAACTAGACAGTCTGTCAGTGATTGCAAACCTCCATTGAAATTAATGATCCTAATCAGTATCTCAGTAATGGTCTACCTATCTGGCACGGTTCACCCAATATCAGGCCAATCGAGGTAACTAATAGCTGATTTACGGTCACTTTAAATTCGATATAAACTAGCTAAAAAATTTAAGGGTGCATCCTCCCCTGAAACCTCAAATTTTGTTTTATAGTAATGGACTAGCATCTAACACAGTTTGCAAAATATTGGGCATGTGAAAGTAGATAATGGCCGATAGGGGGCCATTTTGAATTTGATCGAGTCAGAATTTTTCAAGATGCATCCTGAGCTGAAATCTCACATTTCATTCTGTAGTAATCGTCTAGCCATCTAGCACGGCTTACCAAATATCGGCCATGTGAAAGTAAATAATGGCCAATAGGCTGCCATTTTGAATTTGATCGAGACTAAATTTTTCAAGATGCATCCTCTCCTAAAATCACACATTTTGTTTTATAGTAATGGTCTAGCCATCTAGCACGGTTTACCAAATATCGGCCATGTAAAAGTGAATAATGGCCGATTGGCGGCCATTTTGAACTTGGTCAAGTTGATTTTTTTCAAAATGCATCCTCCCCTGAAACCTGACAATTTGTTTGATAGTAATGGTGTAGCTATCTTGAGCAGTTTTCATGATATTCAGCAATATCAGGCCTGTCGAGGTGAATAATGGCCGAAAGGCCGCCATTTTGAATTTTATCAACTTGAAATTTTTCTAGATGCATCCTCTCCTGAAACCTGACAATTTGTTTGATAGTAATGGTGTAGCTATCTTGAGCGGTTTTCATGATATTCCGCAATATCAGGCCTGTCGAGGTGAATAATGGGCAATAGGCGGCCATTTTTAATTTTATCGACTTGAAATGTTTCAAGACGCATCCTCTCCTGAAACCTCACAATTTGTTTTATAGTAATGGTGTAGCTATCTTGAGCGGTTTTCATGATATTCCGCAAAATATTTCAGTCAAATTTACCAATGTTATAAATTAGCTCAAAGTGCTGGGTCAACTTCAAGGTCAAGGTCCAAAAACCTGAAAAGGCACAACTAGGGACCTTAGAGAACATGTATGTGCAGTATGACTGTCATCGGCCCAGTACTTAACGAAGTGTGCGTCAAAACGTCTAAATAGGTCATAGTTCTGAACCAAAAGTAGGTCAAAGTCCACATACCCCAAAAGGCACAACTAGATCCCCTGGGGGTGTTGTGTGTAAAATTTGAAGACAATCGGACAAGTACTTTCAGAGATATGCTCCGGAAACGAATTGTTTACGGACGGCCCAACGCCGTAACATCATCATTTTCTCTTCTGCAACCTTGCGTATTGAATTCAGATTAAAAATATTTTAACCTGTCCATTAGCCACCTGGAAGTAACCCACATACCAAAAGTTGTTATCCTAGCTTATTTTCTTATAAAGTTATAGGCAAAAGAAGAGGTAAAAAAAAAACTGAGGTGGAATCCATAGCTCCCTCCATCTCACCTACGGTGACGGCGGGAGCTAACAAGAATCACATAGTAACTGGTGAATATTGTGCTTTTTCAAGAACCATGGGTGCTAATGGAAGATTCTACCTAAAGCTACGTAATGCTACGGGGCACCATGTCCATGTTCATGGTGCCCCATTATTGGCATTAATGTCCATGGTGCCCCGTCCTCAAAGAATATATATTTTTAAAATTTCACTATCTTTTAAATGAAGATTTCTATAATTAAATATTTATTTTTTATTTTTTATTTCACTATTAAAAATGTGTTGATTGACACAGGAAGTCCCTCTAACATGCCTGTGGACATGTCCATTGTACCCCACCCCCATGTTCATGGGGCACCATGGGCATTTGCTGGATTTTTTTAAAACTGATTTTCAAGTAACATCCAACATGAATACAGATATTGTATTCCAGTCAATCATTAAGATAGTCCAGCGTTACCTATTGGTCGATAATATGTTAATGTGCTACAAATATATTTGAAGCTAATCCAAAATGAAAAATAGGTGTCCATGGTGCCCCGGTCTCCCATACAACTCAAGACTCAAACACCAGAAAAGAAAATACTGAACCACAAAATCTAGTTCTTCGCCAAATATCGAACATGAAATCCGCTTTATCAGTGTGGAAAGCTGTAAGGACTCACGCTGGAGGAAGATCTACACACTTGTGCGAACATCAACGAATGTGACGAGGGTATCGATGGCTGTCAACATGAATGTAGGTCTGTAAGTAAGTAAACTTGTGATATACATTGGTGAATGTCACCCATTGTGAGGACATTGATGAATGTCCGGACATCAACGACTGCCAGCAAATATCGAACATGAGATCCGCATTATCAGTGTGGAAATCTGGAAGGACTCACGCTGGAGGAAGATCTACACACTTGTGCGAACATCAACGAATGTGACGAGGGTATCGATGGCTGTCAACATGAATGTAGGACTGTAAGTAAGTAAACTTGTGATATACATTGGTGAATGTCACCCATTGTGAGGACATTGATGAATGTCCGGACATCAACGACTGCCAGCAAATATCGAACATGAGATCCGCATTATCAGTGTGGAAATCTGGAAGGACTCACGCTGGAGGAACATCAGCGAATGTGACGAGGGTATTGATGGCTGTCATCATGTATATACCGACACAGTCGGGTCATACATGTTTGACTTTAAGTAGGTAATATAGTGGTTAAATGTTTCTTTCATACCTGGACGGTGCTGCTAGAACCGTATATACATTGGTGAATGTCACCCATTGCAGGGGTGGACTTTCACGCTGGCCCGCTCGCCCCCGGGTCGAGTAAAACTACGGGCGGGCGAGGTGCAGTGTGCCGCATGGGTCTAAAATTGACGGGCGATTAATTTTAAATCTCAGCTCGCCTGACTGAAAATTACAGTCAGAACAAGTCATTCACTCATTTGCTATTCAGGTCCAACCTAAAATCGTTCTAGGTAAGCCATGAAAAACAGGCACCTAGGCCTAGCTGGCAAAAACTAATCTGCCTGCTAATATATATTAATTGTGACGTCGTATTGATTGAAATTAATAACAGGGTGGAAAATCAATAATCGAGTGCACGTGCTTTGCTAGCCTATTTCCTGGATTCAAAACGGCGATTGTCTGTGAGGCTCTGCAGCTCTGTTGACTCGTTAAAGTAGGCGCGTTCTCATTGGCTGTCAGGATTGGTGTTGGCCAATCACGTTGCGACTCTCTTAACTGTCAGGGATCCACGCCATTTTAGCAAAAATGTATCTGGCTTTAAAATACAGAGAGGGTGCGAAACCCGGTATAAAACGACCAGCCACGTCTTTACAAAAAGAGAGCAAGAAAGAGAAAATCGAAAAACAAAGGGTTTATGAAGAAACAAGACGCAACAGGCCGTACCTAACCAGGTGGGAGGCTGATTTCCCGTGGCTGGTTTATGAAGGTCCAGTGTCAGTGATTGACGTAGGCCTATACTATCTATAGACTAACGGTAACGTTATTCGCAGTCAAATTAACCAGGATCGCATGATTTTCGGCAATTTCTCCGTCAATTCTGTACCGATTTTCGTCAAATTTTGCAAAGGTCATTTTCTATTCAAATCCTAACAGCCCTGAAAAATTCGTAAAATTCTATAGCGTATTTCAAAAGTTAAGACCATTTGACATGTAATGAATTGAAATTACGACGTTCCTCTTTAACCCCATTAAACTAAATTTTACAATTTTATTACATGGCAAATGGTCTAACTTTTGAAATATTGAATATTATTTTGCGAAATTTTCACCCCTGTTAGGATTTTAATAGAAAATGGCGTCTGCAAAATTTCAAGGAAATCGGTTCAAAATTAACGGAGAAATCGCCGAAAATCATGCGATCCTGGTTGATCATTTTTAATTTGATGGCGAGTAGCTGCTATCCCAAACATCACTGTCCGTATTTATCTTGTATTTGGAAGGGATGATTTGGCCTCAATATGATTAAAATATAACACATAATAAAGTGGAGGAAGATCTACACACTTGTGTGAACATCAACGAATGTGACGAGGGTATCGATGGCTGTCATCATGGATGTATGACTGTAAGTAAGTAAACTTGTGATTTAACGTTTTTTTCCTACTCGGAGGTGCTGCTAGAACCGTATATACATGGTAAATGTCACCCATTGTGAGGACATTGATGAATGTATGGACATCAATGACTGCCAGCAAACATGCAGCAACACGGTTGGTATCTATATATGCATGACTCAAAACGTCCAGAACAGAAAATACTGAACAGTTGAGTACTGAACCACAAATTCTAGCTCTGAACAGTTGTATTATCGATGTGTAAGTCTGGAAGGATTCATGCTGGAGGAAGATCTACACACCTATGTCAACATCAATGAATGCGACGAGGGTATTGATGGCTGTCATCATGTATGTACTGACAGACGGGTCATACATGTATGACTGCAAGTAAGTAAACTTGTGGTATAACGTTTCTTTCCTACCCAGACGGTGCTGCTAGAGCCGAATATACATTGGTGAATGTCACCCATTGTGATGACATTGATGAATGTCCGGACATCAATGACTGCCAGCAAACATGTACTAACACGGCTGGTAGCTACATATGACTCAACATCAGAACAGAAAATACTGAACCACAAAATCTAGTGTTGTGTGCAATAGAGATTGATGTACTGACGTTTTAACCTGTGGATTAGACAATCATTTGGATTATTTACCTTTTGGATATTTACACACTTAGGACATTTAACGATCCCTAAGGACTAATATTGGACTTGATGCAAGTTATCTTGTCTTATCTTGTGAACTTGTCTATCTAAGAAATTGTTTTGTCAAACTGAGATCATCCCAGTGTATGTAAATACATTCCTATTGTTATTCTAACGAGACATTGAGAGACTAATGAGTTTTCGTTTATTATTCTGAGGTTGATCGGTTCAAACTTCAGAGTAAATAGTTTATTCAGTTCCCCTAGACAAACCTCAAATAGAGCAAAAGTGAAACCCGATCTGGAGTTCGCAACACTAGCTCTTGCCAAATACTGTTCACATGAAATCCGCATTATCACTGTGGAGGTCTGGAAAGATTCACGCTAGAGGAAGATCTACACACTTTTGTGAACATCAACGAATGTGACGAGGGTATTGACACGTGTGAGCATGTATGTACTGACTGTAAGTAAGTAAAATTGTGGCTTAACTCTTTCACGCCTGAATTTACAATCGCCATCTTCATCCACGACAAGCCGCGAATTGCTGTCGCAATTCTCAACTTGTAGTGAATGAAGATGACTTGAGTTGGGTGAGACTGCATTATTATTAAAACAGTTTTAGGTGTAGGGAATTAAGTCATTTTTCAGAGATGTAAAATGATACTTTGATGCATCGTAGGGTTTAGCTCTTTAACCACCAACTCCCTGCTTAGAGGAAACATGAACATTTCACCATGAACTTAAAGTCTAGAGGTCTAATAATGAACAAAGAAATTTATGGGAATATATGCGTAAATAAAATCACTTGAGATTATAATTGGTGGCCTGGTAAAAATCAAAGCCTCCCCATGTATTGTGATAATTTTCGGAATACCTCCAGGAAGGTGGTGTGTAAAAAGGTTAAATGTGTGAAATGTGGTGTATCTGATGATAAAATGTCAAAAAATTGGAGACGAAAGAGTTAAAGGGTTACATCTCTAGACTTTCCTACCTGGACGGTTATTTAACCCTGTCAATGTCACCCATTGTGAGGACATTGATGAATGTCTCGACGTCAACCACTGCTAGCATACATGCAGCAGTGCAGATGGTAGCTGCATAATGTACCTCTCAACTTCCAGAAAAGAATATACTGTACATTTAAGTTCTGAACAACAACATACTAGCTCTTCATCAAATACTGAGCATGAAATCAGCATTATCATGGGCCAGTTTCTGTATCATACTTAAGTAAAAAGTGTTGATTTTGTACTTAGGTATGTTACAGAAACTGGCCCCTGTGGCCGATATCTATCACATACTTAAGTAAAAAGTAAACTTTTTATTTAACTTTTAAGTATGTCACGTTACAAACCAGCCCACTTAATTTTTCACTTAAGTACGTTACAGAAAACGTACTTAAGTACAAAGTTGCCACTTTTTACTTAAATTCGATAGAGAAAGCTGCCCCAGAAATCCGAAATTGGAAGAAGATCAACACACCTGTGTGAATATTGAAGAATGTGACGAGGGTATCGATGGCTGTCATCATGAATGTATTGACACAGTGGGGTCAGCACTTAAAGTAGACTAGGCTACAGAGTCGTCAATGTCATTGTCACGGTAAGCTAAATAAAATTGTGGTTCAACCAGTGGCGAACCCCCTCCCGTTATTGGTGAAAATATTGAATTTTCATGCATTTTTTTTAATAAAGTGAAGCTAACACCCCTTTTTCCAGCCAAAATGTGGCTTACGCCCCCTCCTCTTGCGCATTCTGGATCCGCCACTGGCTCAACGTCTCTTTTCGACCAGGATGGTTATTTAACCCTTTATCTCGCTGATCACAACTAATGGCTTTTAATCTGTTTTATTTGTCCACCAATTTATTGGGAATGAAATGTGTCTAAACATCAAGATATGCAAATATTTTTGCTCAAATGAAACAAATGAATAATTTTCAGCCATTTGAAGTTGTAGGTCGAGTTAGAAAAATTACACAAAATTTAAATAAAATTAACTCAAGCCGGTTCAAGATTAAGGACTTTAAAATACCAGTGCATTAAAAACAGTGAAATTTGCGGATCAAAAATGGATGATACACAGATGATGCGAGGGTGGGTGATTGAAAATCAATGGGATCTAGACCTACAGAGGACCACGATGATGGCCAGGTGTTGTGAGGCATGATGCCGATTTCGTTATAGCGGCTGATAAGCCACCCGATAGGCAATATGCAAGCCTCGTTGAGTTGAGGAAAATTTTGTTGAAATGTGTAAAAACACTTTGCACTATTCTAAGACTAACAGATTCAAAGAAAGAGAACACAGAACTTTCGCATTTTAAAAATTGCGCGAGATAATTTTTCAATATTAAATTAATAATTTTATTGATTTTTGATTGATTGTATAATTGATTGTATTTGATTGATTTTTTTTATATTTAGATTTTTGTATTTGATTGATTGTATATAATCGATCATATATGATATATCCCATAGTATATACCTGGAGATCTAAACAACGTATATCTATCATGGGTTTGTCTGAAATTTCAATAGAAAATAATTTGATGTAGATTGTTGAGGAAATCAAGAAAGGAATGCAGACTAAGAAAATCCTCATATACTGCACTTCAAAGAGAAATGTTTCAGACATTTATCATTTCCTGATGGTTGAAGGATTCAGATATGCCTGGCTGGACATGCAGGACAGTTGCCTGTCAAAAAGAAACATTGGCTACTACATGTATTACATATGAATGGCTGGACCGGCCGGACCGCTTCCGCCGGGCCTGTTTATTAAATGTAGTGATATTTCTATTGATCTAAAACATTCTTGAAACCGTATATGTCAGGAAATAATTTGTCTGGTGTAGCGGAGCAGTTTGCTACACAATTTTGGGAAAATGCTACACAATAATATGTTGGTGTACAGAGCACTTATTTCTTCAAAATTTTCCAGGGGGAGTATCACAGCCGGACCACTTCTATCACAGCCGGACAACTTCTACTTTGCTTCCGCCGGGCCTGATAAAATATGTTTTGGTAGATAATAATTCAATAATTCAATACTGGATATGGCCATTTTATAATATAAAGATTTTTCACCATTTGAAGCTGGGGATTGCGCTAGCAATTCCAGCTTCAAATCCATGAAAAATAGAAGCAAACAATGCAACAACACAAGAGTTGAGTAATCATACTAGGGTCATAGTTATAATTAGGGGTGAAAGGCAGGGATTTACAAAACTATTCCTGGGGGTAGTATCCCCGGACTTGGCTCATATATGGCCTGTGGTAGCCCGCCGAAAATGCAAGGTTGTCCTAAAAACATGTCGCTTTTGTATTTACCATTTTCGTCTCAACAATATGGACGTGTCTTTGTACAGCGTTACATGAAAATTCAAGACTATAGTCCTTGATAACAAAGAAATACAGTTAAGTTCAGCGTCATATTTTAATTTAAAAACATTTATCTATCTTCTGATAGTTGCCCGTCGGTCAATAGTCACATCCAGTAGCCTGTAGGCATTTTTCTGTTGTCCCGGGGATCGGGTGATAGGGTTTGTAACTGAAGCCCTGAAAGGGTTCATGTGGATAGCGGATGAGATGAGGAAAGGAGTGGAATCAAAGAAAATGTTAATATATTGTACATCCAAGACCAATTGTCTCATCTTCTCCATTTCTTGGTGGTGCATAATCACAGTGACGGCATGCAAGAGACAAGTAATCAAAACACAACACATTTCATTCACCAGTGTGGATGAGGATGTGGAGAAACTGATGCTGGTAGTCCTCCTGTCCACTGCCTTCAAAAAAATAATTTGAGGCCTGACAAAATTATTCTCGCAATCTGGCAGTGATTGGCCTGCTTGTGTACGAGTCCGGATAATCCTGCACTCGCACTCTATGCCATACGCATACCACACTTGTATTAATTTATGTAACATTAATCTAAAACAAAGTAGTTCGTTACTGCCACTTACGCTGATGACATCGCAAGGCTCTGACACAGTGACCTCCATTTTTAAATGTAATAGTTCTAATACGATCCCAAGTTTACGCCTGCTGAAAATGGCCTAGTTTTCATAGGCACTTGAAATATTCGTCTCAATGTCTTGGCATTCGAGTGTTTTGGTAAGCAGCGCGAGTGTTGTTTTTACACAGCTGGCTGTGTAAACAAAATGGCGGTCAGTGTGACTGGGCCTCGCGCAGTAAATGAGGTAGGCGGCCCAGTCATACCGGGTAACTGCCACTATGATGATTTTTCCAAAAGCTGAATTGTATTTGCCCATAAAAGATGTAAAATACATATTGTAATTAAAATATTTTAGTGGAGTTTCAAAGGATTAAGGTCCCGAGTCGCGAATTGCTGTCCCAATTATCGACTTGTAGTGGATGAAAATGATTTGACGTTGATGGCAATTGAAAAAAAATCATTGCTCTGATATTAAAAAAGTTCCGCGAAAAATGTCTTTGTCTTAGGAAATTAAGTCATTCTTCAGCGATGCAAAATGATGCTTTGATGCATCGTGAGGGTTTAAAAGGTGAGGAGTTATTGCAGAAGAGACTAACAGGTTTGTTTGCTTGACAATATTTGGATAGGAATGAAGGGAACATTAAGCAAAGATCCAGATTCATTCACTGGAAGGGAACAAATTGGCAGGAGATCAAACTATTTTTTTTCTATGATAACAGGAATGCGATTTATTGTACAGCTGGATATTGGACCACTAATGACATCAATGAAACACCATTTTTTCGTAAATGCATGTGAAGGGATCCTTTTTGGCTGTTCATGTCCTTTTTACACCTGGCTGATAATGATCAAATGATTCTTCGAGGGAGACCAGGACATAATCCACTTTTTGTCTGTACACAAATATTATAGCTAAATTTGTGTCTACCTATGTTCCTAAAAAACAGTTTCTCTGGATGAAAGGATGATTCCATGGCGAGGGAACCTTCTGTTGTTTTCTATGCAAGAGCAGTCTATGAATGTGTACGCTGTGCCCAGATAATGTTTGACATGGCAGTTTGATGCTGTTATGATTAGCGTGAAATGTGTGCTGTCTCTACCGTCCATTCAAGATATATAATCCTGATAAGCAACACAAATATGGAATTAAAGCTTACATGTTGTGTGATGCCACAAATTGCTACACATCAAAATTTAAACTTTATACAGGCAAATCTGATATGCCTATCAGTGCAAAGGGTGCCACATATGAGTTAGTTATGGACTTCATAGGAATTATTTTGGACAAGGTTATGTATATTTTATGGATAATTATAACAGCTCGCAGCAGCAATACTGGGATCTCTGGAGTTCAGGTTGTGGGGCCTCAGGGGACATTACATGGCAATCGTGGAGTATTGAGTTGAAGGATAAGGGGGATACATTCGTAGTATTTGACTCCAAGGAAAACATTTCCTCAAAAAAATTCCTGCAGCAGGAAAAAAGAAGAACTTAACTCGAGCATGTGTTTTATGTGTCGGCCAAACGCAAAATTCTAGAAAAGCTGGGACAAAAGCATAAACAATCAGGATGTGAATCGTCTTATCGGGCAATTTCACGTAAAGGGCACACAAAAAAGTCTCATAGCATGTCAAAAATAAAAACCTTCCATGTATGATAATTTCACAACTTTTGACAGCGAGATGTCATTCCCCAACATCAGTTAAATTTCCAGAGCTTAATTATGCCCATGAATGCAGATATTGACTTGTGAAATGTATGCTGTTTTTGCGTGTACTGGAGAGACATTTGTTTTAACAATCATTAGTCTCTGCTCAAATGCTAATAAATAGGTGATTTGAAAATCCTAATCCCTAATTTTTTTTTTTTATTGTCGTGTTTTTAAAGGGAAGATCACTATGTGTTGTACCCGTATTTCACATGTATATAGATTTGATATTCATTTGAAATGTGACAAATGAAATTTTGCAATACACTCAAGTATGAATTGTACAGCATTTACTTCGACAGCTCAACAAACTAGTGCTCTGACATCAACTAAATATACACATATAGCTTGAATACTGCACAATCATATGTGTGACAAACTGTACTGGAGGGGACATTTTTTTAACGGTTGAAATAACAACATCACAAGTGCTATAAATGCATACTTTAGATCAGTAAAACATGATATGTTGCTCAACATGTCATATTCTAATTTTGCTCCAATATATATTGTTATTAATCAACATTTTGTTTTCAAATTGAGCTGAAGTAGCATAATTGTATAAACTTTGCTAAAATAAAATGATGTTTAAGTGGTTTATCACGGGTAAAGGCCGCAACTATTTGTCTGCATCGTATTAAACACCATCAAGGAAAAACAATGGAAAATAATTTTGATTTTTGTGACATAACTTGGACAATGTCACGGTGTTCAAGCTAATATCCGTTAAAAGAAGTTAAATTCAATAAATCTAAGCATAAAAAATCTCAGTGGATTACCAAAGGCTTAATTAAATCTATTAATTTTCGAGATAAAATGTATAGAGATTTGAAGAATTATTCAAGTGACAGCACAGAGTACATTACATTAAAACTAAATCTTGGGACTTATAATTACATTTTACGAAGGAATATATATTTGGCAAAAAAATCTTATTATGCTAATCTTTTTCAAAAGTATAAATCTGATGTAAAGCAAACCTGGTCAGCCATCAGCGATGTTGTAAATAGAAAACATAAGTCACAACTTACATTGGATAGAATAAACATTAATGGCACAGTTACAAATAACAAACAAAATATTATTAATTATCTTAATGATTATTTTACTAACATTGGATCAAATATTATGCACAAAACCAATAAAAGCACCTCAGATAATTCAAACACTTATTTTACTCATTTTCTTCGAAACCCTGCCACATCTAGTTTTTCATTTCAATTAGTTACTGAAAATGAGATATGTGAAGTTATTAAATGTCTTAATTCTAAAAACAGTTGTGGATCAGATGGAATTAGCAGTAAACTTATAAAATATATTATTGAAGAATTATCAATATATTTACTACCGGAATTTTTCCGGACAATTTAAAAACTGCTAAAATTCATCCTTTATTAAAAGCAGGAGATCCTTTACTAGCAACTAATTACCGACAAATTTCCCTTTTAACAAGTATTTCAAAAATCTTTGAAAAAATTATTTTTAACCAACTAACCAACTATTGATCTCTAAATAATATCTTGACTGATAGCCAATATGGTTTTCGCAAAAATCATTCCACTCAATCAGCTGCTTTAGAATTAATCGACAGACTGATGATTTCAATGGATAAAGGTAAAACTCCGTTAGCAATATTTCTGGATTTTTCTAAAGCGTTTGATACTTTAGATCACGAAATTCTATTATATAAATTGAAATATTACGGTATTAAAGACAAAGCTCTTTTTTTATTTCGTAATTACCTCACAAACAGACGTCAATATACTGAATTAGGTGGTGTTAAGTCGAATCTGTCTAATATTAAAACTGGTGTACCACAAGGTTCAATTTTAGGACCTCTGCTGTTTTTATTGTATATCAATGATATTGCTGATATCACTAAGTATTTAAAAACAATTATCTATGCTGATGATACAACGTTCATAGCCGATTTAGATAATATTCCGAAAAACGAACAAGAGCGCAAAATAAACTCCGAACTTCAGATAATTAATTTATGGCTAAAATCTAATAAACTTTCTTTAAATTGTAAAAAGTCTAAATTTATCGTTTTCTATAAACCACCTAGGAAAACAGTTATTCCAGAGCTCTTAATTGATAACGAGAAAATTTGTTGTGTTGATGAATTTAATTTTCTGGGACTTACAATTACTAAACATTTGAGTTGGAAAAAACATATTGATAAAATATCAAATAAAATAAGCAAAATAATAGGTGTGCTAAATAAATTGAAGTTCATCATACCAGATCAGATTTTACTTACTATATACAACTCGTTAATTTTACCTCATTTAAATTATTGTATACTGGCCTGGGGATATGATTCAAAGCGATTATATAAACTTCAAAAGAAAGCCCTACGAATAATTAATAAGAGTCCTTATTTGGCCCATACTGATCCCATGTTTATAAAATATAATGTACTGAAAGTGAAAGATATTCTGGAACAAAATCATCTAAAATTTCTTTTTAAATTATCACATCGCTCATTACCTGTTTATTTTTATCACTTTGTATCTGCTACTGGTTTTAATGTTCACACACATAACACTCGCCATCGTCATAATATTCGAACACCTAAAATAAAACACGAATTCAGAAAAAAGTGATTACGTTTCAGTATTGTTAATACCTTTAATCTTCCTCCTAGTATCATTCTTGATAAAATATATACACATTCTTTTGCTGGTTTTTGTCAATATATTAAAAAATATTATCTTGCCAAGTATGATTCCACCTGCATTATTCAAAATTGTTATGTATGTCAAAAAATTAATACCTAATTTTTCTCACCTTCACTCATTTATTTCACACTTGAAAATATCTTTACAGCTAGTCTTTTTCTGTTTATTTTGTATTCACACATCAATTTTTTCTACATTTAACAGTGTTTAAATGTTACTGGTATGTTAAATTATTGTGTCTTTTTTTGTTTGTTTGTTTGTTTGTTTCATTTCTCCTGCCGCACTGATAATAATTATTTATTTTCATTTTCACTACAATGTTTTAGGTGGCTATCATGTGAGCGACTTTAAAAGTCTTAATGATGGTCTCCTGCTTAATTAATCATATATGCTTCTTATTATTACTGTGTTTATATGGCAAATAAATGTTATGTTATGTTATGCTATGTTATGTTATGTTATGTTATGTTATCATAAAATGTACTGGAGAGGACATATTTTTTTAAAAAACAATAACAAACCTGTAAGCATGAATGATCACTCAATAATTCAACTGAATAACAAGTAAACTACTAAAAAGAGATAAAATAGCATCATCAGTCATAGTTTACAAACATCTACATTACTATTATTCCAATATAACCGCAGAGACAGTTAGTGTATCCATTCCAACACCCTCACGAAAGTCTAGAAAGCATTTTGTTGGCACATCCTTCCCTTAAACCTGACATTTTGTTTTATACTATAAAACAAAATGTGAGGTGTATGGTATAAAACAAAATGTGAGGTTTGAGGGAGGGATATATATGCCAACAAAATACTTTCCGGGCTTTCATGAGGGGAGTTGGATAAAGTATAGTACTGGGCTAGGTATCTGGGATGCTTTGCCTGATATCAAGCATATAGTAAATAATGGGCAATAGTCAGCCATCTTGCATTTGATAGAGTTGAGATTTGTCAAGGTATATACATGAAAACAACCATTTTCAAATGCATATTCCTCCCTTATCTTCACTTCATCATGGTTGTTAGGAGCATAAGCTTGTTGTAGGGTCTAGCTAGCTAACATACCGTAGTTTGCCAGATATCAGGCATATTCAATAATTAAATAATTGCCGCAAGTCTGCTATTTTGAATGTGATCAAGTTCAAATTTGTTAGGTCACAGCTGTCACTCCTTGAAATCTAGCATTTTCTTTTTACTTTGTTACTTAGTTGTAGTGTAACTGTTTTATTATGCTAATGTACCGTACACAATATATTTATGTACAGTGGTTTAAAAATAATATTAACTCCAGCCGATCTTGAGCTTATATAATTGGATACAAAGTTCTGTATGTAATGGTACATATAATTAAAAAAAATAATAATACATACCTCAAACTGAATACAAATTTACATGCATGCATCAATAGCCCTACCATTATTTTACACCAAGCTACGTTTTTACTACGGTAAAGCAATTACTGGTTAACTATTTTAGTATGGTACAAATAATAATTTATCATGTTTATATAACAATACCGTTCTCTCACTCCAGCCTAGGCCTATATCTACAAATCTGGGATATATTTGTATTCATAACAAGACCTATAAAATTTGATTTTTTTCTTATATCCCGATAATCGGCTATTTTTAATTTGCCAAAATATCTCCCTGAAACCTCACATTTTGTTTTAGCATAATAACCTTTGAACTATCTGGCACATTTTAGCAGATATCACATATATTAAAGTAGGCCTAAACATGACGTCATTAGGCCAATTCCTATTTTATACCGGATGCTATCGGCAGTAACAGCGGTTAAAATCCAGTATTCAGCCATTGTTATTATGCGACTACATTTTTTGCCTTTATTGGCCCATTACTTGTTCAATGCGGAATATAGATCATAAACTGTATTGGCTGAAAACAGCACCAATGTGCAAGACATAATGATAATCAGGCCCAATAAAACCATTTTATTGAGCCAATACTGTGATGTTATCAGGGTAATTTTGAAATTGATGGGAGTTGAAATTTTTCAGGGCATTTCCCTCGATCCTTAAAACCTCACATTTTGTTTTCTTATTCTATGATCTAGCTGTCTGGCAATATTTGCTGTAGTAGTAAATCTTTGCTTTACGTCACTATTCGGCACAAAAGGTCTTTTAAGTGACATTGTAATACGATAAAAACGTTGTAGTCAATTGATGAGATGAATGATGTACAGATGATAATGTGAGGGTGGGGGTGATAGGGCATGGTGGGTTATTGAGAGCGTTTTCCTTCGCTCGCCCGATAAGGGGTTCTGGGCATGTCTAGGGGATATACCCCCAGATATGGCCAGACGACTGGAGACTTTGAGTTTTCCCTGTGCAATTTAGTGCTGAAACTCTGTGGCATTTTGCGCAGCTTCGCTATCCTCGGGTCGGATAGTCCCCAGAGTAACAATAGGAAGGATAACTCCCTCTGGGTAACTCCATTCATCCCACGTGAGAGACATGATGTCAAACACGCTATTGCCGGTTATTTAAGGCTACCACAGCCTACATCAGCGCCAGCACTGATGCCGGTGCTGCATCGGCTCCGCTGTTGAGCGGAGGAGCCAGGGTACGCCACTGGCAATCCGCCCGAAGATTATGGCCAGATACGAGGAGGCTGCAGCTGCCCTTGGATGATTGCTGTAGACGGCAATATTTGCTAAATATATCGGACATAATATATATTTTTTAAAGTAGATAATAAATGGCAGATAGTTGGCAATTTTGAATGTGATCTGAGTTGAAATAAGGTCTATCCCTCCCGGAAACCTCACATTATATTTTATATTAATTGTCTAGTTATCTGGCACTGGATATGAAGCATGTTAAGTTAAATAATGGACACCAGTTGACCATTTTGAACCTGATAGATTTGGAAGTTTTTCGAGGCATACATGTATATTTTATGAATATAACTGGTATGCTGGTAACACTTTCTCAAACCTCACAATTTTTTATAGTTATAGTCTAGCTATATCAAACGATCTGCTTAGCCTTGCCCTCCTTAAAACCTCACATTTTATATTATATCAATTAATTGTCTGGCTATTTGGCATGGTTTGCCAGATATCACTATCAGGCATAGTAAATTAAGGCCATACAGCGCTGCGCCAACTTGAGCATTGTAAGATCCTACATCATGTACCAGTGACATGTGCGATATCAACTATTATATATCTGGGGGCTGGGGCCATGTTATAAGACATGACATAATTTTATATCCTAGCATATAACCTGTAGTGAAACCACCTCCTGGGTGGATAATGAACAGGGGCATAAGATAGTATGTAGTTCTCATTTCTGGTCATATTTTAAGAGTCAACAAGACATTTAAACTCATTTTTTGCAATAGAAAATGTATATGACAATCATACATTCAAACTATTAAATCCATTTTAAAGTAGGCGGATCATCATGGTTCGCTGAGCAAACATTATCCACCCATCCGCATGTGCAGCATCGTCAAGGTCCACAGGAGTGGAGCCGCTGAAGCGAAACTATTATGGTTTGGTGAAGCAAAAGGACCCAGCTGCTACAAACACTTTTTTTTTTTAATTCAAGTAGTCTAGTAGATTGTGTATCGGTACAGACCACTTAAATCGCTTGACAAGCTGGAAAAATACCACAAGTTCTATACCTGAGTAATTACACTTTTAGTGTTACATACGTTCTGTCCCCTCCAGTACGCAGTGTACTGGCAGCCTATTATAGACAATATAGAGCACATTTGTTCGATGATATATACGCCATAAATGTATATATATTGTACTAGTAGGTCTTGTAAGTCAAAACAGTGAAGAAATTACATTAACATGCTAATATTGATTTAAAAATGAACAAAGGAAACTCCCACAAAATATTTTTTGGTTACAACTTATCCATTAATGAAATACATATGTATTTTTAATAAATATCAATTTGTTGGTGTCTAGTGGCTGCCATTAACGAAGGCTTTTTTATAATAATACATAATTACCAATATAAATCAGTAAATTACAAAAATTAGGTCTTATCACACAAAGAATACTAAATATTGATATTATGTACTGGAGGGGACAATTCTAATTTAACACTATTTTCATCTAAAAATGTATAAATATGTGGTTGTTGTAACATGAATTTCCAATTAATATCCACGTGGGGGCTCAAAGAGGCAGGTTATATTGCAATAATAATATATCTTAGAAAAACACACTGCGTGGATCTTGAATAGTGATGTACTGGAGGGGACATTATTTTAACGGAATTTTCACATACATACAGGTAATTCTAATTAATTTGCTAATGTTAATCAGTTTGAAGTATTTGTATGCCATATATAACCACCAGACCTATTCAAAAGAGTAATTAAATGTCTATATATATGTAGATAGTTCAAGCTGGGCTGTGATGTACTGGCGGGGAAAAATGAAAAAAAAACTTTTAACGGAAAATACTTTAAACTCAATAAATACACATAAAATCAGATTTTGTGACTCGATTTTTGTCAAACATGTGTCGTTTAAATCGTAAGACCAATAACCATACCACAAATAAAACTTTATTTGTGTGTTAGATGCATATCTGGAATAGAAAAACCCTCCTATGACGACAATTCCGGGATGAGACTGCAAAATGTGTTGAAAATAACATAAATACCACTGATTCATGAAGAAATAATTGACAAAACTTTCTAAAATTTGGTCTGTAGTTTCCCCATACAGCCCTTGTTCAAATAAAAAATGTTTCATATAAATATCTAGCAGTATTTGCTAAAAAATTGTGTGAAGTTTCAATTTTTCCCAAATGCACCCTTTATGTGAAATTGCCCTATCAGTGTATTGAATGCAGCAAAGCACTTTGTGTAGATCCTTGCTTCAGGCTTTACCACACGGTTAAAAATTATGAAGTGCCTATTTGAGACAAAGGGAGGTAACAAGAGGCCTAAAACTATTCTGTGCAGATAACATGTACTTGCTGACGAGGCTCACCCACACCATGTACCAATAAGAGCAGCTAATATATGTGAAATGCACATAAGCTGGCCTTGTTGGTAGATGACATAGGTGAGCCTGTTTAGCGAGTAGTGTGGAATAAAATTGTGGTTACTTGTAAACTGGTAACTTTGATGGATCCACCTCCCTTAGTCTCACATTCCACCTACATCATATCATGACAGTCTATAATATAGTTGAAGTTAAATATGTGAGGTAAATAATTAACCGATATTACTGTTACTGTGGTTATTTTTATGCGCATATCTTTGCAGGTTGCATGTGTATGCAATGCATGAAAAATTCCTAAAATATGGAAGACTGTCGAAAACTGCATAATGTTCAGCTTACTTGTACAGTGATAAAAATGAATTTGCTAAGAATGCTTTATTACAGCAAGAAATGATAATCAAATAGTTAACTTTGTAAAAATTTATAGATTTATCATAACCGTCACCATGGTTACAATGCTAGACCCGAGACTAGGTTGTTTCCTAAGCATGCATAGGATTTAAATAATATTATAAAATATAGTTGAAAACACTAGTGTTAGCTCACTTATAATGCTAACATTAATTTTGTCAATTGTTTGTGGAAGAAAAGACAATAAAATAAGGTGATTTAATTTTTTTCGCAGTTTTTCCATAATTTTATGGGTAAAATAAGGTGAATACAGATATAAACAGACACAGACAATGCATAGCAAAAATGTGTTAGAAATGTGGCACAAATATTTCTGCTTATTTTAGTATGCATCATGCCATATAACTACTGACAATTTTGTGTTTGAAAGGTTTTTCTACTAAAAACGCTTGTTTCTTATAATTTTCTCCAAGAAAACTCAGTAAAATATAGTCAGCACTACAAGGAGTTAAGTGATAAAAAATTACTTTGATTTGTAACAATTATGTCGAAATGGTTTTGGATGATAACAAATGTAACTTTTCAGGGCAGGAAATAAGGATTGTTGGCCTTGTTGTCCACTGGACCAACAGGTCAACTTTTCAAGCTGTATGCAAGATGTTTTAGTTGTCCGAATAGCTGGTGATTCCCTGCAAATCTCTAGTTTATTTCAGGTATTAATGGGTTAATGCCCCGTGCACAGAAACAATATGCATTTTTTGGTAATCTCTATTAATTTTTGACTAGTTGTCTGACAATCTTGAAAATCTAATATTGATACTGGGTTGTTCGACCGCAGAATGAATTGTCTCGTACGCGCGAATGCTCTTATTTCGTGCCCTGCTTTTTTGTAAGAGCTATAAAACACTTGAGATCCGGTTACAAAAGGGCAATAAAACACATTCTAGTGGATACTAGATCTCTAGCAGTAAAGGGTTAGGTTAAATAATTTACCTTTTGGCCAAAGACTCAGGAATTGGTGATATCTGATTGAGGTGCCTCAGGCACGGGCTGCAATGGCTGAAGTGTTGAGGTGGCATCTCATGTAGGGGGCTGACATGGCTTCAGTGTCGAGAGCTAGATGTATGGCTGTTATTTCATGAGGTGCCTCAGGTATAGGCTGACATGGCTGAAGTGCTGAGAGCTAGATGGCTGGCGTTTCTGTAAAAAATACTGTACTGATATAAAATCATCATTTAAGAACCCTTACTAGTACACATGCCTTACCAAGCTAACACACAATGTTGATTCACGACCCGATGTTGGTCCCTCATCTACGGAGCTGGCCCAACATCATTCTAACATTGGGCCAATGACTTACAGCTGACTGCTACCCCCCAACTCCAGTTGGACCTCACTTAGGGCCTAAAAAAAAATTTGTTTGTTTCCGATTTCCGACCAAACCTATCAAAACATGTGCGATCGAAATTTCTTTTTTAGATTTAAAAAAAAAAAAAAAAAAAAAACAGTTTTTTTTTTCTAGGAAATCCATAAGTTAAGGGATGAGTTACTGGATGTTGTCAAAGTAACTAAAAAAACATTACAAAAAGGAGAGAGAGGGGGGGATTCAAAAAGTGTCCAAAAAACAAAAAAATGTTATGTAATGTACAGATAAGACATGCATTGTAGTGAATTTGGTGCCAAATAAAATAAAAAATAATTCTTACCTACCGATTGGTTGAAGTGACAAAAAATAAAATAAAATAAATTTCCTACCTACCCACTGGTTCAAATTACAACAAATCGGAAACAATCATATATTTTTTTTTGGCCTGAAGGTATGGTCAACTGTCAAAACTCGCAAAATAAGGGTCCCCCAGAATGCAATAGTGCCCATGGGTAGGCCAAGGCCCTATTCCATAATAATACTAAATATGCGTTTCATACCCCAAGCCTTATTAAAAGCAAGTTGAGCGACATCTATGAGTTAATAATTCAAAGCCCTTAGCCCTTGCCCCTATTTGGTCGTTGGCTTGCAAACAAACCAACTGTATTATTGCAGGGATGTCGAAACAGCCTAACCCGAAGCTTGTATTGACACCCAGTAAACACAAAACATTTGTATGACTTGATACAATGTTGGACCAATGTCGAAGACGTTGGGCCGACGTTGTATAAATGTTATAAAAATGTTTTTGCTGGGCAGGAGGACATTCTCTCAAACATTGTCCATTTATCCAATGTTGGTTCAATGTTGGGCCAGCATCCCAGATGTTGGCCTGCATTAAAACAGCATTGGATCAATGGCTCATTTGAGTAGTATCTTGTAATCAGTTCAGTGGCTGATATTAATGCCGTCGATCTGTATTCAATTCTGTGCTCGACGTATCTCTAATCCACTTTGTGGCACATAGATGACTAAAAAAATGTGGCACTAAATGCTACTAAATTTACCAGTTTACTGGCACCAAATTTAAAATCTTTGAAAATGTTAAAAAAAAAACAAGCGAAATATAATTGTAAAAACTATTATTGAAAGGATTAATTTTTAAGTCATCATGTTAAAACATATATTGGCAAAAATCACCTGTAAATTGTCTCAACAGCCATGGAAATTGTACCTCCCAACTTGGTTGATACTTTATTTTATTAGCAATTGGCTGTACATCATCACTGCCATCACTGACACTGGTACTGTGGTAGTGGATAGCCAATTGTTATTGATGCTGCAACGTCATGAACATTGCCCTGGAGCTCGGGAGGCCTGTCCTCATGTGGGCCTATGGGTGCGGGGGGGGGGGGGGCTTTGCACCACAAGCAATGTCACTGACGCTGCTGCCTTGCTCGGTGACTGACAGTTTTATTATTCGTCCCTCCTTTATTAATCCAGGCCATAATAATTCCACACTTGTCAAAACCAAAACCAACCACCAGGACAGAAGAGACTGATTACTAAATGTATGTGGTCAAACTGAAGAAGTGTTTGTTACATGTACAATGTGACACGTGTAGGTCTACGGGTGATCCAGACTGACACAATACACAGGACATCAGGGGTAGAATTAAACGTTGTGGGCAAGCCAATCCACAGGACTGGCAAGTCAAGGAATCTGCCATTCCTGAGTAAAAACTGTCATTCCTAGAAATGGCTTTTGTCCTAGAATGGCCTAAAATTTGCCAGTTCATCGGAATGGCTAGTAAAAATTTTTGCCATTCCTGCACATTTTTTGGCAGTACAGGACTGGAGGAATGGCCTTATTTCGAGGCCTGGACATACACATGCATGGATCTGAGTCACTACTGTTGTCCAGTCAAGCTGCATGCACTTGAATAGCTATCAGCATGTACAGTACATGTGCACAATAAAACAGATACTGATGTTTAATATGGATTGTCTGTATGGTAGCGCCTACCTCATAGTAAGCCGTCTACAACCTACTCACTTCTTCCCAGCAAACCTGTTATGTGGCCAGCACAGGGCTCTCACCTCACACAGGCACACGCCAATAGCTTTCCTCCCTGAACTCACATATTGACTTGCCCATGCTGCTAATTGTGAAACACTAAATGAGCTGAATTCATGCTGGAAAGTTGGGACGGCTGGACTAAGTCACAAATGAGACTAAAATCAGTTACATTTTCTCTCACAACAAATATGTTGTGCGACTAGATATTTTTAGTAGCATTAGAAGATTAAAAGGTGCAGTTTAGTAGCAATCACTCTTAAAATCAATCATTTTAGTCGCATGCCACCGGCTATGTCGAGCACTGCTGCCCTATGAGGAAGTTCTGGAGGACATCATCAAGACCGGTTGGACAGAACAATGTGGGAATCTAGAAGAATTGAGATACCTGGGGAAGACTGCATAGTTTTCCCATAGTAAAACCTGGGTGAAGTTTTGCACTTTCTCATGGGGCGCAACGAGGGGTAAATGTTATGGCTAAAAGAATGATAATCCATCAAAAAAAAATTCCTCCATGACCCCCTCGTGGACTTGAAAAAAAAACTGGGGCCAGCCGCTATGCCCAAATTTCTGATTGTTGTGATATATTTGCTCTGTTACAGTATTGCAGTTCCGAAACTAGGGCCAAAGGCCTCATGTGGTTGGGGCAGAGGGAGGACACTGATATACTACAAGTTTTTCAATTAAATAATAATATAGGGGCATGCCCTTAATATTCATAAGGGCATGCCCCTATATATGTGTATTAAATCTGTGATTTTGATAAAATTGTGATGTTTTTCTGTTGATCGCAACAAACGCCATGCAACGGCAGCAACAGTAACCGAACAAGGAATGGTGTTTGAATTAAGTGTGCTTATTTTATCGATACCCAGACTGATAGCAATGGATAATTAAATGATGCTCATGAATCTTCTTGTCACAACTTGACCTTGACTGAGGTTGGAAATTTCCCAATTTTGTAAGTTAGTCATGTCAGACTGGCAACAACTTAAATTTGGCTATTTATCATAGAGCTGAATTAAATCTCCAATTCTAGAGGTGTAGGCCTATTGCATCCGATGTGAATTATCCAGAGAATTAGAACAGTGTTAGAGGTCTATGGAATTATCAAACCAGCACAGGTTGACTGTTACACAGTCTTCGACACTGGGCCAACATTGTACAAATGTCATACAAATGTTTTGTGCTTGACGGGCTGTGACGGGGTTGAAAATTAAAAAACCAATAGTGGCCATTATGATTCTGAGTATTAGGCCTATCACTCCTTATTATTTTATACATGATGTATGCTAGCTTAAATATTACCACTCTGTCTCAATATACATAATGTAGGCCTACACAACCCTACTGATCAGCTGATATGAAGATGTAGGCCTGACAGCTTCCCTGAGACAATCATCGTGTTATAAAGTAGCCTAGATCAGGTAATAAATTTAAGGTAGGCCTAATACCGGCACCTGACTTTCTCTTCTGATATCATCCAGCAACCACCACAGTTCGCTCGTGTCACCAATGTCTCTCTCTCTACTTCAGGTGACTGTCACTGCAGTGAAGGATCCAGGGGGGGGGGGCCTTATTTTCGCGAAATACTTTAATTTTCCCTAATTTGGCTATAATTTACCAAAAAATCTTGCCTCGGGCGCCCCCTTTCTTTAGATCGTGATGTCATTCCTGGATCCGCCACTGCTGTGACAATCTGACACTGATAACTCAGTGAACCACCACAGGAGACCTACTCCATGAGGTAAGAAGGTGGATGACCCAGCCCCAGGCCGCAACCACATGGCACAGTTACGAGGGAAATCACTGATCAGTGCTGATGCCGCTGTCAACATGCATGGTCAAACTACTCAGCTGCTATTGCAAACACAACACATTGTCCATGTGTTGTGTTAACGCTGCGTCTACAACGCTGGCCCATCATTAATGTGTTGTTTTCTCATTAGGGGACACATACACATGTAGGCTACAGTAAATCAGTTTTGATGCTTGTATAGGCAACAGACCTGCGAGTGAGAGAGGTTGACGTCCAACGTGTACACAGCTAACACGAGGCATTAACCCAATGTTGTTTTAAAGTTGTGCCGACGTCAAAGACGACAGGATACCATTAGAACAACATTGGGTCAATGATCATGTTTGCTTGGTATATAAGCCTATACATGATCAGCATGCCAGGGGAAATTCGTCATTTTGATCCACTCGCCAGCCGGGCTAGTGGAACTAGAAATCCACTAGCCCTTATGATTTTTTAATCGCCCTTACTAGTTAAATGTTTTTTATGAAAAAAATTGCCGGACTATGCGCGACATGGCTGAATCACTGGTTAATTATTTTTTCCCCTTCTGACCCATCTTCTGTAGGCTTAGTCTGAGCATTTTTGCTGCAGGTGGGCATTTTAGCTTTAATTAGCTCTAGGGAAGTCAGAGTAAATTCCATAATTCATTTAGATTTAATTGGCTATTCATAACTACTACATGTACAGACAATTAATGTAATCTGACATTGGCCCACTAGTGCTCATTCCAACTTGGAGAAAGAAGGGGCTATGTTGCCCACTTCGATGAAAAAAGGGGGCCATCTTAAAAAAACGTAAACCGTTCTGCAAATATAATAGTCAGTCATTTTAAACATTAAACTGATGTCAAATAAGCGTACTTGAAAAAAAATATATATGCCCTATCTTCTCTCATATCGTTTAGGGGCTATTCAAGGTAACTGTCCTTTTCAACAAAGAAGTGGGGAAGTCTATGGAGCTCTAGCCTCTATAGCATCTTGACACAGCAAGGCACAAAATAACTGGGATAAAAAGGTTATCTCAGGTGTATTTTAGGCCTTTTCTTGGGGTGTAATTTAGTTTGTGTTAGGCCTATTAGCATGGTTAGACCTTCTTAGTCTCAACACCCTTATGTCCAGTTATTCACATCGTTTCTCGGCCGACATACATGTAGGCCTACATGCGCCAGCGGCAGCCCTATGTGTGACTGAAACTGGAGTATTAGCCACAGCTTGTATTCACACAAAATTGCAAGACGTTTTTGCAGACGTTTTTTTGTAAGATTAATGCTTGATTTATCAGGCCAATAATGCATGAGTCTTTTAGAATCAGCAACAATTCAAGACTGCATCTATTCACCCACAGCTCGTTGGGCAATGAAATGTTGTCAGCATGCATGTATGTCAGCAAACTAGATAAATGATCTTCTTGATCAGCGCCATTTTGAACTGTGAAATATCGGGTGAAACGAATGTTTGGAACCACGACGCAGTAAGTGACGCTGTGGGCTGTCATGGCTACCGCAGATCGGGCCACATGCAATACACGCGCCCATGCACCGCTGATTGACCAGGCCGTAGGCCTACAGGTCAGTACTTTAGTTTGTTTAACAACTTGGTGAAAGTGATGTTTGTCCACGTGTGTCAGCATCAAACTTGATTCAGTTGCTCACTTTTTAGTGTACCAAATCTTGAATTATGTGCGCTTCAGTGCTCCTCAAACGTAAAGGTCTATGATACACACAACCACGTGTGAGCCGAAACAACGCTCTGTAGCGCACCACGACGACGACGCCTGTACATGCCATGCGGCGCTCTGCAGTTATGCGTAAATAGCCACACATGATCTGCGGATCTCACAGGGAATCAGTCGCCAGCAGGGCTAGTGACATGCTGATTTACAATCGCCCTTACATAATTCTTGTCGCCACGGGCGACCGGGCGTATGTGAATTTGCATCCCTGGCATGCTGTACGTCATGTATTTAAGCCCACTGCAGCTGTCGTGCAAAGACAAACATGAAAAGGCAGCATCTGCTTACTTTAGAAGTAAACAGTTACTGCGTTTTGGCTTTGCAATGCGTGCTATGATTAATTCCCAGCAAACACGAGACATTGACCCAATGTTGGGCCAAGCGTCTTACCAGCGTCGTAGACGATGGCCCAACATTGTATTAACATTGGGTCAATGTGATTGTTTCGTGTTTGCTGGCACGGGCGTCACGTGGGAGTGTTTGCAAACACAGGAGACAGAGAAGGCGGAATTTTCCACAGGTGACGTGTCAGTCTAAGCCAAATATGGCCACACAACCACCACGTGATCACTATGTGTGTGGAACAGACAATAGGGACTGTCTACCAAAATCTCTTAAGGAGATGTGGAAGCAAGTGAAGAAGTTCTATAGGGTACAGGAATATTATATAGGGTCCATGAATCTGAGGATCACTGAATGAAATGCGCCTGTCTACAGGTTTTATGAATGGAGTGACGTCACTTTTGTCCCAAACCTTTGTCCAGATAAAGATAACAAGGTGACCGGGGCGAGCCCTGCCCACAAAAAGGCTCAGCACAATTTTATTGGACAATTTTAAAATTTATTGAATCTACCTACTTTAAGAACTGGGGAAAGGAACAGATGAGGTGCACGAAATTACCCCTGCGCAAAAATACCCTCAGCCACCCTACAGCAATCCACGGTCCGGCCATCGGATTCGGAGAGGCCACGGCTACAACTACAGTCTGTCCGAGGTGGAGGATGGTCCAAAATGAAAGTTAGCTTTTCGGTATCCAGTCAGTCAATTCTCAAGCGATTTTCATAAAATTTCGAAAATCCTGCTTTCTAGTCATTTGGCATCAGTCATGAAAATTTCGTAAAAAAAAAATATTGGATTGGTCAAAAGTTGACCATTTGACATGTAATAAATGTCTATTTATGACACTCCGCTATAACATGTATAAATCCATTAACTTCAGTCCGATTTATTCTCAGAATTGCATTTCATGTCAGAAATAGTCTAACCTTTGAATAGCCCCAGCGTGACTGTACTGGCAAGCGGTACAGACCGAGGACTGAAATCTTAGCTAACTTTTGCAATACTAAATGGAATTTCGCGAAATTTCCAGGGTTGTTGCCAAATGATTCCATAATAAAGGTTCAAATTTTTGTGACAATCGCTTGAGAATTGACTGACTGGATACCAAAAAGCTAACTTTTAATTTGGACCATCCTCTACCGTCGGACAGACTTTACGACTACCAGACTAAAGTCTGTCCAACGGCGGAGGATGGTCCAAAATGAAAGTTAGCTTATTGGTATCCAGTCAGTCAATTCTCAAACGATTGTCACAAAATTTGGCAACCATTATTATCTAGTCATTTGGCAACAACCCTGAAAATTGAAATTCCATTTAGTATTTCAAAAGTTAGACCGTTTGACATTCTGAGAATAAACTGTTATGAAGTTAATGGCTTTAATATACATGTTACAGAGGAGCGTCAAAAATAGACATTTACTACATGTCAAATGGTCTAACTTTTGAACTATCCAATATTTTTTAACGAATTTTTTAGGATCGATGCCAAATGACTAGAAAATAGGGTTTACAAAATTTCATGAAAATTGCTTGAGAATTGACTGACTGGATACCGGAAAGCTAACTTTCATTTTGGAACTACCTCCACCGTCGGACAGACTGTAACTAGACTAGAGGCTAGAGCTACACTATTAGTCCACTACAACTGCAATTTTTCATCGAGTGAAATTTCTGGAAAAAAAAATAACTTGTCTTGTTATTTATAGAGTTAAATGGTTCACATAGTTTTACCCAAAAAAACACATTATTGAATTGAAATATCAACAAATCACTACACGTACTTCACATCAACTATGCACACACGAAAAGGAAAAAAAATATGAATTTAGAATAGAACATCCTGCTTCAAAATGACAAAAGTAAAAGAGGAAGTATGACTTCACTTCCGCAAAATCAATCAATCAATCACTCAGCCAGACTGTCCTGAAATGTTTATTTGGGTTCGCTAGCCCAGAAATTAAGCTGATTGGGCCTTCCGATAAACATTAATTGTTCAACATCCCACGCAATCAGAACTGTTTTCGCAAAATCGGTTTTCGACTAAAAACTACTCTCTTCCTCCTCTTCTCAGTGCACCTCAGTCTAAATGACAGGTCCATATGATGATGTGGTGATTAAGCAGGACTCAGGAATTCGTGATGGAAAAACAATATTTTAAAGCACATCAGGTTTAACAAAAATAAATATAAGTCATCCTTTTTTCCTAGGACGAGGCATCTTTAGGAAGTGTCTGGGTAAATGCTCCAACCACCAAATCCACGTGCGCACACACCTCCCGTGGCGTTGATGACCTACCCAGGTTCCTGCCACGTACAAGTTACAGATACATAAACAATGAGAGACCATCCTTCGCAAGCACATACACTGACAGCCTGCTGCGAGAACTGCCCAATAATAATGATGTTCAAGTTCTGATATAATAGTTGAAGTTAAAGCAGCCAATTTAGATGCTGCTATAAGCCCCATCTAGAGGGAACCCTACCCCACCCCCACCCTGATACTACGTACGACCCAGCAAACACAAAAATATTTGAATGGTATTTAGACAATGTTAGACTAAATGTCTCACTATATACCTGTGCCCATCTCAAGTATCTTAACGCTTTAAGCGTTAGGCACGATTATAGTAGGTTTATTCCGTTTTATTATCCAAATAAATCACTTTTATTGTGAACGAAATCTATTACTTGAACATTACTGTGGGCATTTTGGGGGTTAAAATGACCACAGTACTCAAAATATTGCAAATGTGGTGGGTCATGGTAGCGAGACAGAACTTCATGTAGGTGAGTCCAGGTCGGTGGAAATCTTAATTTATAATGAAGCGCTTTAACCTTTAAAGCGCTGAATTAATTTGTAAAAAAAATCGCAACCAAAGGGTTTTTTTCAATTTGAAATCTTATCATCATAACTTATGCTCTTAGTTAGCTCTTTCCAATTCATTTGAATACCTATGTTATGGGTTTACGGCCATTAGAAGTATTTTTACTCTTACAGCGCCGCGATCGATTTTAGACGTAAGAATCTGACGTCTACATACGTCAGATTCTGACGTCTAAAGTTGATCCCCGCGCTGTAAGGGTCAATTGTTATATGCACAATTATAGTCGGTTTATTCCGTTTTAATATCTAATTAAATCACGGGAGCGGAAGACATTTTCATGTGGAATTCCCATAGAACTGCAAAAGTTTTTTAATTTTTGTGCTGCGCATTTACCAGTTAGGCTAGATCTATATAGAGACGAAATTCCCATATTTCTTATTTTGGACATGCATGTGCGAAATAAGAAATAGGGAATTTCGTCTCTATATCTCGCTTAACTGGTGAATGGGCAACACAAAAGTTAAAAAAAAACATGATATGATCAAATTAAAAAGCCGAAATAACATGATTTTTTTATGATTTTAGCCTGATTGTGTCGCTTTAAATCAGGTCGGTGGAAATGTAAATTTATAATATAGCGCTTTAACCCTTTCAGCGTGGGGACCGTAAATTTATACTTCAAAATCTGACGTCTGTAGATGTCAGTGTCTGACGTATAAATATGGCCCCCGCACTGAAGGAGTTATAGGACATTTACAATGGCCGTATAGCCCTATAACATAGGTATTTAAAAAAAGCGTAAAAAGCTAACTTAAAGACATTTATTATGATTTCAAATTCAAAATTCGTTAAAACCTAACATAAATTCCTTGCCAATTTTTGTTTTACCACTGCATAGTATATGGCTTGGGCTGACTTTTGACAATGTTTTTAAGTTGAACTGTCATAGAGGATTTTTTTAAAGGGCAAATGCAATATGGCTGAAACCAGCAGTGACATATGCGTAAAACCAGACATATTTTGTCATGGCATGCTAATTTACCATACCTATTCAATCAGTTTTAGTTGGACCGTTACCTTAAATGCCGTGTTATTGATAACAAAAAACATTGACAACAGAAAACCAAAAGATGGCCACTAAAAACAGCAACGCAGGTTCGTTATAAATTGAGAATGGTAATGTTTTACTACGGAATGGCTACTCGACTGGAGTTGACCGTCATTCAGTTAACATTTGCGATGACGACCGGAGTTTTGTATTCATATTTTATTGCCCACACTGAATGACAGTAGACTCCGGTCGAGTAGCGTTATCCTTTTATTAATGTTATCGCCTTGTTTATTTAATATTGTTGATGTTACGTAAAGCCACTAACACCAATTAAATCAATGGTATCAGAAACATAGATCTCGCAGATTACTTTTTGTTTTAAAACTAATTAGCTTATTGTGAAGCATAGCCTATGGTCTTTCCTTCTATTAATTTTTGCAATCGCAGATGTATCGATTTCTGCACCGAGTATTTATCTTCCCATATGTCATTTTATATTTTTCCTGGCTGGGGAGTTTCCTGTCATGTCTGGCAGTTCAACAAACATGAAACCTTGACCCGATGCCAGTTTAATGCTGCTGAACAAACGTCTGCGACGCTGGCCGAACATTAAATCATAGGCTAATTGGCTCAACGTCTCATATTTGCTGTGCTGCTCTGACACTGTGAACGAGCCAATGGAAAGGTTCCCGCCGCGCGATCGGCCACGCGGTCATTTTATCGTGTCAATGAAAAGGCAGCCTGCATGATGTGGTTTGCTACACTAAAAAATGCACATAGATAACGAGTAAACAAATTGTGTGTCTAGTCCAGACCTTGCAAAAGACTGTGGTACAATAGTCTTTTTTAATCATTTTTTTAAGCGATTAAATCTCTGTTATCGGGAGTAAAATGTATGTTTAAAAATTAAAATTTGCAAATGTTTAGGCTCAAATTGAACAAATGTGAGTAATTTTCACCCAGCAAACACGACGCATTGACCCAATGCTTGACCAATGTGGGCCGATATTTACTCCAATGTTGGGTCGCTGTGCCGTGTTTGCTGGGAAGACACAAATTCAAGTGGGTGAACATTAAACTTAGAGAGTAAAGGATTATAACACAGATTTAACAAAGTTTTAACAATATGATTTACTTTATTTGTCACCCACTTTAGATCATTTTCATCCACGATATTTGCGATATCAATTCGCGACTTGTAGTGGATAAAGATTTAAATGGGTTAACATTAACCCAATCCCTGGACTATAAATTCAGTAATACATCAATCTGTATTTGATGTTGTGCATCGCTACCGCGACCCACAACTTCAAGTGAATGAAAAGTACTAATTTTTTGGCATTTTTAGAACAAACATTTACAAATATTTCGTTCCCAATAACATCGGCTGATCAAACAGATTAAAAACGAGTCGTGTTCAGCACTTAAAGGATTAAAAGCATAGAAATACACAGGAGAACTATCGAGTGGAACCGTCCCCTTAGATATGAAAGGGTGTATCTGCCACTTTTTAAAGTAGCAGATACACCCTTTTATATCCAAGGGACAAACTACATACTTTATATTTCATAAAAAATATATACAGAAAGACATGAATATTATGTGGTAATGTATTTACATTTAGCAAAATTATATATGTGGATATATAATTCCATCTGTAGGCCTACCCAGCAAACACAAAACATTGGTGTAGCATTCATACAATGTTGGGCAGACGTCGAAGACGTTTGGCCGATGTTGTATGAATGTTATACCGGTAAAATGTTTTGGGTGTACTTGATAAATTGTGAAACAATTGGATCTCGTAGCATGACCTGAGAATAGACCTATGAATGAGGGCGAAGGGGGGGGGAGGGGCAATAAATAAGTATTCGTGATTCATATATGTATGTGTAAACATCTAGACGGATGTATACCAAGTCATACATCTACCCCCTTTATATATTCTACACTTGATATCAAACAAGAGTATTTCAACTATTATTCACCACAAGACGCGAATAGCTGATGCAATTTTCAATTGATTCATTCTCAATAGAGGTACATTTTTTTGTACCACATACAATTGCGTCATTTCGCATTAGGCTTTGTCAACACTAGAGTCTCTAGTAATACAAGGAATGTACTTATTGTAAATGTTTATTTTGAACACGAAACTAGTGGAAAATCAATTTTCACTATATTGTGATGTGAACATGGTGAATGGGTGAATTTAGAGATATATTTCTTGTAATGGTTGATTGAAAAAACAAATGGGTAAAAACGGCAGGCCCACATTTTTAAACATACACACACACACACACACACACACACACACACATACACACAGATACAGATGCTATGTTTTGCTGATATATCCCATCCGTGCCATTTACCTAGGGTCGTGTGAGGTTTAGGGATATAAAGCTGATAACAGTGCGTATATGGCCGGCCGGAGCTGATAGCAGCCAGATTAATAAATGACTGACCAAAGTCCTGTCCCTAGCATCCCTACCCAGCAAACACGAGACATTGAAGCAATGCTGGAATGATGTTGGCCCACCGTCTACGACGCTGGGCCAACATCAACCCAGCATTGGTTCAACGTCTCGTGTTTGCTGGGTATAGGCCTACCCAGCGAACGTAAACGCTAAACCAATGCTGGTTTGATGTTGGGTCAGCGTTGCAGCTGATGGGCCAACCTTACAGCAGCATTGGTTCAGTGTGTTTCATGGGTATAGTCTCAATAACTAAATAACCCAATTAACTCAATAACTCGTAACTTGAACGATTTTTTTCCACTGGTTTGTAGTTGTTCCAATTATCATGGGCAGGAGGTCTAAGCCCTACTATGCCTAATACCAGAAATGCATAATACAATTCCATTATGCATTTGTACTAACACATACATTAAAAGCGTGACTGCGACATGGAAAGATAACTCATTATTTCACATAGCCTTGTATCGATCGAGGTAGAAGATACGTGCCTTATTATTTTAGGCCAACGTAGCTACTAGGCCTACTACTACTACTTAATTTTTCCAGTGTAAAAAAAAGAGAAAGTTAGGATTATCCCAATGCTAAGATCAAGCTTTTAGTCAGATTTTGGCGCAAAAAGTAGGGAATGAAGCTAAAAATACCGATTATATAAATATACTATTATGTTTTTGTTGTTGTGAGGATGCCTTAAAACACAAAAAATCGCCAGACCACACAGACGTCCAATGTCTACACGGCCAGACTGTGAGTCAATTCAACATTGATTCAATCTCTCATTTTGGCTGGGGGGTCACAGCACTCCAGCTTTGTGGTTTGTATATAATGCTTGTATAGTAGGCCCGTCATTTGGGGGTGTTCGAGAGGGTCGCACGACCCCCCCCCCCCCCACCACAGTTTGCAGCTAAAAATATAAATAAATCCAGGGGCATGTCCCCAGGCTCCCCTAAGCTGCGTTTCCTATTCGCTCGAAACCAAATATCAATTCAAGTAGTATGTTACAGGGGATCCAATTAACGTATTTCGAAAATACCCGAGCAATCTAAAATTTGCCCCCCCCCCCCTTTAAAATTCCTGGGCACGGGCCTGGATAGTAGAAGTCACATTAACCCAGAAAACACGTGACGTTCACCCAATGTTGGTACAACGTTGGGCGACCGTCTGCGACGCTGGCCCAACGTTGTAACAACTTTGGGTGAACGTCTCGTGTTTGATGGGATCTGTCACTTCTGCGGGACGGGGGCCAGAGGGTAGTGGTTAGCACCGCTACCTTTCACGCCAGAGTTCGGGGTTCGGTTCCCGGTATCGGCGGTTTGAAAGAAACAGAAATGTTTCTTCCCCATCCACGTGTAAAAGTCAGTATTGTGTAGAGCCTCCGTGACCGAGAGGTAGCGGTCTCGGCCTCAGACTGCCAGTGCTCGAATTTCGAATCCTGTGTCTGGAGGACAGTGTCATCTCAATCATCTGAACATCCTCAGGAGGTTCTCTTGGCCCAGTTTAGCCTACATGTGCACAAAAGTGGCCTAAAGCCCGATTCATTTCATTTTTGTCACTTCTGCGATGCATGTTTTTCACTGATTTCTCAGGCAACTATCATCAGATTTCCATGCAATTTTGTAACCACCATTTTTTAGTTTTACGACAACTGCCGTGATAATTCCATGACCATGAGGTGTAATACGCTCACTCCTGCTGAGTTGATGCTACTTAAAGTAGGCTACTGCTTAAAGGGGTTACATAAATGTTAGTTTAATCTATAGGCCTAAATCAAAGCGGGGATAAGTCAAAGATTTTTTGAATTCCTTCATACATCATCAACACAGGTATAATCAGTCAAAGGTCTTTATTTACGTAATTACAAACTGATTTTTTTCACCAGGCAAAATGGTGGACCCCCCCCTCCCGTGCCCCCAGATCTGCCGCCACTGAAAACAACATTAATTCGTGTGTTAGAGTTTTTCCAGAAAACATGTTTTTTTAATGTTGGGCCACCGTCTCCGGCGCTGGCCTAACATTAAAACAACATTGATTTAATGTTTTATGTTTTGGGGAATTATTGCGGCACTCCCAGTTATGTGATTTTCTATTTTATAAGTGATACACCACGGCCTACACGCGCGGGCTTTAGCAAATAAACCTGTCAAGAGTCTATATAGCTCATCATTCATACTTCAACGTAGTTAACAGGAGCCACGTATACCTTCACAGCGCGTTACTGATTAATATAGTTTAGAACACACCACTACATTATTTTCTTTGTCCGACCACTAATTCTAAGCGGGCAATGGAGAGTTATTGTTGATCAAGTACAGACTAATTATCATGGTCGGTCTATGGTGCTATATACCTAATCAGTCAGGTGTGAGAGATCCTTATTATGGTCGGATGTGTTTTAAGTCAGCTAAAACCCTCTTAGCTGTGAAAAGGGCCTCGGCCATTTCCACAGCTAAGAGTGTAGAGCTCCGAGGGCTTTATCCAATACATCCAATGCTGACTGATGTTAAAAATATGTGATTATGCAAATACGCATAGGCCTAATACCCTTATCTCACTGTATCTGCAACACCAAGTATTGGGCCAGTGCTGTTCGAATGTTGGGCAAGTTCCAAAATACACCATAAATGGGCCAACACTATATTAGCGTATTTATTTTATTTCACTCTCTGCAACCTTAGGTCGGTACAAGTCAACAAATATTCTAAATTTAATAACAAAATAATATACTAAAATATATTGAATTTATTAACAAAAGAAAAAACAATTCTGGTTCACATATTAGATTATTGAAGTGTATACAAGTTGCTCACAGCATCATTCATCCTTCAACGCTGGTGTCAAACAAACGCAGTTGTCACCCCCCCCCCCCCCCCCCCACACACACACACACAAACACGCTCACACCCTTTCGTTGTCTGATCACATGCGTGACCAGGGGGATAATCTTACGTATAGAATTAACCGCGGATATATAATAGGCTTTGCCCAATTGTCTAGATTACACATAAATTATAAAATTTATTGTTTGACGTTTTTCCATGCAGGTGGGCCCACGTCCAGACATGCGTACCATAGGCTAAGTAATGAATCCTCCTAGCAACCAGCCAGTTACTCTTATTATCAATCACTTAAGGATGGTAACCCTTAACCCTTTCAATCCTGAATTTACCATTGTCATCTCCATCCACTACAAGCCGCGAATTGCTGTCGCAATTCTCGACTTGTAGTGGATGTAGGTGATTTGAAGTGAGTGAAAAATCAAAGAAAATTGTATTGGCAAACCAGTGTCATGGAAATTCTCATTAAAAACCCCTTAGTTGTAGGAAAATGAAGTCTGTTTTCAGGGATGCAAAATGATGCTTTATTGCATCGTGAGGGCTTAAAGGGTTAACCGCCGGTGTCGCATATATTCGGGTTTTCATTTTTCATCAGCACATTATGTACCACCTTTTGAACCTGTTAAAGATAAAATGTGACATCAATCGGCAATATTTGAAAACAGTTGACCTCCACTTTATCAAATCTGAATAATTTTCACTCACTTGAAGTTGTGGATCGCGTCAGCGAGACACAACTTCAAGTGGGTTAACATTTTATATTGAATAATTTGGCGCTTAAAGGGTTAACCCGAAAAGTAATCTTAATTAATTTTCAGCAACTTGAAGTTGTTTAATTATGGATCAAACACTTGCAAATCTTAATGTTTAAGCATTCATTTTATTCCCAATGTCAGCAATAAAACTGATTGAAACCGACTATAGCCGTGTTTAGAGGTGTCGGGGCGGATCCAGAATCCGAAAAAATGGGGGCTCCGTTTGTTTGCAAAATTAGGCCAATTTAGGGGACGTTTTAACGAATTTTTAAAAGATAGGTTGTGTCATCCCCTGGGTCCGCTACTGCAGTGAGAGGGAAGATTCATCATGCCAACCTTTTCTGCGGGGAGACATAATCTAAAGACGATCCCCGCACTAAAATAATTACATAAGCCAGTAGGCATATAGGTCATACGCCGAATATCGCGAACCACGTTTTTCACCTTTGAAAAAATATTCACTGGCTTAAAAAAAATCTCGAGGTATGATTTTTGTTTGAAAATTATTTTAACTTGCAAAAACCCTTCTTTGTTATGTATAGCGATATTGCCGAATTGCACTTAATATCGCCCACCGCTCTAATGATGAATGACTTGTACCTGTCATCCTACATGGCGAAGAAAGGATCAGACGATGTAAAGTGTTTTTTGCCGAAAAAAATTAGTCACCAAATATTTTTTAAATGGCAGAAAACGTGGTTCGCGATATTGGGCGTATGACCTCTAATGACTTTTAATTGTGTCAATAAAACATATATTTATTAAAAAAATTATAAATGCCGTAGACCCATAACATATGTCAAATGAAGCGGAAAAAGCTGACTAAGACATTTATGATGATGCCGCTTTTCTCATCTCAACGTGAATGAAGATGTTCTGATTTTACAGAACCGGAGTATACTATCTCAAATGTAAGCTCTGACCCTCCCTATTGTGACGTATTTTTAATCAAAGAATTGTACCGATATTAAACCCTTACAGTGCGGGGATCGACTTTAGTTGTCAGAATCTGACGTCTGTAGACGTCAGATTCTGACGACTAAAGTCGATCCCCGCCCTGTAAGAGTAAAAATTATTTATAATGGCCGTAGACCCCTAACATAGGTATTCAAATGAATCAGAAAGAGCTAATTAGGACGTTTATGATGATATCAAATTGAATTAAACCATTTGGTCTCTATGGCTCACATTTAAAAACTTCCGCGCTTTAAGGGTTAAGATACGCTATATGATGCATAAATGCGAGAAGGTACGGACTCGAAATTTAGAAAAATGTGGGGTCTGATTGAAAAATAACAATTTACGTGTCAATCAATTATTTTGACTCTTCATAGCTAATGAATTAAAGCTATAGACCACTCTGTGCAGATTTCAGACTTTAATTGTACCCCAGTACCATCTATCTCTATAATCAGCGTGGTGCTTTCTGGGTACATGTGTATCCCTTTGTTCGCACACAGTGGACTACTGCTTTAATGGTGACTTGACACCCCACAGTCTGTTTCAATACATCCTGGGAGTAGCTTTTTTCAATTTTCTCAGTCGCTATTCAAAATTCTTGTGTGAAATTTTTCTTGGATTATATTTTCATCTTCCCCCAACATCGCTAAAAAATTGATGGAATGTTTTTGTGTACTTTGTAAGTGAGACCATTTGGCACATAATATAATTCTTTTTTTCACGGTAGGCCTAATGGTGAAATGAGAGCTGTCATTTTTATTTTTTTATTCCATGCCAAATGGTCCAGCTTCGATAATACCTTCAAAATTCCACCAGAGATGTTTGGGGGGGGGGGGGATAAAAAATGATCCGAGAAAAAAATTGTTTTAAAACAGCAACAAGGAAATTGAACATTGCACATTACACACACATTGCACTAATGCTGGTTTAATGATGGGCCAGTGTCTGCGACGTTGGTCCAGCATCAACACAGCATTAGTTTCGTTGTCGTGCCCAGCAAGCATGAGACGTAGGCGCAACGTTGGTTAAGTGTTGGGCCAGCGTCGTGGCCACCGTCTACGACACTGGCCAAACAGTAGACCAACGTTGGGCGCTGGACCGCCACATCAAACAACACTTTGAACCAATGCTGGTTTAATGTTGGGCCACGGTCTGCCACGTTGGCCCAACATTAAACCACTAATTTACGTGTCGTGCCCTGTTAACTCACCGTCTACGACGTTGGCCCAACAATGAACAAACATCGGGCCGGCGTCTCATGTTTGCCGGGGACACGGTCATATGGAGTGTTTTACAAGCATCACACGCTGATAACGCCAATCACCCGGGTTTACATTAGGACGTCACAGTGACGGGAAAATACAGGTGGTCTGAGTCTGAGTCAGCAAGCACACATCCGCACCACACAGTCAACAGAACGCCCGCAGTGTGTGGAGAAATATATAAAGTCTCACTTTAATTGTGTGTAGGAATATATAAAGTTTCCTTTTAATTTTAAACGGTGACTTTCTAAATGGTGAATTTTTCAGAAGAAGACATTTACAAAACAGCCAGAACAGCAGGAATACGTTCAATACTTTAGAAAGTTATGTCTTTAGATTAAGTGTCACTGTGACAAGTAATTCTGATAAATACGTCATATATTTAACGTTTTTGGTGCTGAGCAAATACATGTGCTACGAGTCGTGAAAAAGACGAAGAAGGAACAGACGAACACGACACTTGCAGCATATACAAATGTATAAAAATTCAAAAGGAAGAACACATTTACAAAACACCTGTATGAACGGATTATCAGTATTATATTCAGAAATATGAAACAAATATTTATATGCAAAGTTGTGAGTATTAGCTAAGTTAGAGGGATATATTCTAGCAAGGATCGTTCATTGTGTGTGAGGAAATACAACGTTACATAATATTTATGTTGTGAGTGATTATTATATTCAGCAGAATGGGATATTTGCGTCAGACCGGCTACATCATATACACCTGGTTGTTAGTGATAAACGTTTCAGCATACAGCAACGCGAACTGCAACACTAGGGATCTACCAAGCAATATGTCACGTGACCCCTTGCCTCGCCCTGACGAGCGTGATTGGCTAAGGGGTGGGTTGGTGACCTTGTACGACATGACAAACACCTTCCTCGGCCTGGTACAGCCCCGCTACCTGACATGGATGCAGGAAAACAAACAGGTGGATCTAGGGTCAAAGGACGACATCTTGGATTCCATAGAGGATAATTATTGGGACTGGATCGAGTACTGGGTTGGGTTCACCATCTGTGCTGTGGTAGGCATACTCGCTCTGATCATCATCCCCATAGGAGGTATCTGTACCGGATGCTGCCGTTGCTGTGGCAACTGTGGGGGAAACCCTCCGGCCAAGAAAACTAAACATTCCACGTGTAAACGTGTGAGTTGTAGTGTGGCATTGATGCTTCTGACCTTCACCTTCATAGCGGGGGCCAGCTGTATTCTTGTCCTTAATGAGGACATTACAAATCAGGTTGTCGGAGATGACTCAGTGTTTGATGTTCTTGGTGACAGCCTCGGAGCGGTTGAGGGTTACATGGCGACCTCTGTGGACCAGCTGAATGTCACGGTGCTCGGCGGGTACACGCGCACTGCAGATGAGGTGTTTACAAATCTGAGGATGATATCCAAAGATAGCATGAAGCAGATAGACGAAGAGACTAACGTAGTTACAGCTTATCTGAACCTCAAATCATTTGTTGGTAACATCACTACCTTGATCAGCCACCTGGATATGGTGAATAACAGCACAGAGCAGCTAGTGACAATGTCTGACGACCTTGACAGTGAGCTTGTGAGGGTCAGTTTTATGATTGACAGTGCTGTAGACACTTGCATCGAACCAGAGTGTGGCAAAGTTTCGGAAGACGTCAATAACCTAATGGTAAATGTAAACTACAGTGTCATCAGCGTGGAAAAATCACTCAACCTTCTCAAGGGCATCCACGAATCAGGAGACGTGTACCTTTATGTAGATAACGTAGGCAATCAGCTGAACAAGACGGCTCAGTCTATAGGTCAAGGGGTGGATGATGCAATCAATGAAGCAGAAGGAGTGGCCATGACCTTGGAGAAAGACATCAGAGAGTTCATAGATGATATCGGGGAAACTGTGAGCGGCCTGTCATTCAGCAGCTTTGTAAGTGACCTTGACGAAGCAAAGGAGTCGGCACGTGACCCATGGCGGTATGTCTATTGGTGCATTGTTGCTTTAGCTGCTGTTCTCCTACTGATTAGCCTGCTAAACCTGATTGGTTTGATCTATGGGTGTTTTTGTCCAGTGTCTGACTCACAGGCTCGTAGCTGTGCTATAACTAGATGTGATCGTTCAGCCGGTGCAGAATGGCTTGTGGCTGGTGTAACAGTTACCTTTATCTTTTACTGGATATACATGCTTGTGGTTGTCCTACTCTTCGTTGTGGGGGGTCTAGTTCACACTGAAGTCTGCCGCCATTTTGTCTCCTACGAAAAAACTGATTCTCGGCAAGTCCTTGACATATTTGACAATCTAATTAATGAGACCGTTTATGATGTCACAGACGGTGATGTCAATTTAACCTACATAGCAACCTATGAAAATTGCCAGAGCAACCTAACTTTCTACACTGCTCTAGAGATGAAAGACAAAGGTTATGACCTGAACGAGCTCCTTGACCTAGCCGATTTAGAGGCTGCTATCAAGAAGGTTGCTGAGGATGCCGCTACCCAAATAGATGTGAGTGGTGTAAACTTTACTAATCCCGACATAAGCGATTTACTCATATCAGTGGATTCTATCTTGGAAAAAGAGTTGACGTTCCAGGAATTCTATGATGAGCTGAACAAACCTGTCACTACTGTGGACCTCACACAATTAGCGGAGGATGTTAGTAATTTACATGGGCAGACTGGTGTGAACCAAACAGCTGTAGACATAAGTGTGGCTTATCTGAATGAGCTCACTCTGAGCCACATTAATCCCATCACTGAACTGGCAGAAGATGTGGAAAAAGAACTCCGTGAGGTTGAGGTGATCCTCAACAATCACATGTCATTGGCCGAGGTGGCTGAGGTACTTAGTAACGCCACGGAGTGGTTTTCTGTCAGTGCCAACGACTTCATCTATAACTACATAGAGACTGTGGCTATAGAAGTGTACTGTGATATTGAGGGTTTTGTTGACAGTGTAATCTGGGCAGTTGAGAATGGTATCGGGAACTGTTGGCCTCTGTACAAAGCAATCACAGATATCGTGGATGTGACATGTGTCAGGGCTGTGTACCCCATTAACGCATTCTGGTTCTGTCTAGGATGGTGTGTATTTTTCCTTGTACCATCTGTGATCATCAGCTACAAATTAATGACACTTTATCGCTATACTCTACCGTACAGTAAACACTCGGACAATTATGAGGAGGGATATGACGGTTACGGACAAGCTTACATCGACGACACTGCCCAGGAAGGAGATGCCTCCAACACATACGGTGCAGCTTACATTGACGGCGGCGACAGTCAGAAGATGCTGATGAGCAAGTCAGCCGGGAGAGGGGGTGTAGGTGAGATAGAAAATCCGCTGTACACTCAGGAGCACTATATGATACCCAGAGCTAAAGTGTCCATAAACAGGCCTATAGAAGGCTCCAGTGCCCCATATGATACATCACCCCCACCCTACAATAGCTTTGGCTACACACTGGAGAAGCATCCAACTGGTGACACTAGACTATAAAATGTGCTACTTTGAAAAACAAATAACATTCATTCACACGTGATAGCTTTTGTGACCACCACAATTACAAGTTTTTCAGAGAAAAGTACTTGGCGTACATCCGCCTTTTGTCATAAGGTATGTGAACACACATACATACATTTTGTTTATCGAATCTTTTGTATTCGGTGTGAAAGGTACTTTAGAGTCCTGTTATCACTGTACATGGACTAGTTGACCACAACTAATAATACAAAATGTTTAATAATACAAACTGTTTTAAGATTTCTGTAGCCAATAAGATATTCAAAAGCAGCTTGTGTTGTCGATTGTTTTTTAAAAAGGTTATAAACAGATGGTATACCTATTCTACTCTATTCTATAAATGAGAGAGTTTTCACTTCAGAAACTACTGGCAAAAGCCGGTTCATGTACTGAAATCCCTAGGTTAAACTATCTCACCTGTTTTTATTCTAGATTTAAAAAGCAAATGTACATATAGTGTAATTTAGAATGATTTTTTTGCATTTTGTTTGAACCTGGACATAATTGCTGCATGAAATCTAGCTTCAAACTAATCAATTATATATAAGTATTTTAAACCGTTTACAAGATTAATAAAATATAATAAAGCTTTAAGTAACTGTGAAAGAGGATGGTTTATCATTGGTGTTGCGGAATGCCGGGAGATAAATACTAAAGGCGCTGATCTCTACAACAATATTATTTTATTGTTTATGTTAGTTTAAAATATATAATCCAGATTGTAGCACAGAATTGAACTAGTTTGATGTGAACAGCTATATATTGTTATAATTATGCAGAATGAACAAGCAGATATAACACATGATGTAATCCTATGTGTTAGTGTTAGTTTTTTAGAGCTGATGATGATACTGTCATAATGTCATGAAATGATTTGATTAATTATATTAAAAGCAGCATGTGTTGAGAATAAATGGTTATTTGAAAAGCCATAAACAGGTGTAATAATCAAATGTTTAAAACAATGAATTTGAGTAGAGACTTTTGACTTCAGAACCTACTGCATAAAGCAGGTTCATGCGCTAAAATGTAGAGATTTGTAATTTAGAATGGTTTTAATTGCACTTTGCTTCAGTGTGAACTTTGTGGCTTGGAATCTAGCTTCAAAATAATTCAATTATATGTAAGTAATTTAAAACTTTTATAATCATAGTATTTGAAGTAATAGCGATGCCTTAGACCAATAATAAATAATATAAATAAACTAGAACAGGAGTTCCAGAACTCCCAGGCCTTGCTTTAGTCTGTTTGAGTGCTATAGACGAAAAATCGGCCTAATATTTTCTAAACATAACAGTGTATTGGTCTTCCTCATGGGCCAGAATTCTAAATGTCCAGGATATAATTAAGGAAAGAACCAAGGAGACAAGTGAAAATATATCTTCAACGTGTATTCCTTTCATCGCCGGTGCTGGTACAATACTTGCCTACGATGTACCTCGTACAGTGGATGTAGGCCTACCTACCAGATTCCGGTTCAATGATGGGCCAGCATCGCAGCCCATTGCTGGTTCAATGCCAGTCAATTGTCTACGACGCTGGCCCAAAACTAATCCATCACTGGGTCGATCTGCTGTATACTTATCGCAAACACGTGGCATTCACCCAATGCTGTTTAAATGTTGACTCACATTCTTCGGCGCTGGCCCGATATTGAAACAGCATTGGGTGATTGTACTGTGTTTTCTAACTGCTGTTATACGGGTGACGCTTTTTATCCCGGCGCCAGAAAACCAGATAACACGATAAATTGGTCCAATGCCGATGTGATGCTGGGCCACCGCCTGCGACGCTGGGCCAACATTATTTCTACTAAAACCCTTTAAGCTCTAATCACTATATTTAATCGTAAATGTATTTTTTCTGAACACTTTTTAAAGACGAAAGTATTGAACCTAGGCACCTCAAACGTTATACTGGACATGTTCATAAAGACTGGTGTACCGTTTCCTACACACAGCACCCGTCTTTCCCCTAAATAGGACACAAACTCAGGCATAATAAACTTAATAGGTTCCTGGCCTACGGCCGGGCCTAATAAATAATAATTTTAAACAAAAAAGGCAAACGAGTTTCGTATTAAAGTCATGGTTTGTATATCTACGACGTTGACCCAACATTAAAACCAACATTAGGCCAACGTCTGGTATTTTTCCTGAGAAGAGGTGACACGAGCCATTGGACACTTGTTGTGTCCTTAAATTAACACTTAACCCATACAACTCATCACAAATGTCTTAGTTAGCTATTTCTGATTCTTTTGAATACCTTTGTTATGGGTCTAGGTCTACAGCCGTTGTAAATATTTTAATTCTTTCAGTGCGGGGACCGCCTTTATACGTCAGAATCTGACGTCTGTGGACGTCAGATTCTGACTTATAAAGACGGTCCCCGTACTGAAAGGGTTAAATTGCTATCCACGTCTGTAGCCGGTTTTAGTTTTTTGTTTGTCCTACAAAAAATTATATGTGCAAGAGACATGTGTATTAAACTTGCAAAATTGACATATATGAGGGATTCTATAATTTTAAGCTCCAGCACTGTCCACACCTTGTAATATTTATTATTGAATATTTTAATTTAATTTGATTACATAAATGCAATGAATGACCTTTATTTTACAACATAGCAATATTACAACTCAAAAAATTCTAACATAAATGTGTTTTTTGAAAGAAATATTATGTAAATTTAGCCAATTTTAGCCAAAAACCCTTGTCCCACTTTCTTAATCCCACATAAACAGGCGATTTATTCTAGACTCTGATATAATGTTAGTGCAAAACACTATCTAAAAGATTATATACAAGTTTTTAAAAATAATTTTTTTATTTTACCACTTTTTATGCAATTTATGTCTGTCCCACGTTGCAGCGACTCTCCGTAACGCTTATAGTTTTCAGGTAATTTCTATACTTTATCTGACCAAAATATCACGTGTCTGGTGCAAAACAGTTGCGCGAGACCTTCATGCAGTGAATCGTGAAAAAAAAGTATAATAAATGTGTTTTTGTTTAGAAATAATGTAAGGTTTGTACCAGTCTTTGGGTGAGTATTTTTATTCAACGTCTCTCCATAACGCGATTTTTCTCACATAAATACTGCAATTAAACTTTTAAGCACCCTACAACCTCCAAGCCTACTAGGACCTCATTTGAAAAAGACAAAAATAATCATAGTATAGCATAATACATAGATGCTATGCACGATTTAGTAAAAAAAAACGTCTCTCCATAACGCGTATTTTCTGTCTCTCCATAATAAAAATAAAAACGTTATGGAGAGAAAAAGTAGTCACAAATTACCCTTTTACTCATTTAAAAATAGCTATAAACCTTTATGAATTTGGTATTTTAACCAACAAGTGACACTTGTTGAAAAAGTAACTTTTCTTTTTGTCTTTTAAATTGTGTTAGCATCGATATTTAGTATTTGTTTATTGTCACTCCATAACAGAAATAATTGTCGTTATGGAGAGACAATGTTCGTTATTATTACTCTCCATAACGACAATAATCGTAACGGAGAGTAATTCTTATTTCATTATTTAAGGTTTATTGTCATAAAGTAATTCTTTCTAAATTAAGTGATCAACATTATAATAGCCATGTTCAACTACTTGTTATATATGGTATACTTTTGTAGAAGGGTCACTGAGAAATTAAAGTTTGAAGATTACTCCGTAACGTACCTTGGTCTCTCCATAACGGTAAATTAGTCTCTCCATAACGGTAAAAAATATTTAAATTGATAAAAATAAGCATTTAAAATTGAAATTAAGCTCTGCTGACAATGCCATGTCAATAAATAAAGCTAAGTTGACATGTGTTTAAATTTTTGACAATATTCAGACAATCTCATATTTCAAGGAAAATATCATCACTGGTGCCTAAAATTATAGAATCCCTCATATAGATTGTACATATGTACTTAAGTCATTTTCGCGCCCTTGAAGTTGTGGGTCGCGGCAGCGAGACACAACTTAATGTGCGGGAAAATTTAAATTCTATAATTTAGAATTTTAGGGGTTGGATGACTGTGATGCTGGCCCAGCATCGAGACAGCATTGGGCCAATGGCTCGTGTCATTTCTTCCCCGACGCTGACCCAAATGTGGCTTTTATGTTGGGCCGGCGTCGTAGACGGTGGACCAACATTAAGCCAAGTCCCAACATTAGATTCACGTCTCGTGATGCACAGGACATTGATCAGACGTTAACATAAGGCTCGGCCAACATCGGAAGACGTATACCACAATGCTCGGCCAACAGCGGAAGACGTTACCCCAATGCTCGGCCAACAGCGGAAGACGTTACCTCAATGCTCGGACAAGATCGGAAGACGTTACCCCAATGCTCGGCCAACATCGGAAGACGTTACCACAAAGCTCGGTCAACATCGAAACAAGGAAAAGCATTCTCAAAAGCGTCAAGAATTGGGTCATGAGAATTATAGCAATAAGGAGCTCCCCAGTGGACACAAGACGATGAATCAATTTTGGCTGAACGTTCATCCAACGCCGTAGACGTTGGATCAACGTTTAACCAACATTGATTGAACATCTTGTGTGTGCTGGGCGCGATCGTTCCTTAGTAAAACTGCCCCTGGGGCGTAGCAGGGATATTGTTTAGTGGCGATCCGGGAATGCAAGCATCAAATAAAACAGTTTCATAATTATATTTCTTGTTCAGGGTCCGACGATATTGAGGTCAGAGGTAGATGGTTCTCTGATTATTTTAACAAATTTCGAAAATTATTCCCTGACTTTTTCTTGACATTTTACAACCCTTAATTAGTGGGAAAGAGAAGGTTTTCTGGGCTATTTGGAAACTCTCTTGTCATCCACACTGGACAGGTGACTGAAAGGCGAGGTGTGGAGGTATTCAACAAACACTAGAAACTGACTCATTGTCGGCTCAATGACAATGTTGGGCCAGCGTCGTAGACATTGAGTCAACATTGTGTTAATGTATCGTTAGCCGTGTCGTCCTCTCCGAGGCCGTGGATTGATGTATTTGCTTTACCCGAAAAAGTTCAACATGGCGGTGACTGAGAGCGATCTCGACCCCAAGGTCCGAAAAATGTCCATAACTTTTTAATGACTGTGCGACCTCTGAGCTGAGCATACGGGCATGGAACTGAAATGTTACTGATTCTAAAAAAAAAAATCGACCTGATTATTCAGGGACAAGTCTTAGATATGACCGTGCAAAGAAATGTCCCACTATTTTGTACGGCTGATGTATCGTGTGTTGGGTGGCAAAAACTTTTGATTTGACACCAGCGCTGAAGAATAAATGATGATGGCAACACCCACACGTGTTAATTTGGAATGACTCTCAATTGTATTGAATAATTGTATGTAGGCTAGGCTATTGGATAATTTATAAGCCTACGTTATAGGCCCTATATATAATACATAAACATATTCATTAATAATAAACGATATTTTTGAATGGTACAGACACCGCCACACTACTAATAAGCGCTAATAAAAGTATTCGAACTTTATTCCTCTCATTTTGAAAGTAAGGAGGAAATCACGAGCTGCTACAGATTGGCAATAACATGGTTATTAACGGAATATTTGAGTAATGTTGAGTCACTCGTCATGTGGCTGGGGATAGGGTCTACTGGAGAGAGGACTTTGACCAGTGCCTGATCAATCTCGCTGCTTATCAGCTCCGGCCGGCCATGCCTCAACCCAGTAAACACAAAACATTTGTATAACATTTATACAATGCTGAACCAACGTCGAAGAAGTTGGACCGACGTTGTATAAATGTTATACAAATGTTTTGTGTTTGCTGGGAAACCTCACACGAACTCAGGTGAATATCATATGGCCATGTGTCATCAAACACAGTATTTGTGTAGACTCTATGTCAACCCATACAGCGCTAAAATAATCAATTAAAATTTTCAGTCACTTGAAGTTGTGTTTCGCTACCGCGATCCACAACTTCAAGTGATTGAAAATTTCTGTGATTTGCAAAATTCAAGTCCCAAAATATATCAGTGTTTCAAGATTTAAAGCATATTTTACTTTTAACAACTGATTATACAGGTGCTAATAAAACACAGAATGTCTACTGTAGTGTCCTAAGGGTTGACCATTTCAATGCAGAAATATTTGTATATAAAATTATATAAACCAAGAGACCAAATTCGAAATTATCACAAGTTCCGCTTCATTTGAATACCTATAGATGTTATGTGTCAATTGTTTAATTCTGTCAGTTTGGGAATCGTATTTAGACGTCTATATTGACGCCAGATTATTGCGCTGAAAGGGCTAAACAATCATTTGCATTCAGAATCTAGGAAGGAGGGGTGGACAAATTTAATTGTCTTAAAGTGGCTGTAAACTTGATAGGTTTTTGCTATTTCACAGTGCCAGTGGCACCGTGAAATAAAAAGTAAACACCGTTTATCAGCTGAGAAAATCAAAAATTTAAAAATAAAAATTACGGGAGTAAAATTAATTTTAATTTGACATCTCTTTCTAATTTTAGATCCGCCCCTGGTATAACCATTATAGACTAGAATTAAAAGTGATATCAAGTGAACAAGAATATTGCTGGGTGACATGTTAGGCTTGGTATAAATCTATCTACATGTTTACAGGTACTTATATGAATCACGAATACATATTTATTGCCACCAAACCCCCCCCCCCCTCCCGTTGTTTATAAAAGTCGGGTTAACAAATATATGGTGTATAAATATACACGATGAAACTATTCCTACCCAGCAAACATGATACGTTGGCCCGACGTCGGTTTACTGATGGGCCAACGTCGTAGACGTTGGTCCAACAGTGAACCAACGTTGGGCCTTATTTGTACCTATATATATAAAGCGCTAAGTCAAATAATTTACTTATTTACACACTTGAAGTTGTGTCTCGCTACCGCGACCCACAAATTCAAGTGTGTAAAAAGTCTGTACAATATTCGAATCAAAATATATCCTATTATATGCTAATATATATATGCTAAATATAAGGCTGATTTCCCTTATACATTTTCTTATTTAAGGGACAAAACGAAAAGACTAAAAACTGATATAGACGAAATCAGCACTTTAAGGTTTAAAATAGGGGCCTATATGGTTTGGCAACAAACACGAGGGGTTCCTTTGACGGTCTGAGTACGCCACCTCTTGGTCATGGAGGCTCCCCACATTTGTCTAGGTATTTTGTGGATAAAATTGAAACTATATCCGTTCCAACTTTCCAGATAAAGTACAGAATATTCCACAAGTGCAAAAACCAGAAATTAGATCCACGCGTCAGAAGATGACATTAAAAAGCTTATTTTGAGCTCATCGTCAGAACCATGTGATCTGGACCCCATTCCTACAAGCGTGTTGAAAAATTGTCTTGACATATTAATAACTCCCATCACCGACATAATTAACATTTCAATGAAAACTAGTACATTTCCTCAAAATTTCAAAGAAGCTCATGGAAAACCACTACTGAAAAAAACATCTCTTCCTGAAAACGAGGTGACAAATTACAGGCATGTATCTAACTTGAGTTTAATTTTCAAAATCTTAGAAAAGTTAGTAGCCAATAGGCTGCAAGCTCATATAAAAAAATAACCTTTCTAATCCATTACAATCGGCCTACAGGACACATCATTCTACAGAATCGGCTCTACTGAAAGTACATAACGATATCATTATTAGTATGGACAAGGGTGAAATTATGGCTCTGACCTTGCTTGACTTGTCGGCCGCTTCCGACAACATTGACCATGCTACATTAACAGATAGACTTTCAGATTGGTATGGAATATCTGGCCAGGCGCAAATTTGGTTTTCTTCTTATTTGCAAAATAGGCACCAATCCGTAAAAATTAAAGCCACAGGGCTCTGTGCTAGGATTAGTGCTTTTTACTTTGTACACTACACCACTCAGCGCTATTATATCTAGTTTTGACGATGATCTCAAATTTACATGTCTCTATCAGTTTCAAACGCTAAGGAATCGCTTGAGAAGTTACAACATTGTTTAACGGGTGTGTCGGCCTGGATGACAGGATCTAAGCTGAAGCTTAATCCTAGCAAGACAGAATTTCTTCTTATTGGGACCAAACTTCAATGAGAAAAATTCTTGAATAATTTCCCATGCTTAATTCTAGGTCAAGAAACAAATCCATCTACATCAGCTATCTTGGTGTACTATTCGACAGTAGCCTCAATTTCCGAAAACACATATTCCAAACATCTAGGGCATGCTTCTATCATATCCATGACCTGTATCAAATTAAAAAAAGTCTGTCCTTAGATCTTGCCAAGCAAATTGCAGTGGCACTCGTCAGTAGTAAGTTAAATTATTGTAACTCCCTTTTTCACAATATGCCATAAAAGGATATAGCTAGATTACAAGGCGTTCAAAACTGCGTTGCAGGAGTGGTAACCAAGGCCCCACGATTCAGTCGTTCGTTGTAATTCTAAAAGGATTACATTGGCTTTCTGTCAAGTTTCGCATTCATTTTAAAATATGCGCAATAACTTTCCAATACCTAAAAGACAACCAACCTGCATATATCTGGCTGACTTACTTGTTCGGCCGAAATGCTCAAAATATCTATGCTTCAGAAATTCAAATAGATTTGTTGTTCCTCGTATAAAGACTAAGACTGGTTCAAGAGCTTTCTCTATATCTGGTCCAGCTTTATGGAACGCCCTGCCTATGCCAATACGTAATGCCAAAACAATCTTAACATTCCGGCAATTACTTAAATCTCACCTATTTGACCTGGCTTCCCCACTCTAGTCCCTCAGCAGCCCGGCTCCCTGTTGACGAACCTGCTTTGGCTTCGATTATGACACATGATCACGCTAAGGATTTGTGTGCCTCTGAGCTCGGTCCGCTGAGGATATAGGCGTTATAGAAGTTTTATTGATTGATTGAACATAATTGTAGGAAAACAGCAAAAACCTAATTGACTCAACACATTTGTGAAAATATATGCCTATTTGCACAGTTTCAGCAACACCTTAATGGCCATGATAGCATATCTCGTACCATGTATTTTTATTTGTTTTTTTAAAGAAAATTTATAACCCACACGCATGCATGATATGCAAGATATTTTAAGCTGTTTTCGACTTGACCCTGCCGTGACATTTATATAATCCCAAGGTCATGGCAATGTCAAAATATAACATCAGAGTGCTATATATTTGTCTATTTCTGCCATATCAAACAGTGTTGATCTCAGGGGTGATTTGAAGGGGATGAAAAAACCCTCCACCCCTTATAACTTATCCTTGATAAACTTGATATCCTTGTAGCCTCTCGGGGGTGATTTGGTGTACATACATAATTTTCCGATGGGATTTGATTTTGTTTGAGCAGTGAAAGGGGATATGATTTCCCGATGATGGGATATCATTTTGCAAGGCCTATGCCCAATAAGCTATGGGATATGATTTTGTTTCGCGAACTTCCTGTGAACGAAACTGATTTGCCGATGGGATATGATTTTGCTTGACACCAGGGCCATGAGTATCGGGGTAGCAAAGAATAAAAATTCTAACTGTCCAGCGCGCAGGTGTAAACAGCAAGTTGCAAGATCGTATCTTGCATGTTACTTCTTGTTTTCTTGTTTTTGTGTTTTGATCAAATTATGATATCACCAGAATGAGTTTTAGTCAAAGAACTGTTGAACGAATTCAAAACTTTGTAATACATTTTTTGCCTTTATTTTAGTCCAGTGGAATAATTTAGTTACCCTTAAGGAAAACACCGCTCATTTATTCAATGGGCGATAAAATGTGAATACAGAAATCAGGTCGCCATCTGTAACTTTAAGTTGAGAATTGAGAATATTTTGAGAATATTTATCAGTTTATCAAGGGTAAACCTTTCAGCATGATACAATCATTACATATACATATATGAAATCAATTGAGTTCAGGCCAATTAGGGCCTACTGATTTAGCCCTGAATACAAGGCTATTCCGCCCGAGCTGCATAGCCTTGAATCCACCTAGGCCCTATACGTAACTATAGTCTATAGAGTATATCCTGGGTTTCAGCTGTATGCGAGTATAGTGAGCAGTGACAACAGATAGAGTCGCTGGTTCACTGTAATTAGTTAGGAGCTCAGACGGCAGAAGCCGGATTTTTCTCTTTAGCTGGCATCAAGGCTATGCAGCTACTGATTGACTGTCGACTGCAGTTGCCAGCTGCGGTCTGGCCTTATCGCCAGTCACAGACATGGCTGACCAGCGCTTTATAGAAAAAAAACACTTATACCCTGGCCTGGGCCACAATTATTTTAGTAAATTTGTAGCGCATGTTTTTCATTGATTTCTCCGTCAATTTACAATTATAAACAGATTTCCTTGAAATTTAGCACATGCCATTTTCAAGTCATATCCTAATATCTATAAAAATAGCGAAAAATTATATTGAATATGTCAAAAGATGTCATAAAATTCCAAAATTAGTTTAATGGGTTTATAGAGGGACGTCATAATTTCAATTTACTACATGTCAAATAGTCTAAGTTTTGAAATACCCCGGTAGGCCCTACTGCATATAATTTCAGGAAATTTTCAGGGATGTTAGGATTCTGTTGAAATATGATTTTTTACAAAATCGCTTGATAATTGACGTGGAAATTACTGAGAAACACATGCTACCAGTTGGTTAGTTGTGGCCTAAGGAGTATGTTTGATGTTTTTTGGGTCGCGTTAAGAAAATATAAGCAATTCAAGGTTCGAATCGAGTATAATAGACGGCCGACAAAATCAGGGGTGGCCCAAGCTGCTGCAATTCACATTTTATGAAAATTTAGGCCGAATTTTGCGACTAAATGGCGCATGCCATCTGTTAAGTTTTATTTTGCTACTGGCTACTTCACTTTTGCTACATAAATTTTTTTTGACACTCTTGAAAATGGAAAAATTTCTAAAGTCTTTTAACAACATTGAGGTCCCTGACAGTGGCTAACAGTAACCATACATGACGTTTTTTTATAATGCAAGTCTATGGATTGCCTCGTTTACACTTTACAGTATTACAGGCTTCCATTAACTGTCATTGCAACACTGTTGTACAGATAGCATGGATAGGCTCTCCTTGTTTTCTAGTCTTAACCACTTGAGTACCATACATGACCAAAATTTTGGTAATGATATTGCAATGCAAACGACCCCATGACCAAAATATAATGTTATCTAGCACCGATATTTATAGATAATGACAAAAAGGGCCAGAAAAATGTCCTTTTAAAATTACATCTCCCTTGTCCATGACTCCACCCAACCTCACCAATTGGTGCCACCAGACAAAATCATCACAAGTAAGTATATTAATAAAAAAACAAAAAATACTGCTAATATGATTGCGCAAATTCACTCTTGACAGTTATGAACCATTGTGATCATTGAGCCAAACACTTGCGAAGCTGCTATTATTCACCGAATATTCACCTATGTTCACTTTTCTACCCTATCAGCTTAGTTTTATTTAATTTTGAATTCCACATGCCACTATATTTCAAATGAATTAGCATAAAATAACGAAGCTATTTACAATACAAATCTGCAAAATGCTGTAATTTTTTAACCAAATCACTTACAAAGCTGGTTTAGGTGTTTACACTCTTGTTTTCCGACCCGTGGAATTTGTCTTCACTGATTGTGTACACTGCATATCCATCTAATTAGCATTATTTTATATAAAGCAGCTTAATTATTGATAAAGCTGTGGTTTTTTTTTTAATACATCTATTAGATAGTGCCATAGTAGGCCTGTTCATAGTTTGTCCTGATTATTTCTTTTTTAAAAGTGTCTTGCTTGACTGCTAATAATCTTACTTATTTTTTCCAGATCCTGGTTTTGGTTGTTCTGCTGGCCTGGGTATATTTATTTTTGGCGGGCCGCCACGTATCTCTCAGGTTTATAGATTGAGGACCATGGTGCTCCACTGATGACAAAGCATGGAGGTGGTGAATGAGAACGCTTACTTACTCAGTAACTTTGAAGTTTATCAGCTGCTGAATGACATTCAATCTGGGAAGGGTAAACCGGGGAAAAAGCAGCCTCATTTAGCCACTATATCATACTCTGCTCAGAAATACCTGGAGAAGACGCCGTGCCGCGATCAAACTCCAGAAATTATTCAGACTTTTATGCAGGCTTTGATGCCATACAATTTGAATAAAGCTGAGAAGTTACAGCTGTTGAATCAGCGGCCGACGACAGCTGTGGAGATTCAGCTGTTGATTGAGGAGAGCGAGGAGCGGTTAACAGAGGAGCAGATTGACGAGCTCCTGGAGCTGATCGCCAACACTTTACCCGGGGATCCTGTCGACGAGGAGATGCAGGTTGACGCTGACAACTCATAGGCTCTCGTTCACACAACACTATCCGTTATGGAGGAATTATCTGAAGAAACAGTAACTTATTATCTGTTGTTATTACCCACCACTCTGGTTGTGCTGGTGTTCTTTCTCATTATCAAATGGATAGGTAGAGAACTATTCACAAACAATTGAAATGTAAGAATAGGCAGGTTTTCTGCAGCTGTCTGCATTCCTAAACTACACATAATATAACTGAACTAATTCTTAGATTATTAACCTTTGTCCTGCTATGCCCGGATATATACGGGGCTAAGGATGTTTTAGATCAATAAAAATATCACTTAATTTTCCTAAAATAATTTTTAATAGATGCTTTGTTGATCCAATAATTTAATTTTAGACATGTCTATTTTTCATAAATAGTAATATTTTTCTTCTTTGAAGCTGGAAATTGCGTTAGCAATTCCAGCTTCAAATGACGAAAAATACAATTGAAGCCATTCAGCAGGACAAGGGTTAAGTTTAATAATACCTGTTGCTACTAGTTGACTGTTATTTAGTTATCAACATTTTTACAATTTTAAATTTAATCTGTGTGAGTGACTGCAAACCTAACTAATCTTCTTTTTCAATTAATTAAATCTCTGACAAATATGTGTCTTTGCTCATGTATAATTAACATTTTAAAGGAATAAAGTTATTTCATTTAAAATGATTAAATGATGTAAGATTTATAGTGTGTAACCAAAACCTGATCTTCTACTTTTTGATCCAGTGATCATTACCCTTTTGGACACCATGTACCTTATTAAAACAAATTGTAATTTAAGGGGAAATGTTTATCTGTCATATGCGGATGTTGTGAGCTTCCATTTCATATTATTTTTGCACCTTATGTATTTATAAAAAACATTTTCATATACTTTAGGATGACTTTTTTGGCAGTATTTCATCCCTGAACATGACTGAACAGATGTATTACTGCCGCAATTTCCACCGCAGCTGATAAAAATATCAAAATTTATTAAAATGAGTAAGTGTAATATCTGAAATAAAAACAGTGCTATATCATAGGTCTATTTCATTTGATATGTTACATTTTTGTATGTTATCATGTTTATTCACCTTTGACATATAATGGTGATAAACATTAGAAGAAATACTTCTTGAGAGACTTATAAAATATAAACATTAGATGTTACATTTTACAATATTTTGCAGATTGTTTTGTTGGCAACATTTTTGTGAATCAATGCATACTTTTGTGTAATTCACAGCTCTAATGTCTGATAATTTCTATTTCTTTTCTGAAACAAAGAACATTTCAAATGAGAATTAGATATATTTTGTTTAAAAGCATACTTGTTTTTAATAAAATATTTTGACATATTGTTCTCTTTTTTTATCATATTGGAATTTTCCTTTAGAATTTTTTACTATTTCCTAGGGAGCAGACTCGTCAATTGGACTATGTTTTGACAGTCACATGTCCCTGTTAGCTGGTCCCTACTGTATTGACTGTCCTGTAGGAGTTTTGTGAGACAGTAATTTTACAAATGGGATAGAAATACCGGTTGATAATTTAGATCCAGCAATGTCATAAATACAGTTCCATGCAGGGTTGTGGTCAGGTACAGGCGACTGTACCTAGGTACAGGTCCAGGTACGCAAAAAATATTCAGGTACAGGTACGTGTATTCACAAGAGTACCTAGGTACAGGTACAGGTACTTTGCCATAGGTACAGGTACAGGTACTTTTTAGTTTTATTCACGAGGCATCACTGCTACCTGTAGCAACAGTTGTAGTGCGCTTATATACTTCTATATTGTAATTTATTAATAACTGTTAATAACATTGTAGAAACACCCAGGATGTTAGAAAATTGTAATAACTGGTAATATTGATTTGGCACGGATTAACAAAGAAACAACATGTCAGGTAATATATGAGCGCTTATTACGCATATATATGCGACATCCGTATTTAGTAGAAGGCAGAGTGTGGTTAGATAATAGCCCTGTTTGAAATAAGGTCAATAAACTGGACACTGGGACATAATCAGTGATGCTTTGCATAGGCTTGTATGTAACAAGATATATATGCATATCCTGCCTGGATCCCACACACTAATCTGATAAGGAGGACTGGTTACAATGCATTATACTCCCAGCTATGGGAACTATAATTTCAATTGAAAATTACTTGGATTTGTGAAATGTATGTCTCAATGTATATATTAGAGTAGCAAATTTAAATATAATTTCTTTTTCGTAAACTGATTACATAAATGCTAATAAAATGTACAGGAACTTATATAGTCGATATCAGTTCACAAAGGGTTAATTAAATAAACCCCTCGATTTGGCTGCAATAGCCAGCGGGTGGCAACTTGTCCTCCTTTGATCTGATTCCGGGATGTTCATACAGCGGCCTTATCGCTATCCACCCTGGCTGACATAAAAGCAGTGTCCAACAAACACAGGCATTAAACCAGTGTCGGTTTATTGCTGGCCCTGCGTCGCAGACGCTGATACAATGTTATAACAACCTTGGTTGAATGTCTCATGTTTTCTGTACATTAACCAGGCCAACACGTGGTATGGAGCCAATGTCGGGTTATTGCTGGCCCCCGTCTGAGATGCCGGCACAACATCAACCCAACATTGTTGTGATGTCTCGTGTTTGACGCTTCCACGTAACACGTGTTCACTTACAATAGCCATCTTACCCAGGCAAGCTCTATCACCTGAAGATCCAAGCAAACATCCCGACAAACACGACCCGGGTCAGTGGATCGTTCTGACTGTTGTGTTCATTCAGACAATATTGGATGTTGGGCTACGTCTGCGACAATAACCCGTCATTGAACTGACATTTGTTGCACAATGTGTGCTTCCTCAGTTCCTGGGATTACAAGAGCAAGCCTACTATTTTCTGTGTTCAGAAAGACGCGTGTGCTCTAGTAAGTGATATTATCAGGCTGGCGCTACCCTTGATTGATTTATAATATGAATAATATAGGCCTGAGTGCCAGATAGGCCTAATAGTAGACACCAAATATATTTCTTAATATATTTCATAATTCAAGTAACGTTACATTATTTAGAATGATCTTACAATTCACAGACTTGGTTGGTGTGAATGTTTAAAATCCGATATATAATAATGTGTAGAATCTCATAAATGTACCTGACATGTAGGCCTACCTGAATTGTACCAGATTTTTTCAAGTACTTTGCCACCAGGTACAGGTACAGGTACCAGATACTTCCTGTTCATGAGGTTCAGGTACAAGTACCCGAAAAACTGTACCTAGGTACAGGTACATGTACCTGACCCCAACCGTGGTTCACCTCACCACAGCCTTCTCCTTGTTTACCCACAACTCATGTTTCGATTACAGTTTCATGTGTTTTTCTCAGCACTTGCTAACAAGATTTTAAAAGTAAAATATGTCGGCAATCTGTGAGGTTTCTGAAGCAGATCTCGAAAACTACTGAGTTGATAAGTCATATTGCACATGTATAGGCCTACATGATCTCTAACGTGCCTGCTCAGGTTTTTGGACCTTGAACTTGAAGCTGACCTAATTTAGAGCATCAGTTTATCCGATTAAAATAGTTTGCAGAATATCATGAAAACCGCTTAAGATAGCTACACCTTTTACACTATAAAACAAAATGTGGGGTTTCAGGAGAGGATGTAGGCCTACCCTGAAAAAATTTGACTTTATCAAATTCAAAATGGCCGCGTATCACCCATTATTTACTTTCACATGCAAGATAATTAGAAAACCGTGCTAGATGGCTAGACCATTACTATTAGACAAAATGTGATGTTTCAGGGAAGGATTAATCCTTAAAATTGTAAACTTCGTAGAATTCAAGATGTCCGACAGTCTGCCTTTATTTACCTCAATAGGCCTATTATCAGGTGAGCTGTACTACATAGCTAGACCATTGAGTAACAAAATGTGAGGCTTCAGGGGAGCATGCAACCTAAAAAATCAACCTAATCAAATTCAAAATGGCGGCCTGCCTGCCATTATTTACTTTTATATGCCCGATATTTGGTAGACTGTGTTAGATGGCTAGACCATTAATAACTATAAAAAAGTTTCAGTAGTGGGTGCAACTCGAAAATTTTTAACTTCATAAAATTCAAGATGACCTACCTTCGGCCATTATTTACTTTAAATTATAAATTAAATTATAATTTGGAGCGGGAGTGCCTGGACATCTGTAGTCTTATATGACACTTTTCATCCGCACCCCGTCGAGAAAGGGGGATTTTAGTCGCCCCAGGATTCCCTCCAGCATCCTGCGTCAAGCTTTTTGTGGGCGCTAAAATTAATTGTCAATTTAAAAAAAAAATTAACATCACATTCCTAGCAACATGGGGATGTGCAAGAGATATTTTAATGATGCTACCGAAATGCCGTCAGAGGTCAACTCCACTTTTTTGTGGGGTTAAAAACTTCAAGTAAAAAATTGGTCAAATTTTATATCACATTCCTCACAATATGGAGATGTGCAAGTGATTTTTTCAAAGTTTTACTGAAATTCAAAATGGCCGCCATGGATTAACTTCATATTTTTAGTAGGTGCAAAAACTCAAATATTGAAGTCAGAAATAATTCAAATTTTACAATTACATTACCTGATTACCCACTATGTAGAAATGTGCAGGTGATCTAAAATGGCCACCACAATTAGTCGATCTTTTAAATATTTGTGATCGCAAAAACTGTTAGCCTAATTTATGGCAGGGATGATAGGACTTCAGGCCTCTTGTTATATACAGCTAATTTCACTCACTGCAATGTTTTTTTTAAATAGTGGCTGTGATGGGTGTTGTGAGGCCATTTTAGAACAATAAACTTCTATGTTAGTCCTATTATGAGCTATTTTGTCCTATTTTTGTCCTATTTAACCATAGTGGCCATATCCTATTTTCCTATTTTTTTGGGACCTGTCCTCACTTGACGGCCTGATAATATTATAACATATTTTTATATTTATATAGGTATTTATTCTACTCTGGCGGAGGGATACGGGCGTTGGGACTTGCGAGGGGCTACAAATTGTGCAATGGTTTTACAATTTGTAAGGTTCCTCTGTTCGCTGGTGTGAAATTCTCTCTACGAGAGTGGACTTATTATCAATAATTGCTGTGACATTTCAGTTTCTGGTGGTCAGTTTGACCAATTATATTTATATATGACTAGATTATTTCTTGCCATCGCCATCATAGATCACTATCAAGGGACCGTCGTGGAAATAAATGTTCTCACCAGGAAACTTTTCTGTGTTTTTATTCCCTGGTGACCATGATTGGCAACCCATGATTTTATGTAGGGTACCGAGTACCTGTATTTATACTAATAATCATGTTTTGTTTTCATATATGTTAATGGTTTACTGAATAAATCCAACTTCTTGTTGGTGACTGTCAGTATAGGCCTACTTACGTACCCCACATTTGCCTGGGCTAATACTCATCAACAACTTTTCTCCCATTCTGTTAACCAGTGGTAACTTATTCAAATCATTCTGGAGTAGTCACTTCATAATATAAAATTGCATCACCAGCAAAAAGTCTGACTTTGGGAGAGAGAGATTGGGGTAGGTCGTTGATAAAAATCAAAAACAATAGACCCTTGCGGTACATCCACAGATACATACAAATACAGCTACTTCCCCGAACAATCACATGTGCAGACTGAAACTCACCGTCACCCAGTCTGTGTGCGACTTCAACAATGCAGGCCGAAATGCTGAACACGTCATCTCCTCCTCAATTTCAACCTGTAAACCACACATGAACCCCACTGTAGGCATATATATAGGCTATAGGCCTACTGATGCACTCTCTATCCGTTGTAGCCTATAAATAAGTGTATGCACTGCACTACAAATGTCAGTTTCTTTCCTCGTGAGGTCATGTACACGAGTGATCTAGCCAAGTAGGCTAGGCCTAAACAATGGCTTTGGGCGAGCGCAGCGAGCCGGTCATCGCTAAAATAATTATGTGATCATAATGATATTAGGCGACGATCAGTGAAATTTCAAAAAATTTAAGTGGTCCGTCACAAGTAAATATTAGGAATCAGTGAAGCGAAACGGCTGACTTGCCTTCCAATTACATTATGAGCGCTTTGTTTTAAAAAAACATTTGATAAAGTTTACAATTGTAATGTCAATTTCCTAGTGTCGCCGCCTATGAGACATAATATTATGTGATACTGTCGCTGGATTATAGACGGCTAGTTTCAGTTTGTGTTGCTTGTGATGATGTCAAAGCCAAGCAAACAGCTGTCAAATTCGTATTATATAGGTATTTTTGGGGCGATTAGTCTAATACTTTGACCCATTAGAAGTGTTTATTTTATTATATATATGGCATAGTACCACTTTAGGCCCACCTGGGCTTAAACTTATAGACCCACCTCTGTGGTGTTTTATATGGAAGTGGGTCTATTTATATTACCTATTACCCGGGTAGCAACTGTAAAATCATGAATTATCCTTCTTAAATCATTAAATAATCTTAAAAACATGCTATAAAGGAAACGTCGCCATGTCTGTCATCGGTCAGTGTCAGTGGTCATGTCTGTATGTGAATTTAGGATGCCCCACTTCCAAACAGCCCTCACTTCCGCCTTATACATCATTGGAAAGTGAGAAGTATGAAATGCTTAAAGGGTTATGTGAATATTCATCACCTGTCTTGAGTTGTCGGCAATTTGTCCAGCTGTATGAGTTGTAGCGTGTCATTTATGATTAACTCATCCATTACTGAGTAGGCCTGTGCCGGCAATGACCTTTAGGCCCTTAATCTTCTAAGGAAATCTTGATGTCGAAAAATTAATTGTAATAAATGACGTATATGAGTATATGAATGATAATATTATCTATGCTATTCTGTCATTTAGTATTAAATAAACATCTTTAATTTGTGTGTACTAAATGACGGATATGAGTATATGAATTATAATATTATCTATAATATTCCGTCATTTAGTATTAAATAAACATCTTCTATTTCTAAACATCCCAAAGGGTTAACAATTATAGACCCATTTCCCATAAATTATATATTATTTGAAAATAATGAATATTGGGGTGATTAATGGGTTGCAAATAATAGGCCCACTTACAGTCACTTAGATATGGCAGGTGGGCCTAAAGTGGGATTAGTACTAGTCCCACTTTAGGCCCACCTACCATATCTAAGTGACTGTAGGTGGGCCTAAAGTGGGATTAGTATATAAGGGAAATATTATAGAATCTTTAAACATTGAAATTATAGATTTCCCTCTGGGGAAAAGTCCCCTGGGGAAAAGGGTTTTCTTTTGGGGCCCGGGTTGAATCAGCAAATAGGGGCTTGGATAATGTTTTGGGGGTAAATGGAGAATCTGAAAATAAATTGGTTGAGGGTAATTAAAGGGTTTAAAAGAATAGGCCCACTTACAGTCACTTACATATGGTAGGTGGGCCTAAAGTGGGATTAGTACTAGTCCCACTTTAGGCCCACCTGCCGTATCTAAGTGACTGCAAGTGGGCCTAAAGTGGGATTAGTATATAAGGGAAGTATTATAGAATCTTTAAACATTGAAATTATAGATTTCCCTCTGGGGAAAAGTTCCCCTGGGGAAAAGGGTTTTCTTTTGGGGCCCGGGTTGAATCAGCAAATAGGGGCTTGGATAATGTTTTGGGGGTTAATGGAGAATCTTAAAACAATCATTTTTAGAGTGATGAAAGGGTTGAAAAGAATAGGCCCACTTACAGTCACTTAGATATGGTAGGTGGGCCTAAAGTGGGATTAGTACTAGTCCCACTTTAGGCCCACTTCCCATATGTAAGTGACTGTAGGTGGGCCTAAAGTGGGATTAGTATATAAGGGAATTATTCTAGAATCTTTAAATATTTAAATTATTGATTTGCCTCTGGGGAGAAGTTCCCCTGGGGAAAAGGGTTTTCTTTTGGGGCCCGGATTGAATCAGCAAATAGGGGCTTGGATAATGTTTTGGGGGTTAATGGAGAATCTTAAAAAAAATTGATTTATGGTAATTAAGAGGTTAAAACGAATAGGCCCACTTACAGTCACTTAGATATGGTAGGTGGGCCTAAAGTGGGATTAGTACTAGTCCCACTTTAGGCCCACCTGCCATATCTAAGTGACTCCAGGTGGGCCTAAAGTGGGATTAGTATATAAGGGGAATATTCTACATTCTTTAAATATTTAAATTATTGATTTCTCCTCGGGGAAAATTTCCCCTGGGGAAAAGGGTTTTCTTTTGGGGCCCGGGAATAATCAGCAAATAGGGGCTTGGATAATGTTTTGGGGGTAAATGGACAATCTTAAAACAATGCTTTTCATGGTAATTAAAGGGTGGAAAAGAATAGGCCCACTTACAGACACTTAGATATGGTAGGTGGGCCTAAAGTGGGATTAGTACTAATCCCACTTTGGGCCCACCTGCCATATCTAAGTGACTGCAGGTGGGCCTAAAGTGGGATTAGTATATAAGGGGAATATTCTACAATCTTTAAATATTTAAATTATTGATTTCCCTTTGGGGAAAAGTTACCCTGGGGAAAAGGGTTTTCTTTTGGGGCCCGGGAGTAATCAGCAAATAGGGGCTTGGATAATGTTTTGGGGGTAAATGGACAATCTTAAAAGAATGAGTTTTCTGGTAATTAAAGGGTTAATACGAATAGGCCCATTTACAGTCACTTAGATATGGTAGGTGGGCCTAAAGTGGGATTAGTACTAGTCCCACTTTAGACCCACCTACTATATCTAAGTGACTGCAGGTGGGCCTAAAGTGGGACTAGTATATATAGTAATTATTCTACAATCTTTAAACATTTAAATTATTGATTTCCCTCCGGGGAAAAAATCCCATTGGGAAAAGGGTTTTCTTATGTGTGGACACGTGCTATTGAACAAGTCCGTGATCGTTGTCCACACCCCACCCCGTCATTTAGTTCATATCTTGAGCAATCTTTCGTATTTTCAGACACCGTCGAATCCTGAGATTGACGAGAGGTGGGCCTGGGCGGCTCTAGAAGTGTAAACCCAGGTGGGCCTAAAGTAGGACTTTGCCATATATATTTTATCTTGGTTTTCATTAAAAAAAGTATCGCAATATTTATTTGTTTGGGATTAAATGTTGAATGAATCACTGCTATTTTAAGCGACGACTCTCTCTCGGCAGTCGCTGAGTCTCAGCGACTGACTGAGTCGGCGCAGACGCAGTGTTCCAAAAGCTGGGCAGTCTAGCCTAGGCCCTAGGGGGGTCAATCCGTACAAACGCTTCACAATGCACCTCAAAAAAGTCTATCAAATTAAAAGTGTTTTTTTATAAAATATCTTTTTACTGTTTTATGCCATAAAACCGAAAAAGGATATTTTATAAAAAATATGGGAATTTATTGTAGGCCTACTTGTAGAAAACATTAATTCAAGAATTTATCCAATTATGTTTTATTTGTGCTTGTTTTTTTCGTCGCCCTCGATCACTTTTTTAAAAATAGGGCAAAGTTTTATTTTTTTCTCCCTCATTAGATTTTGAATTTTTTCTCATTTAAAACAGAGAAATAAAACATAGTGGCCTAAGATGGGGTTTACTGTACTGGCTAGTTTCAGTCAATCATCGAAAGTAATAAATATGATGGAATTCCTGGGGGAATTCCAGTCAATTCCCATCACCTGATCACTACTTATTATCCCTTAAGCTTAGAGCACTGATGTCGACTACAGTAGACATTCTTTTTATTAGCACATACATGTATCACCCCTGATAGCCAGATGTTAAAAATAAAATATACCTTCAATCTTGAATTACTGTATATTGTGGGACTTAAATTTGACAAATAACACAAATTTTCAGTCACTTGAAGTTGTGTATCGCGGTGGCAAGACACAACTTCAAGTGACTGAAAATGTTTATTCAATTTAAATTGAATAGCTCAGTGCTGAGGGTTATACTAAAACATAATATACATCTGTATAACATCCTGGAAAATAGAATTTATGAGATCTATAAATGTTATATTTTTGTTTTTAGGATGATAATTGACTGACCACGATGAGTTTTGTCCCGCTAGCCATTGAGATTATCAGCGTGTGCTGTCTGGCGGCGTATCTCCTTCACCGATATGGTGACTGGAGGAAGCAGCATTTAGCCGTCACTATAGCTACGTTTGTCGCCTGGTATTTCTCGTTGATGATTGTATTTGTTCTTCCGCTGGATGTATCAAATGTAAGTATCACTTAAACTCTCTGCTAGTATACAAGGGTTATTTATCAAATTTTATTCTGTTTGCGATGGAAATTATGACAATTTTGAAGAGCCTTATTATATTGTTTTCGGTGCTCGATTTTGAGGAGAGCCCGGGTGCCCGAGGCTCCCAAATTTTATGCAGGGCTCTCTCTTACAGTGTTTCATGTAGGATTCAAAAGGGGCATGGCGCCACCAATCATTGTGGGCACCTTATCATGCCGCCGGGCACCCAGTTGACTCGGTTCGGCATTTCCAACACCCCATCGCCAGTTATTACCTCTATATACACAAGTCATTATCAGGTATTGTGTCATAGGTGTGAACGCGAGACGTCAGTGATCGGGGTGTTTTTCAATGTGACAATGGCCTGGGGAATTAAATATGACGTAACTATAGTTCAATAAGGCACTTCACTGTCTGAATATTAGAAGGGCAACATGGCGCACCTGAAGGGCAACATGGCACACATGAAGGGCAACATGGCGCTCACAAAAGGCAACATGGCGCCATGTTAGAAATGGCTAGATGAAACACTGTATTAGCTGAATAACTGTGCCCTTGTGGCTCGCTAAATTTTGGCCTAATGCTTCTATTTAACACAGGTCAATTCATTTCGGGCACTCAAATGAAATGATGGGCTCTGTAGGTTTTCAAGGTGGGTGCCCTGCTGGCTCTCACCTCAAATCTTCCAAAATCAAGCACTGGTTTTTACAATTTTTTCTTCAACAAATTTTATTTTACATATGCTACGTGATGCATAATGTAATGAACAGATTAAGTACCTTAAAATTGTGTGTTTAAGTTATTTTTTATTATTCTTCATGAATGTTTCTATCATAATAAAATGATTATGTATAAAGATGTTTTCTTTTTTGTAGACCTGCTACAGACAATGTGTAGTTGATCACCAATATTTACACACCACCACTCAACATCCAGAGAATCATTCCACCACCACATCGAACGTCACTGAGATTTCACACTTATCCATCGAGTCTCACACCACATTACCCAGTGAGACGTCAGACATTGTAGTCCCAGATATAGAGACGCTGTGTAACAAGCCGTGGAGTTATGTGCCGCCTCACATTCTTCCCACACTGTGGCACGTGGTCTACTGGACGTCACAGGTTCTCACTTGGTAAGAGTCAAGTGGTAACCCTTATAACCATTTTAACCCTTAGCACACTGATGTCGACTACAGTTGACAATAGTATTGTTTTCTTATCTTTTATTGGTCTTGTATAACCAGGTTTAAAAAAAATAAATATGTCTCAAATCTATGATAATCATATACATTTCAACCTAGATTTTGCAAATTAAACCGACACAACTTCAAGTGGCTGAAAATTTAAATTTCTTGGCTCAGTGCTCTGAGGGTTAACAGTGCTGAATTATTTTTTGCCATGGAGACCGAAATTATTTTTTTCAATTTGAAATCATCATAAATATCTTAGTTATTTCTTTCAGATTCATTTGAGTTCCTATTTTATGGGTCTGTGGCCATTATTGATATTTTCACTATTACAGTGCCGGCAGCAAATTTAGCCATAAGAATCTGACGTCTACAGACGTCAGATTTTCATGTCTAAAGTCGAGTAGACATCAGATTCTGATGTCTAAAGTTGATCCCCGTGCTAACCATTTTAAACCTTACAGCGCTGAATTATTTTTGTTTAAACCATGGAGATCAAAGTTTTTTTTTTAATTTGAAATCATAATGAATGTCTTACTTAGTTCTTTCTGATTCATTTGAATACCTATTTTATGGGTCTACGGCCATTAGATTTGTTGTTAATTCTTTCAGTGAGGGGATTGTCTTTATATGTCACAATCTGATGTATAAAGATGGTCCCGCACTGAAAGGGTGGAAGGGATAACAAAGCTAGCTCCGAGATTAAACCTTAAAATGTTAACACAAAGAATTCTGCTTCAGTTGAACACCTATGTTATGGGTCTACGATCATTATAAATTGTTTAATTCAGTGCGGGGATCGTCCTAAACTTCAGATTCTGACATCTAAATTCGATCCCCACGCTTTAAGGTTAAGAAAATGACAACTGAGAGACTTGCATGGACAGAAATAGAAATGTCAGATGCTTTTGAATATACATGTTTAGTAGAGCCTATGATTGTTTACTTGCAGGTTAATATTACCAATGATGCAGTCTTACGCCAACGCTGGGGATTTTACTGTAGCTGGTAAAATAAAGACATCACTGATAGAAAATGCCATATATTATGGTACTTATCTGCTGATCTTTGGAGTGTGCCTCATATACGTGGCCATCAAGCCGGAGCTACATCTGAACGGGTGAGTAGTTTAGCGATCTACATAATGTAGAATGATGCAATGTCAAAGCATCATTTTGAATCCCTGAAAACTGACTTAATTTTCCAACAAACTAGTAGTTTTAGAACAAAAAAAATCATTGAATTGTTTTAATAATAACGATATTTTTTTCATTAGCCACTCACTTCAAGTCATCTTCATCCACTGCAAGTTGAGAATTGTGACAGCAATTCACGTCTTGTAGTGGATGAACATGACTATGGTAAATTCAAGCTTGAATGGATTAACGTTGATCCTTCATCAGCGATGCTGGCCCAATATTGAACCATTACTTTTCCTTGACATTTGAAAATAGTAGGTGAACAAAAAGGCATGGTGGTAGTGGGGGGCATTTTTTCTCATTATTTCTTGATATTGATGGACAGAGCCAACGGCTGAGGGGTTCTGCCATCAATTGATGGCTATTTTTTTACTTTAGACCTCATGCCTGTGCATACAGCTGCCTCACGGATTACAGAAATTTTAATTCGTAACTTATGCCCTTATTAAGGATGAGCTTCTGTGTCATTGACACTCTGGTTATAATTTATCTTGATAGGCCCCTACATTTATTACTATTCACTTTTTAATATAGTTGGCACGAGAGCTCTAATAATAACACAAAATTTCTAGCACTCTAAGGGCCAAAATCTTTCAATTTAATTTAAATCACTAAGGCCATTGTTGATTAAATCTTATATTGGCGGATTTAATTCGAAAATTTTTGCAGGCGGTCAGTAGGTGAAAAAAAATGCCAGGCATTTTCGCAGTCTGGGAAAAAAAAATCAAAATCAACAATATTCTAAAATACAAACCCTTTTTCACCGTTTAGTATAGGCCCTATATTGAAATCTACTAATGTTGGCCAGTGCTGAATAAAACTTAACAACGCCAAGCAAAAATAATAATCACCGATGGAAAAGTGCTGACCCATCCAGACCCTCATCAACGCACAGCGGTATTGATTGTACTATCAGTCCCAGCAAACAAGAGGCATTCACCTAATGCTGTTTCAATGTTGGGCCAGCGGTGAAGACGTTGGGCCAACATTGAAACAGCATTGGGAGCAATCACAAAACATTTATGTGACATTTATACAGCAACGGCCCAACGATCGATCCCACGTGCTCTTCAAAAAGCGGGAATATGCCTACACCATAGATATTCATATATCGATGTAGACACGACATATGCCGTGATCAGCACTGGCAAAGTGCCTATAATCAGCATGATAAGGGTTAAAGAAAATGTCTTTACAATATGTTTCGGAGCGGGAATTTGACGAGGTATCGGCGACAAAAGACGTGTTTATTATTATCTTTTTTGGGGGGCGGGCTCCAGAAGGGTGTCGGCGTTTAAAAAATAGTTTAGAAAAAATAGATTTTTTTTTCTGGCGGGTTATATCGGAATCCGCCGATATAAGAATTTAAAAACAAACAGCTAATGTACATTATTTTTCTATTTTATTTGTTTCACTAGCTCCCAGCTCAAGGTTCTTGCCATTACCGCCAGTAACACGTGGGGTCTTTTCCTGTTGATCTTACTGATGGGTTACGGCCTGGTAGAAATCCCTCGCTCCTGCTGGAATGCCGCTCGACGAGGACAACAGCTACAGTATACATACTTCAAGATCGCAAAACTGAGCAGTGAAAAAACCGAAGCCGAGGAAAACCTGGAGGATGTGCTGGATGTGAGTATTACTATTGCAGGGATAACGCTCTCAGAGAAATTTAACCCTTGTCCTGCTGATCACGATTATTGTTGTTTTCAACCTGTTTTATTTGTCGATCAAGTCAAATAATCGAGTAATTTTCAGCCACCTGAAGTTGTGGGTCATGGTACCGAGATGCAACTTCAAGTGGGTGAAAATTAAAATAAATCAACTTAGCAGGATATGGGTTGCCCTTACAAATTGTATATAAAAATCATGGAGACCAAAGGTTTAAAAATTTGAAAATCATCATAAATGTCTTAGTGAGCTCTTTCAGCTTCTTTTTAATACCTATGTTATGGTCTACTGCCATTAATTCCTTCAGTGCAGGGACCTTTATGATTATGATGGCTATAGACCCATGTAACAGATATTCAATGAAGAGCTAAATAGGACGTTGAGTTCATGAGAATAAGTTTTTAAATTCTTTTGATGTATGATATCTTGTTTATTCAATAAAATTTAGTCATTTTTTATTCACCTTGGAGTGAATGAAAAAAATATTTCTGTGATGTGATACCCTGAAATCAGACTGCAATCTCTTTTCTAATACCAGGATGTGAAGAAAGCAGCTGACACAATCAGATATAATCACTCCTTCAGGAAATTTGTGGACACTATATTGGAAAAGGTAAGTTATGTGATTTAAATCTTATATCACCCACTTTAAATAACTTTGAAGTGGCTGCGTGGGATGAGGTAAATTTTGGTATTTAGCTTAGTAATGAAGTAGTGTATTCTGCAGATCATGATGTTGATTTTTCCAGAATTTTCAAATTTAAAAATTATTTTTATATACATTTTTATCAATCTAAAAGCCAAACAAACCATTTTGACACGTAAAGGATGGTTGAATGTTGGCACAGCATTGGGCCACATGTTGATGTTGTCCGCCCAGCGTTGGTCAGACAATCGGTGCTGCAGGGAAACCCCCAAATTCCTCACTGTCGCACACCAATTAAGTGCCTCCTGAAGTTAATAAAATGAATATACTAATTAATTGAATATTTGAAAAGGAAGGGGTACACTGTGGCATACAATGTACAAAGCTATTTTTGCAGTCAAGGCACTATCACTTATGTTTATATGGTTCTTGATATGCAAATGTATGCGTGCCCCATGATAATTGCTATTTGGTGTCGTAACAATTAATATTTGACTATATAAAGGCATGATAATGTCAAAGGCATTCATTGTTAGTGTATATAATGTTTTTTAATTCTTATAAATTTAAAAAGCTTATCTGTAAAGCGCTAGATTATGTAATATACAGATGTTTAATTTTTACTCACTTGAAATGAGTAAAAATTATTTACAAATGTACAAAATAGAAAATTAATACTTTGAAATTTTACTGTTTGAAGGAGAAATAAATGTACAGTTGGCTTTAAACATGATTAGTGTTTCAAAGGTTTACCCTACATGGTTCATACAGAATGTTTTTGTATGAACCATGAACACCAAATTTTTTTTTTCAATTTGAAATCATCATAAATATCTTGGTTACCTCTTCCTGATTCATTTAAATAAATCATCATAAAAGAGGTCCAAATAAGTTTAGCCACAAAGGACACTTTAGCATTTGGCGAATTGGCAATGGCTAGGGCTCACACAGGTTGATGTGAATTTATTAATCATTAATATATATATATTATGATTTCAGTGTCCTGAATCATTACGTAACTCTGTGAAGCGTAACAAAGATGACTACGAGGATTTCAACAACCCCACGGAAACACCCACAGAGAAGTCGCTGGTGAGGTTACATAAGCGAGTGATAACGTGCACGCAGGGATTCCACCGCACTCAGTGTCAGTGGAACCAGCTGATGGATAAAGCTCTGCTTCTTGAGGACGTGATGATAAACCAGGCCACCTCTCGTCACACGTTTACTCACACGTTTGGCACGGGTTATAAAGGCTGGATGACTTGGTGCTGCACTCCAGCCGTCGGTAAGTCACCCGGGAAATGCTGAATTATGTAGTGTGTTGATCTTAACCTTTAAACCCTCACAATGCAGCAAAGCCTCATTTTTGCATCTCTTAGGAATAACTGAATTCTTACATCTAGGGGGTTTGGAATGAAAGTTTTCACGGAACTGTTTTAAAAATAACACCATCTTTTTTGTTTTCAATTCATCTTCATCCACTCCAAGTCGAGAATTGCGAGAGCAATTCATGGCTTGTAGTGGATAAAGATAATTCTGGAAAACACAAGCTTCAAATGCTGAAATATTTTTGTATACCAGAGGTTTTTTTTGAAATCATCATAGATGTCTTAGCTAGCTCTTTCCGCTTTATTTGAATACCTATGTTATGGGTCTATGGCCATTATAAATATTTTTCTCTTACAGTGCGGGGATCGACATCAGAATCTGACGTCTACAGATGTCAGATTCTCACGTCTATAGTCGATCCCTGCGCTGTAAGTGTTAAGCGCTAGGCACAGCTATGGTCCTTTTTTATCTATTTTATTGGCATGATTAACAGGTTAAATCACTGATTTCGGATTGAATGATTTACAAACGTTTGGTCACAAATTATTCAAATATGAGTAATTTTTACCCACTTTAAGTTGTGGGTCGTGGTAGCGAAACACAACTTCAAGCGGGTGAAAATTTAACAGTGAAAACTTGGAGGACATTTTTTTTTCTTAATTCCAAGGTTTGAAAATGTTGGTGTCTTAAAAATCTTTGTTCCTATTTTTGTGAATTTAACTTCCCTTTGAGCCAGTGTGTTCCTATGGTAATAATTGTTACTGTATATAAATTGTGATCTGTCAGTATTCAAATATTATAGTAAAAATAAAAAAACATGTAACATAGTGAATACTTGTTGAATTTGTTTTATTTTTCAAAACATTAAAAATCTTAATAAGGTCTTAAATTTGCCTGTCTGATAGTAAGATGATTTTTTGTACAGAGTGGTACTGAAGGTGTTGGGTTCGACCCTTCGCTCTCCGGATGCTGAATGTACACTATAATAATGTGTTCATTCTTTTCTACAGAGTGGTACTGGAGGTGCTGGGTTCGACCCTTTGCTCTCAGGATGCTGGCAGTCCTCCTGATCATATTCTCAGTCATGGTCGTGTGGTCAGAGTGCCTCTTCTTCGTGGTGCAGCCCGTCTTATCTTTCTTTGCTATTTTCATTAATTTAGCGACAGTCAACTACCATTATCTATCTATAGAGGTAAGTCATACATGTGAGGCACATAATGTGGATAAATGATATAAGGGGAGCAGGAGCAAGACAGACTTATGACACTATAATTTATTCACATGAGTGATATTGCTTTGTAAGTGGTCTCTCCACTTGTTATTTTGCAAGCTTTTAATCCTCGCAGCGGGGGAATGACTTATTAATAGCAGAATCTGACATCAAAACTCACTGAAATACACAAGCTTTAAGAAATAATATAGACTAATTATTTTCATTCCTTTTTATCAGCATTTTAAATGGCAGAAAGTTTAAAAGTGTATTCAGTTACAAAGATTATTAACCCTGTTTTTATTGGGCGGAGAAAAGTTTACATACTTGAACTTGGATTAAAAATTCTATCTTTTTTTCAGTGATCTTCTCAAATAAATCACTCTCAAGGCAAATATTTAAAAAAGACACTAGTCATGACTCCCGTTTAACACCTGATTTATTAATGGTTCTTTATTTTTTCTCACCAATTTAAATTTGAAATTTACTGACACAATTTCAACAGCTTTAATTGAAGAAATAAATAGTATATATTATGTATGATATTATTAATGTTGTAGATTGTGTGTGGTCTGACCATCGCGTACCTCTGCGTCTGTGCCTACTACACCATCTTCAAGGTGCGGATCTTTAACTATTACTACCTAGCCTCACACCACCAGACGGACGAGAACAGCCTCATCTTCTGTGGCATGTGAGTACAACTCATACAAATACTGAAATATTAACTAATAACCATTTGCATGCTGATTGTGGCTATGTTCGTTTTTAATCAGTTTTATCTGATTAAAACCACTATTATTGGGAATGAAATATTCAACTGTGTAAACAATTAATTTTTTAATAATTTTTTTTTTAATTTCACGAGTAATAGGGCCTAAGTAATTTTTAACCACATGAGGATCGTGGTAGTTAGTGGGGCTGAAAATTTAAATAAATTAACTATAATTTGATTGTTAAAGTGCTAATCACGTCTATATTCTAACCTTTACAGCCCTGAAGTATTTTTATATAAATCATGGAGACCAAAGATTGTTTTTTTTTCAATTTGAATTAATCATGAATCTCTCTAGTTGGTTTTATTGTTGATATTTCATCTACTTTTCCTGACACACGTGCCTTATTTTATGTGATTACAAGCTGCTGTGACATCTGACTCCGCCTCTATGTTCTCTATCTGTTCTGAGTTAACTGTAGCAGAGACATAAACATTGGCACCTGCATCAAATCATCTCTCTAGTTAGTTTTATTGCTGATATTTTATCTACCTTTCCTGACACACATGTCTTATCTTGTATGATTACAGGCTGCTGTGCCGTCTGACTCCGCCTCTTTGCCTCAACTTCCTGGGTTTGATTCACATGGACACTCACGTTACCAAAGCCAACAACAAAGAAGAAACATACTATACACAGGTAAATGCTGGTTATAGCGCTCCAAGAATTCACGAGTGTAGTATACCAAATACAAATTGTTTTAAGCCCTGTAATGCTATCTTCAAATATTTACCGTTTCGAGCATATTTGAGATCACTACAAATATCACTAAATTTGATAAAATAGTTTTTAGAAGATACATAGTTAATCTAATAATTCACTATTGGAGATACATATGTATCTATTTTTCATAAATATGAATATTTTTTGTCATTATATGATAGAATAGAAACAAACAATACAGCAGGATAAGGGTTAAAATGGGTAACAATTACTGATATGGGTAAAGTTTCAATCAACACATATTATTATGCCAATGTAGTAAATATAGTGCTCATTTCTGCTTCAAATGTTCTTGTTTGAACGACAAACTAAAAAGGTGAAAAAGCTATAGTATGATTAGCACTTTGGTCAACTTCTTGTGTTTGCTGGGTTGTCATGTCAATTACCCCTTTCAAGTGGATCTTCCCCATGTATTGGTAAACCAGTTTCATGGAAATTTTTGTTTAAAATCCTTGGCTGTAGACAAATTAAATCTGTCTTCAGGGATGTAAAAAGATGCTTTAATGCATCGTGAGGTGAGGACTTAAAGGATTGGAGAGACTCAGAAAGTCTCCACAGAATATTATGTTATCGTATTAATTTACTTCACTATGTTTTTATTTCTGTATTGTTTTTAGATTATGGGGCATATGGATGTTATTCCATTCATCTCTAACGGGTTTAACATTTACTTCCCGATCGCCATCGTTCTGCTGTGTATAGCCACGTTTTTTCACCTCGGCAGTCGCTGCCTTCACTGCCTCGGATTTGAGCAGTTTGTGGGAGACGATGATATGACTCAAGATTTCACGGATGAAGGTCGAGAGCTCGTCAAGCGGGGTACGTAACAGCATCACGTGATATGCTAGTTCTTATATACTATTTTAGCTGTTTAATACTTGATATTATATATTAATTATCAAATTTTATTTATCAAATTTTCACTCTGCTGTGAATTGCTGCAATTCCCAACTGGCAGTAAGTAAAAGTTCTATCTAATTTCCTAATTGTTCTTCATCAAATATAATCTTGAATCGTCTCTTTTTCCGTCAGATTATACTAGTGTTTTCATCCAAACATTTCAAATTTGGCAGTTGATTGAATTGCAGCACTAGCAGAAGTGTGGGGCTTCTCCCCCAATTTTTTTAATTACACTTGATTACACTTGATTGTGTGATATCTGTTGAGGGCTCAGGGGGCATATTTGTACTCTGTCTTGTTTGTCGGGGTCTGTTTCAGATCATTACTCATGTAGTTGATCATTCTACTGAATAGCAGAAAAAACAGAAGTATCTTATCACTAGAGCTGCTGGAACTGTATATACCGTATTATCCCTAATAAACGCACCCCCCCTAATAAACGCGCCCCTCCCCCCCTCCCCCCGTTTTTTACCCGGTATATGGTTTCAAGGAAGTTTCAATCCGAATAAAGTGTCACTGAAATTGATCAAATAGCTTGTGAGGGCTGCTCTGGTCTTCGTTTTTTTCAATTTGAAAGGTGTCTATTTTCCATAAATAGCCATATTTTCGTCGTTTAAAGCTGGAAATTGCGTCGGCAATTTCAGCTTCGAATGAATGAAAAATTAAGGGTTAGTATTGGGGTCATCATATTTTATTCCTTTTTTCTACCCATTTCAGACAGATTTACAGGTCTCTGGCTAATCTACTGATAACGTCTACGCTTATTCTTTCAGAAAAGAGACGCAGACAACGTAAGGAGGAGGGAGAGTCCAGGAGGCGAACCTGGAATGATCGGTTCGGAGAGCAGCATCAACCTCCACCAAAACCTGTACAAGAAGAACCAGTCAGCCGCAAGCGTACCAGTATGTCATAATAATTAAAACCTTTAAATGATAAAAGAAGGTAATGAACCACATAATGATTATTTAAAGTACAGACTTTTCCTTCAGACCATCAATGGTGGAATGAAGGAAATATTTATATCTGACATCATTTTAATCAAATTAGTTCACTAGAAAATGTTAATAAAATCAAGACGTTTAGATTTAATTTGATATGTTGCATTTTGGTGTTTTATAAAACTGAATAATTTTTGCTCCCTTGGAAGTGGGAATTGCCCTAGCAATTCTCACTTCACAGGGAATGGAAATGTGATGAAATATCCCAGTAGGTGAACGGTTGAGCTGTCTTAACTCTTCCAGTCCAAAATACTCTTATTTATATCCGACTACTTGGACAGAATACTTTTTTATTGTATTTTTGTGACTCTCAAAGCCGCTGTGAGCGGCCCTCATTCCATTTGTAGCGTCATATAAAAGCCAATGTGAGCTTCCGATGGATGAAAAATAGTAAAAAAACAAAGTAGTTATTTGCTAAACTTTTTTATTAGTTATTTACAGTTATAACGCAAGCATATCTTCAGAATCTCAAAGGATTTCCACTCACATGTGCATTTTCATATTTAAATTATGATAATTGTTGTTTAATTTCTCTGAGATGTGACATATTTTGTTCTCAACAGATTATTTTCTTCTGTCAATTTGAAATGTAAGATTTGTTTGGTGCTTTTTATCTGAGAGTTCTGGAACTGTGATCACAAAGAAAAATACATATTTTTAATTATCATGACTTCTAAAGTCCCACCCACCACTCGCTGAATGTGACCTTTTCCCTTATCTTTACTTCCTGCTTGGATAGCCCTAATATGGGATTTTACCCACAGCTGTTTGGCCAACATCTCCAACTCGAGTCCTATACTGACACGGCATTGATTTTAACATTAATGCTCCGTCATGGCATTAGACATATTTTTTTGAATAAATATATCCATCACAATAAGTGCGTTCTGAGCTGTCTTATGTTATAGGCTACTTGAGTATTCCATAAAATCAAAGATATTCCAATGGTGTAAGTGGCAGCAGGAATTTACGTTAATTTAAGAATAAATAGCTTGGGTTTTGAGTGTTAACCATTGTGCTGCTGTTAATCAAAGAAATAAGTTTTACAAATGTTTATTTTTCATGAATAGTACTATTTTTCATCATTTGAAGCTATCGATTTCAGATTTGAATAAATGTAAAATATCAAGAAACCATTCAGCGCATAAAGGTTAAGACAAGGATTGTCCTCATTGAATAATTTATTATGACGTTCATTCCCTCATTTCAATCACTGAGGTCAGTGAACCTCATTGCATTGCAATGTGTGCATATGACTTAAATTTCACAATCTTCCAGCATCAGCCCATCATTATATGTGAGCCGTGTTTTATGATCCTGAGTGGTGTGCTATTTTATTTTATCCTTCTCCCTCTAAGCTGATCTTTAATGAATATTGCTGCTTGTATTGGTCCAACATAAAATACCTGCTTCCTTGGATTATAAATGTCTTTAAGGATATTTAAAGCTTTTGTGGTGTCTTCCACAACTAAATTTATTCTCTTGTTAAATTTTTTTTTGTACTTTTTAAAGCTGGAATTGCTGACACAATTTCCAACTTCAAGTAAAATTTTTTTTTCAATTTTCATTTGTATAGAAACTTGGCTAAAACCATATAGATTGTATATATAAAGGACAGCGGATAACCCTTTTTATCCTCACGATGCATTAAAGCATCATTTTGAATCTCTAATGAATAGCTTAATTTCCTACTCATAGGATCTTTAGAACGATTTTTTTGTTTAACTGTTTTATTACAATGTAATAACAACGTATTTTTTCTATTTGTCTCCAACTTCAGGTCATTTTCATTCACTACAAGTCGAGACTTTCGAATTGCGACAGCAATTTGCGGCTTGTGGTGGATGAAGATGACAATTTTAAATTCAGGCTTGAAAGAGTTAACCCTTTTTTTTTAAGTTATGCAGGGCCTGACAACAATAGCACTGGTCTGATAGCCTTTTTCAACCTTCCAGGCTGCCAAACTTTTAACTGGGCCAATTAGCCCCACAAAGTTATTTATTCTCAGGGCCGGTGAATTTGCTTATTTAAATTTTCACTCACATGAAGTTGTGGATGATAACTTATATATGTACATTTGCATCACAGCAAAAAGATTATGTCCATCTAGCAAATGCTTATTTCTTCTTGATAATGTCTTTGAAGGACAAACAAACCACCTGAAAATGGCTATAGCTGTGATGATCATTTATACTATGGTTTCTTTTCAGGTGCGCCATACGGAGGGAAGTCATATCGTTCTGTGCCGAGTGATGACCGTACAGAGCTTCTGAAGCAGGCAGAGCCAATAGATTACACGGCAGAAAGCGGTGACCCGTTTGATGAATACACGAGAGGTCTGAGTATAAACAATGGTCAGGAGGCTGCAGGGAGATACCAGGCGCAGCCGATCAGAGCCGCGTCACGATACAGCACGACGGGAGGCGCACCCCCTAAGGATATATTTGATGATGTTTAGTACTCATTGTCATGTGTGGTAGTCGTGCCAGCACAGGATATTTGATGATAACTATTGTTGATCGTCAAATGCAGATATATTTGATTATGAGCCTTTACCCCTTCAACCCAGGAGTTCCTGACAATAAATGCATTCCTAGTCCTAATAACTCCTGGTGAAGTGTGACGGACTCATCAATGATGGGGAATTCCCACATAGGTACACGACCAAGCTACTATTTGAACGATATTTTTTATTGCAATAGATTGTCATTCCCCCTTATGCTCTGTCGGCCATCTTTCTGCAAATTTGGATCAGCATTTTTGAGAATTAATCCCTGTGGTGCCATTTGTTTCTTACAAGTTATCGCGGGATTCGGTCTGAAATGGCTCAGCACCCTCGTCATATTTAAGAACCACATTACTGTAGATTTGGTAATTTTCGCGTGTTTAAATTTTCGCGAATTTCAGATTTTGGGATATTTCACGAGTTTAGAATTTGCGAATTTTTATTTTTCATTTATAGTGCTATTATAATAATAATTTTCGCGTGAATATAGAATTCGCGAATTTGTCATTTTCGCGAAATTCGCGAAAATGAAAACCTTGCGAATATTACCAAATCTACAGTATATTTCATAAAATTTATCGAAGTGAAAAATGACATAACACTTTACAACAGTGATGTTGTGATTTGTCAGTTGTCATGGGTATTTTATAATAGCAGTTCCCATGTCAAGAAGACAATGAGGAAATACATTGGCGCCAGGAGAGTTAACCCTTCCAGTGCGGGGACCGATTTAGACGGCAGATTCTGACGTCTAAATCGACCCCCGCACAGAAGAGTTAAATATTTATACTGGCCCACAACATAGGGTATTCAAATAAAGCGGACATTTTTGATGATTTCAAATTGAAACAAATCCTTCAGTTTCTTTAGTCTTGGTTTATATATAAATATTTAAGCGCTTTAAGGGTTGATAATTTAATTTTCTAATATTTGGCTCTTTTCATCACATCTCCAGACGAAGGAAAATGGGAAAATAGATGATTTTTTTTATAACAGTTAATGCTGATTTCCAAGTGGAACAGTTACAGCAGATGCACTGCCAAAGGATTGTCAAGTGGAGCAGGGCAGATGAGCGGCTAAAGTATATGTAATATCGTCTTATCTGTGTGGCTTCAGTGCATATCTGGGGGGATGTTTGACTGAATTTTGGGTGTGGGATGCTCAAACTCTCGCCCTTAAATATACAGCTTACGTTTGAATAATTTATACCATTTTGTTTGGTAACACACCCTTGAATATACATTTTTGCCCACACCCTTTTTTTGAAATTATTAAAAAACAGCCATTGAATATAGCTCATCAACATATGATTGACTGGATGTATTCTCGCTAGATTAACTGCGGCAATTCACTTTTTCTGGGTAATGGAAATGTGGAAGAATTGCTAGAAATGTTGACAATTTATATTTTTGCACCACTTCATTATCTGGGTTTCAGGGCAATGCCATGCAGGCTCTAGTATTGCTAGTATTGAATGTCTTTGGCAAGATTTTGTGTTCAAAATTAGATAAAAAAAAGCTGACATAGCTATGTACACTATGTGTTAACAAATAGATTATAAGGCTTGTTTTCATCGTGTTAATCACATTCTAATGCTTTGCTGGCATGTTTTTTTTTTAATTTGATGCTGATTGTCAAAACACTCAAATGGTATCAGCTTATTATTGTTTGATTCCATGTTGTAACACTTTCCATATATAATGTTAGCTCCATGTCAAGATTAGTCAATACATGTAATGATTTGTAGTGTGGGAATGATCAAATGTGTATTTAACTCCACTGTGTTAGACATTATTTATCATTAGAGTGCAATTGAAATAAATCACATTTTTCAGCAACCAACAACTTTAAGTGGATAAAAGTCACATTTGTTAAATATGAATTTAAATTTTCACCTACTTGAAGTTATGTCTTGCAGCCATGAGCCACAACCTGGAGTGTGTGAAAATTATGGGATAAACATACACAAATCTTGCGGATTGCACACACATTTCCTTCCCAAGAACCGTGATTTGCTATTCTAATTAAAAATATGACTAGTCATGATTTGGTTAAAAATCCAATTTAAAGGGACTAGTTTTACTGTTTCACTCATGGTTGTCAAAAAGTCTAAACTTGCCCAGTGCATTCTTAGTTAGTTAATTTTATCTGATATTTAACAATAAAAGTTAAAATTAAATAAGTGTTGATGCAACTGACAAGGTTTGAATTTGTGACAACATATGTGACCCGCCATGCGAGAGGTACCTCCTCGCAGCCTAATTACAATTATGTAAACATAAAAAATTTAATTTCATGAATACATAACTAAAAAAAATCTTCTAAAACAAAAAGTAATAAAGATTTTTTTAAAATTCTTTCAGTTAATGAAACAGGAAGAGCACGGCTGTCAACTAAAAAATCAATATTGAAAATTTGGGGCTCGAAGCCTTTTTCGAGTAGCGGGTCACATATGTGTATCTAAAACTAGGCGGTGGGCTAATTTTAAATTAGATTAAATATTTGTTGCTATAGAGTGACTGAATGAGATAAATTGAGAAATTTGCCTTAAATATAATAAGTCTTTCATTAATACAAGGCTGTAAATTTGTAAACAACTCTAGCTGCAAATCAAGAAAAAATCGGAATTTAGTCAGTTCATATGTCTACTAACAAATTTATTTGAAAGTCAAGATCCAATAATCAAACACATTATTTTTTCCTAATTTTTTAAAAGAAATTTTGATGTTCACATAATTTTTTGGTTTGCTTTGGGGCATTAGGTAGAAGAAATAACTGGTGCTAGTGAATGCTATATATTTAGTAGTCTTAAATGGTACGCGCTTAAAATTATTGGTTAGCTCTATATGCTGAAATATATCGGTCGTACCTGCATGTGGCACAATAAGTCTACTCATACAACTAAGTATGTTCGACAACATAATTATACTGTTTACTATGATTACCGGTATACTGTTCACTTTTCACTGGCATCAGGTTAGTCATTATGTATCTGGTTTGTAACACATTCTGACATATCCCAGAAAACATGAGATGTTTAACCAATGTTATTTTAATGTTGGTCCAGCATCGTAAATGGTGGACCAACATTAAAACAACATTGGATTCATGTCTCGCGTTCACTGGGGTATGTCATATTAGATTGCGCACAGCTATTGTAATATTTGTAATATTCCGTGGGATTTTATGAGAAGGGGACATTATTTATGTATATTTGGTCACTATAAAACAAGAAATTATTGTGATGCAGCATGGATTCAAAACCTTACAGATCTGACTAAAGAAATATCCACATATTCAGTAAATTAAACAGATACAGTGTCGTAGCCAGGGTGAGCAGAGAGACGTCTGTCTCATGCTGACTAATGGCCTGAGATAAGAAAGATCTGATACAGGATGTTCTTCACTTATGTTGTATATATTATAAGCACTACTGTAGATCTGGTAATATTTGCGAGGTTTTAATTCCCACGAATTTCGCGAGGAGGAGAAAAATGTGCGAAGTTAAAAATTATGATTATAATAGCTCTACTATCATCGAAATTAGGACTTGAAAAGAAAAATCCCAAATTCGCGAAAATTTAAACACGCGAAAATTACCAGATCTACAGTATGGGACAATTTTTCACTAAAATGTAGACTATTATATTTGTCTGAAGCTACAGCATGATATCTTCCCATGATGCACAAAAAACTAATAGTGTTTGTATTTCTCACATAACCTTTAACATAATTGTGATGAATCTGTGCTCAAATTACACCTCAGTTTGACATAGGCTGATGTAAAAGACAATAAATATTTTTCATCGGTATCAATAATAATATAGCTGGTACTTTTGCCCATGTAACCATATTGAGACAACATATCCTGTACTTTTCTCCCTGTACCATATAAAGACTTGTCTTGGTTTATTGTTGGGCCAACATTGGCCACGGCGGGTCTGCATCAAATCAACAGATGATTCAAAAAAATAATACAGGCCGCATACTATACTAATATATTTCATCTTTAGACGTCTGACCTCTGGAGTTGGTCCCCGCACTGAAAAAATTAAAATATTTATAATGGCTGTATACCAATAACATGGTATTAAAATGAATCAGAAAGAACTAACTAGGACATTTATGATGATTTCAAATAGGAAAATACCCTTTCGTCTCCATGGTTTATACTAAAATATTACAGCGTTGTGAGGGTTAATAAAATTCACCTTGAAGTAAGAATTGTGAATTAATAGCCTGGGGTTCAACAGCTTAGTTTGTTATATAAACTATTTGTGATTCCTCGTGTGATTAATATATACCACATTCCAGCATTAGCTAGTTATTTGTTTATGTTATTTTTACTGGTGTTAACCATTTCAGTACAGGGATCGAGTTCTGTCGTCAAAAATCGATCCCTGAACTGAAAGACTTTAATATTTTGAATAGTCATAGATATATAAATTAGGTATTCAAATGAAGTTGAAAGAGCAACTAAGATATTTATTTATTCATTTAAGATATTTATGGCGATTTAAAAAAAATTCTCATTTGGTTCTTAAGTATTCATCTAAATTTATATAAACACATGTTTTTTGTAAAAATATGAGACAGCTGCTGATTTTTATTGATCAAATGATGAAAATTTTAATATGCCATCTATAATGAGAGTGTATGAACATTTTAAGAAACCCGGAATAACAATATATATGTCAGTGTTGATAGTTGTAAAATTGTGAAGATTGTTAAAAACTTGTTTAATATCTCACAGGTTGATAATTATTGTGAGATACTTGAAAAAAGCCACTACTGAACATTATATTGTCACAGGTTGGGATTCTTTGTGGCAAAATTCACATCATTGGTGTCAATTGTTTTTATATGTGTGAAATTTTCAGTTCAAAATTGTGTATTAATAGGTGATAATAACCAACTATTCTAAACTTTTATTTATAATAATCTGTGGAATTTCACAACAGCTATCAACACTGAAATATCAATTGTTATTTCGGGGTTCTTTACATTTTTACACACTCTCATTCATTGATAGCAATTGATTGATTATGCAATGATCATTGATCAGTTTTCATGAGAAGTGTGCTTAGTTTTCTTATATTATATGTTTAGGCTTCTATTGCACAGTGCGGTGGTATTGAGTAAGCTGGTAATTAATAAAAATAATAAATCTTTTGGCAGTAATTATACTCTAGTACTGGCCCAATTGACATTGACGAACATTTATACCAGCGCATCACTGGTACACCAGTGACACTCGCTACACTCAATAATCACAATTATATAATACAAGACAATTAGTTGTTGGTTCTATTTGACCATCTCTACTATTCTACCTTTTTCAACTTTTGTGTAGTTTGCGATAATTGTAAAACATAGTGAAATCCTATCTAAAATGTAAATACTGTCATATTGTTGATAATATGTGAACACTTTATGTGATTGTTTGCTATACTATAGCCCTATTGACAAAGGCATTATATATAACATAAAATAAAAATCAATGTAATGTTGTCATCATCTAACATGCTCATTGTAGGATAAAGACCGCAAGTGTTTGAATAGATAAATCATGGTTATATAGACATTGAATTTATATTGTAGGTTGTTCTATCATTCTATGTAGTATTCTGTTGTCCTGCCAAATGTCTAGTCACTTCATGTATAATGGTACATACCCTTTAACCTTGGGTGCTACATTAACTGTCAAATTTTTGAATCATCCATAAAATTATTTGTATAATATGTCATTCTTTACCAGATCCATTAGAACTTTTTACCCATTTAATTCTTTCAAGGCGGAGACAGACTTTAGAATTTGACGTCTATATACATCAGATTCTGCCGTCTAAAGTTGATCCCCGCACTGAAAGAATTGATTATTTATAATTGCCGTAGACCCATAACTGAGGTATTCAAATGAAGCGGAAAGAGCTAGGTAAGACATATTTCAGTGTTGGAAGAGCTAAGGATTGAATTGCTGACGCAGTTTACAGCTTCAAATAGATGAGGGGGATGTCTAATAATCAGGTATTATTCACCTCGGGATATACATCAATAACTTTTGCTATATATGTGGTTCACGAAATTATTGCTTGATTGTTATCATAAATATATATAATTATAATAATATATGTGATGCTACAATTTGATTGTCATGATGTGCAATGAATTCACTATGTTAAAGAAAACTGTAAAAAAAATGTTTAATGATTATAAGAAATGTCTATAATGTGTGTATTTGATGTCTTTTCTCAATTAAATCTATTCATTCAGATATTATCAAACATGACATAATTATAATTTGCTGTTACATAGTCCTACATATTGTTTACACTGTGAGGAATTCAAAGCTTTGAACGAGTGTAAAATTAATGTAAAACAGCAAACAAACAAGTCACCAGGACAAATGTTACAAATAAGTAACTCTCACGTAATTAATTTAATTTTATGAAATTTATGTTTTCATGAAATTGATGTTATACTTATGTGACATTCAAAAATGATCTAATCGCTTGAGTTGTCAATGTATATATATATCACTTCATAAAATCACTTCATCTGTTGTTATTATTTGAATTTTGATTAGTAGCCATCCACTATGTATCATCATTAGGCTACACCAATTCATTTACCATCACGGCCCAAACTTCCCCTTGATAAATAGTGTGTGATTTTTCATTTTGTTTATGAAAAAAATATGCTAATTAACATTGTAGCATATAATTTCTTTATGTTAATTATTAACAACGATATAATTTTTTGTTGTTTTCTCACTTACTGTTGTAAAAGTTTGTTACTTCTCAGCCTGGTGTGATCTGAACCCCGCATACGGTAACAGAGTGTGTTGTCACTTTTACCCTCAAACCACTGAATTAAATAATTTAGGATGTCAACCACTCGCAGTTGTGTCTCGTTACAGTGACCCACAACTGAAAGTGAATGAAAATTACTCATATTGGTTTTATTTGAGAATAAACATTTGCAAATTTTGATGTTTAAATGCTCATCATAAAAACCCACTTTGGTCTCTATGATTTATACAAAAATATTTCTTATTAATCTATCACCCAAACTCTTTGATATAATCTCCGAACACAAGCCTTGCCAGTTGGAGTGACTCGTTGCCTTTGGTGTAGTTGGAGTGACTTGTTACTTGGATGTTTTTTTCTTGTGTGATCATTGTCATAATACACTGAGGTATAACATTATTACATGTATTGTCAGCCTGTAATGGATTGTATACTATGTTATACACTGTTTAATTTATTGTCTACCTTTGTTGTCTGATGGGACATTAAAAAGTCTACAGGGAAGCTTAATTTCAGTTTGTTTTTATTCCAGTTATAATCAATCTTCATTTAACGCTTATCCTGCTAAATTAATATTTTTTTAATTCTCATTCATTTTGAAGTTGTGTCTCGCTACCACGTTCCACAACTTCAAGTGGCTGAAAATTATTCATGTTTGTTTATTTTGAGCACAAATGTTTGCAAATCTTCATGTTTAAGACACATTTCATTCACAATAACAGTGATTTGGTCGACTAATAAAATAGATTAAAAACGACAATAGTTGTGATCAGCAGGAACCGGTGTAAATGGTTACGCATTATTCCCGCCGCCATTGCAGCATCTATTGATCAGCTAAACGAATCAAACCATCACAAGAGTAAACTGTTTGCCTGTGCACGGATGATTTATTGTTTGCTATTTAATCAATTTGGTACACACGAGAATTATGATAAAACACTGATGTGTTTTGTTAGTACATAAATATATCAGCACTTTAAACGTTAACCCTTGTCTTGCTATGCCCGGATATATACGGGGTTAAGGATGTTTTAGATCAATAAAAATATCACTTAATTTTGATAAAATAGTTTTTAGTAGATGCTTAGTTGATCCAATAATTTAATTTTAGACATGTCTATTTTTCATAAATAGTAATATTTTTCGTCATTTAAAGCTGGAAATTGTGTTAGCCTATGCGCCACTTCCCCTTTTCGTAGAAATTGTGTAGGATTATTTGCATACAGTATACTAGAAACATTCAATAACATTAGGTTACTTATAACATAGCCTTGACTGTGAAAGCCACAACGGCAAGCCGCCACGTGTCAGTGCAGTCTTCACATCTTTTCCAAACTAGCTATGCATTAGTAATTGTTATGGTGTACACTGTATTCTCTAGGTATCTGAAGATTGCAAAAAATTTGAAAAATGCAAAGAATTATAGTGTTCCAACTTAACGTATGTATTGGCTATGCTTCACATGTATCCAAACCATAAGACAGAGGTGCATTAAAGACTTCTTTCAGTGAATTTGCCTCTACAAGGAGAACTAAACGTCTGTTTTCAGAGCCACCAAATGGTCACAAAAGATTGAAACATTTACTGGCTGTTTTTGTTTACATTCACTCAATAAATAATTATTTTTAAATAATTATTTTTTAAATTAAATAAAAGCCTTAATAAGTGTAGGCCTACCAGTACCAACACGTAATATACATACATATTATTTTATGCGTAAACGTTTCTTTCCCTTACCATAGTTCTGCCTTGAAATTGTGCAGTTTTGGGGCAGTCATGTCATTAAAAATAGTATTTTTTGTAGTACAAACATGTTTCTGTACTCACAATACATGTAATCAGCTTGACAAGCCGCTGACCGTTGCCGTGTTGTTCGTCGGCAGCGGCGGCGTGTCAGGAGTAGTGAGGTATATGGGTTGGGGACACGGATAATGGTTGTATAATGGTTGTCAATGCCAGCATGGTTGTCTGAACGTTTTCAATGATGGCCAACGTCCCCAATGCTGGCCTAATGTTGTTACAACATTGTTTTTCAACCATACATTACCCCAACCCCCTCCCCAGGGTAGCATCCCATAGACGGGTACTACAACGCTGGTACAACGTTGGCACAACCATTCCAGATTTGGAGACAGAAAATTTCAAGACAAAGAAATTTTTTGGAGACAAGGAACCCCCTCCCCTGGGTAGGATGTGAAAAAATTTGGGAGACACTAGAATTAGATGTTTTTAATATTACAACGCGTTACAACGTTGGCACAATCATTCCAGATTTAGAGACACAAAATTTTTAAGACAAAGAAATTTTTTGGAGACACGGAACCCCCCTCCCCTGGGTAGGATGTGAAAAAATTTGGGAGACACTAGAATTAGATGCTTTCAATGCTGCTGTTTGACAAGGTACATTTTAAAAACCGTACACAAACACCAACCCACCAACAAAATTTGCATGTTGTTTAAACTTTGTAATTTTTTTTAGGACTTTTAGGTGGATTTTTACACGCTTAATATTTTTTCACACCAATTTTTCCTGTGGTGTTGGTTTTTTTTTACTCAAATGTTATCTTAAAATTAGATTTCGGTTATACTATTTTTGTTTTTGAAGTTATATTGTTCTTATTTTCTAACTTTTTTCGTTACGGGTCTAATGTTTTTTTACACCAAATATTATCTCAAAAACAGCTTTTTTGTTATAATCTTTTAGGTAACATTTGTCATTTTTACACCAATTTTTTACTGGTGTGTTTTTTTTACTCAAATATTATCTTAAAAAAATAGATTTTGTGAAATGCAGTAAGTTAATACATGCAGGGTGTTGTATATTCACATGTTAAATGTAGTTATAAAACACTATTACACTGCAAACAGCGACTATAACTAACAATCATCCGTTACAGAGTTGTTTGCATGCCCCATATTGGATGAATGTTTGCCCAATGTTGTATACATCGGGCGGAATTTTGGGGACAACTCGTTAATCATACGTGACCCAGGTGTTTTTTAAGTGAGAGCACAGTGTTATTTACTAGTCTGAGGACATCCGGTAGTCTGCTGCAAATCAACATTCGCTCCCTTGTTCTATTAGTAATGTTTTTTTCTCACGTTTAGATGGATGTATATTATATATATATTCAATATATATTCAATATATATTCAATAGTTAAAGACTTTTACCACAACTGTAATAATAATATCATAGATAGTTATTAGTTCTTCTAGATCTCGTATATTTTCGGTATTAAATTGATGTATCATTACATTGATATAAATAAAAAACGCTCATATTTCGTTGTAAAACGATTGCCATAATACAACTACCCAAGTATTGTGAATATAGCCATGTACATGCTACTAAGTAATAGAGACTATCCTATTTCTATCTATCATACCTACCAAGATCTAGTCAATGCAGGGTCAACGTTGTTGTACATAGGTACAACACATAAATCAGAACAGTTGATCGCCGTCAAGCTGGGAGATTATCACGCTATATCTGGAGGTGTAATGCATCGGCAGTACATCGTACTCTGTAAACAAACTATTCCATTTTGGCTATTAGTACTCATCATTTGTTAATGCGGCTTGAGAATGTATTTCATTTTTAACCATTTATATATCAGGGCTGTTTTTCACATCCTAACTCACTGGGAGCTGTGAATTACGACTGCACAATAAATCATATGCATTCTGGCGACTTTTAGAGCTAATCAGTATCCAATGTTTTTGCTGAACACGACATGCAGTAGTAGTCCTATCGACTGGACATTTTTATCACAACTTGTGAGATCGTTATTTTCCTGACAGATCACATTGTCATTTTTACATGGTCACCAATAACAGCCTTTCTGTAAAAACAAATGAATTTGATGACGACGTTCCGGCTGAGCCAGTGTCGCAGACGATGGGCCAGCATTAATTCAGCATCTCTTGTGTCACAGTATGTATGTAGCATGTATATGCCTAGTGTGTGTATCACTGGGCTCTGGTAAGCCTACATGTATGTACATTAAAAAGGGGTCCCGCGTCACTCAGAATCACAGGGGATTTATCTGGATGATAATACATAATATTCGACCGGGAGTTATTGAACCCATAATGATTTTATCACGATGAGAAACATTTCACTTGTATTTAGACGTTTTCTGCTCGTTTTCTGCCTTGTTACCAAAGCGTTAATGGCATATTTCCAAACATGATGCAGCCATCAGCCACACTCAGTACACAGCACCTATGAAAGGAATGCTACTGTGCACATCTCATAATTTAAATGTATTGGGTGTCATGGCTAGCATATACACAGTTTGACAGGACTACAATCATTAGACCTATACACGCCGTGCACACAACACCACAGCTAAAAAAAAGGACAGGCAACTGACTATTAAAACAACATTTAAAAGCATTCCTGGTTATTTAACAGTTATATATCAAATCAGACTGTGCTAACATCTTAGTGTTCCTACTAAAATGTAGTAGCTTTGTTTTGCGATATAATGTAGATGGCCTACTTGGTTAGTTACTTAACAAGATTTCAGTATAATCACTGCCTATTTTGTGTACTGTTAAGCCCAGATCTGTTCATGTGCGTGTAGGCCTACCAACCATTACAAGTCGATCCAATGGTTATTTAATACCAGTAGGTCTAACGGTGGTCCGGCATTAAAATAACACTGAGCCAACATCTGTGTTTGCTGGGAAATTCCCCAAGATCAGCACCAGGGATGGCACGTGCAGAGCCCCCTCAAGATGACCCCGCTGGTCTTCACTGAAATAGCACATGAGTGAGGTATGGATATGGAATGCCATGTGTGTCATTATTTCTCTATAAAAATGTGTTGATTTTACATTCGAATTTATTATATTTGTTTTCAATAAATACGCTATGTTCTACATTGCAAAACACATCTAAAACACTATTTTGTAACACAATTTAATATTCTCCACTTTTGAGATGAAAAAATAGTGCCTACGTTATCATTTCATACATCATACAGAGATTTGGCAGATATCCCAGGAGACCAGTCTGTTGACTAGCTGGCCACCATCAAGACCACACAGACACAGTTTAAAACACGATGCCGCCGACACACTGCGTGTGATCGGCCAGTATTGTAGGCGGGGGCCAGCATTGCAGGGTCTAATATCATTAAGTATAATAATTATTTGGTTATAAAGCTGTATGCATACGTTATAAATTAGTATTAAAATGAATGGTAATTCATTGCATCTTCTGGAAACTGTTATGGCACGTCTAGCTTGACATGTTGAAAAGTCAAATGGCCGATAGCGTGAATCAATGTTAGATCTGTCTGAATGTAAATTTACATTTTCACTGTTTACTCGAATTTTATTTTGATTTGTAACCATCAAATATAATATCCGAGCTCTAACATTCTAGCATATCTATTACTTCTAGCTGTCGAGTTTGTTACAAGTGGAGTATGTGACGTTTAAAAGTTATCAGTGGTTATACAAAGGTTAAAAGTACCTGAGGCATACGTGAACAAGTCACCTAGCATGGCATATCTCTAAAGTCAGTGATTCTAGCCTAATGTAGGACAATGGACCGGCAGCGAATCGGTAATGTTGATTGTTACACCCACCCGACATAAAACACACCACTTAGTGCTGAATAGATGATTATCAACACCAGCGATGTTGTTTCATCATTGAACAGGTACTGGGTTAGCGTTGTATTGAATTGTAGTGGACATACACATCAAATCAAAAACGGTATGAACATTGAAGAATACAACAAATTGCGGCACAGAACATCCATGTATGAAAACAACATCTACAAATTAGTAATGTATAAACTTTTTTATTACAAGTTTTCATCATATATAAACGTAAAATGAACCTGATAAAAAAATAAAAATGAAGTAAAAAATCATATAATTAATGTTGTTTGTGTCTTTGAATCGTCTGTACGGTTGACTTCAAACTTCTTCAGAGTTCATCTATTAAACATAAAATTGATTTTTTTTAGTGTTAAACATGTTAAACAACCAATGGTGAGTTTTTATTTGTTTTATTTGCATATTTTTCATAAGTTCACAATAACCGCTAGGTATAACACTAATTAACGCTAAACCATTTTGTTTTTAACCGACACTAATGCAAAAAATTAATGTTGATTGTATTGTGACAGCTAGTGTTGTTGCCGTACACCCCGCCGGCCCCACGAACTGACTGTCACCATTGACTGCCACTGTCACTGTATCTAGACCGTCGTGTTTATGTATATAGGAATGTCATTAAAATGTTTTATATGTTTATTATTATTGTGCATTTTATTACTATTTAATATGTTTTATTTGATTTGCATGTTAATCATTTATAATCTATTGCGAGACGTTTTATCGTTTTTAATAGGTTTGTCTCGTGTCTTGATGGCAGCGGCCATCTTGTTTGTTTACGTCTTTTGCCAGTAAGTCTGGTGACTACCTCACTTTCGAGTCAAATTATAATACTTTCTTCCCTCTGATCATATATAACTATGATGCTATAATGATCATCGGGAACTAAGCTAAAATTACATATGTTTTATTACCGCTTACTTTAAGGCGTTATTATTGTATTTTGCGTGACTTTGTAAGAATATAATGTAAAAGTACAAGTCCCGCGAGATCCCGTTTTATCTCGTTTGTTTATATGCAGCTATTATTACTATTTCTGATTTAATGTTTTGTTCAAGATTACGATTAGGTACAGTATTGTTATAGGAAGGTAACTGGAAGATGTATGGTAAATATATAGCGTTATTTGGGCTAAAAGGGAGCTTTAGCGTGACGTCATCCAGCTCACTTCCGGTCCGGTCCTATAAATAAGAGGCTCTTTCTGCCCCAGATCACTCCTGGTCCAAACAGACTCCTAGTGCACTCCTGGTTCAAACAGACTCCCACCTCACTCCTGGTCTCAACCGACTCCCAGTTCACTCCTAGTCTTACAACAGCCTTACTACAGCCTTACCTCCAGCCTCTATTCAGAGCCCATTAAACGACGTTTACAAGCCTCTGCCCTGTGCAGACTGACCCACAGAGAAAGCAACAGAGAGAAGTAGGTCACAGCCATAGTCTATAGCCATATAAAGGTCCCACGTTTTAATGTGATGATTGAAAGTAGGTCATGTCGTGTCCTGACCTGCTGACCTAGTATTCCTAATCTGCCACGGGTTTTCCTGATATATATAGTGTGTGTGATAGGTCACTGTGGTAGTGCTTAAAAATAGGAATTAGGTCAACAGTGTAGCAGAGGTTCTCGACCCCTCATTATCTAGTATTCCAATATATATGGTGTGTGTGAGAGGATACATTTAATGCAGGGTGACCTGGATTAGTAAATTATAACATAGGGGAGTGTCTTAGACTGACCTACATTCTTGTCCACATATCAGAAGGGAATGACCCAGATTAAATCTAGTTTAAAGCATTGATAGGTCAATGCTAGTAATCATACAAACCAGTGATGTTTACAAGCCAGTGATGTCTTACAAGCCAGTGATGTCTTACAAGCCAGTGATGTCTTACAAGCCAGTGATGTTTACAAGCCAGTGATGTCTTACAAGCCAGTGATGTCAACAGATTTAGTTCATAATATATTTTACACTTCAGCTTAGTTACTTAATTCACATACACCTCCCAGATAGGTCCCAGAACTAGGGTTGGGAAATAACATAGTTGAGAATTATTGTCCCGTGTATTATTTCAAGTATTATTTTATATATAGTATTTCTAGTGAAATACTATATATGCTGTTAGTGCAGTACAGCACTAGCACAAGGCTATTGCTATTATAGCTGATTGTCCATTTGGAAATATCTAAATGGTGTGTGTCTGACACTTGACATACAAGTGCCAGATAAGAGTATATATATTATACAGATATATTTTTATTGTCAAGATCTACCTATTGGTAGATAGTGATAACCTGATAGAGAGAGAGAGATTATAACCTGATAACCTGTACATTATACTTACTGTCTTTGTAAATAAATATATGTGCCTATGTTAAACTTGTGTCCATAAACTTTTATACTGATAGCTTTATCAGTGATTGATTTTGGATTAGATTGGACAAATCTTTCGTTAAGATTTGAGTATTTAAATTAAGCGTTGGATTACCTATTAGATAGAATATTTCTTTCTTTGAAAATCCCGCGGTTATTATACTGGATGGCAGGAAGCTAAGATTAATTATTTATTTAATTATTCTTTGCTCCAAGCTCATCAGTCAGATTCCCATCTGCCTGTTGAGTGTTATCCTATTTGGTATCTTATGGTACCTGGTGTCAGAAACTGATTATTTAAGGAAAGTGAGATATCCTGACATGTTCTTTTTGTGTTAAATTAAATAGCGCTAAAAGATAATATCTCACACGTCGTAAGTGAGGATTTTACAAAACCCGCTCGGAATCCCGCGACACTTTTGGCGTCGAGAAGTGGGATCTACGATAAATTTCAGTAGGTCCAGTGATCGAACCTATCCTTGCCCACTAAAATTAAAGTGAATTATTTTATGAGTCAGACAGTATAATTCAGACAGTTGTTCAGGTTTTACTCTCTCTTATATTGGTATTAATTTATATTCCTATTGAATTATTATTCAGTAGTAATATTTTATTATTAACCGATACATGGGGTTTATACAATCATTACTATTTTTAATTATTTTAGTTCCCCACCTGTTTATAGCTGTTTTGAAAAGTGATGACCATGTAGTTATTACATTGTCATTACTAGACAGCTGAAGTACATAACTTTTTATATCACCCATTGTAATTATTTTGTTTTTACATTATATCACATGATGTGAATTTAAAATAATAACTGTATATATACAATTGCTAGTTCACTCACACATAGATACTATACATAGAATAGGTACTTCATAGAGAAACACTTGCATATACAAACATTAATTGCACAGTTAGGTCATACACACATATACCAATACATATATCAATACACAGATCACCAGGACCACAATGGCCGAATCTGATGGTGGATACTTTTTACGCTCACAGCGTACCCCAATGTACAATGAACTAGAGACATCAGCTACATTAATTGATGAGATTCAAAATCAGAAAACGCCAATGTGTGATGATAGACAAATTGATGATCCTGATTATATTACTCCTAGGCACAGTCCTAGTGAATTACTGATACCTGGACTCACAATTAGTCCAGTGAGATTGAAAGATGAACAGAGACATGACATTAGTGAATTGCATAGTCCACTACATGAATCAGAGACAGATGTCAGATCTCAACAAGACTTACAAAGAGTTCCTGTAACACAGTCACCACACAGTGTATTTATATCCAGGCGGAATGACAGGTCATACAGTCTAGCCCCACTGAATACAAGAATAAGAGAGTTTTCATTACCACCTGAAATGGAAAATGCTAGGAAACCAACATATCCTACCAACATTCAGAGAAAATCGTTTTATAAACCAGAGCAAGGACATGTACAACAGTCACCTAATACAGACAATCAAGAATTAGCATCAACAGTAGCCAGTCTACAGACACAAGTGACACAGATGACTACAGGAATGAAAGAGATGTCTAATGGAATGGCTGATACCAGGACAAGCTTAGAAGAGATGATGCATAACACATTAGAAAACATCGATACAATGATGTTGAAAAACATGGCTGATATTCAACAGTCGCGAGACAATACAGTCCAGACACAATCAGCACATAGACATTCTAAGGAACCAATACTTGAAACCATTAGAAAACATAGTGTGAATTACTCAGCCCCCACACAAACTACTTCAAGCACAAGAAAACATGCCCAGGATCCTAATAGATATCAGTACTCACAATTACATACAAATGTAGAGGGTGGACCAGAATTTCACTATGAAGAGAGAAACAGTTTATTTGATCTAGGACAACCCCCTCCACCAGATCATATTCAACAGACACTTGTGAAGAGAAGATATCAATCAGGAGTAGGTCCAGTTCACATAAATCCACACAACCAGCACAACCGACAGGAAAGAAATAGTCAAAACAATCAGCCAGCAAGTCAATATCAAAAAAATCAGCCTGATACTCCATTTACATTACAGACAAACATATATGAACAAGATAGACCAACTATTTCAAATACACCACATTCTCAGTCAAGTATACCACATTCAAATAGACAACGGTCAAGTAGACCACAAGCGACAAGACACAGTAGGCAGCCCAGACGCGGTGATGATTCTGATGATGACAGCGACGATCTACCAAGGCGATCAACACATCGTAATGGACATAGTCATCATAAAAGGCGATCTACAAAGAGATATGAATCATTATCATCTGAAGAAAGTGAACATGGATCAAGTCAACTATTGAGTTATAGTAGCCAGCGCAGTAGAAGAAATACATCCAGCCATCACACAAGACTACCTGCCTTTACAGCACAGGAACCCTGGACTGTCTATTACAACAGATTCAAATCTGTAGCTAAACTAGAAGGATGGACTGATAGAGAAAAGCTGCGTGAATTATTGCCCAGACTTCAAGGAAAAGCAGGCGAATTCGTATACGATCAATTAAGATCGGATGTCAGAGAGGATTTTCGCTCACTTGTGCATGAGCTTAAACATCGCTTTAGAAAGGTAGAAACAGCCAGAACGTATGGTGCACAATTCAGCCATCGCAATCAGCGGTCTGGAGAGACAATAGAAGATTTTGCAGCAGATCTCAAGAGACTTTATGATAAAGCCTATGCAAACCGCGATAGAGACACAAGACGCGAAGATTTACTCAGAAGATTTCTTGATGGTATACAGGATGATGCTACCCGGTTTCAAGTTGAATACAACAAAGAACCCCATGACATAGATGAAGCTGTATTCGATGTTATCAATTGTCAAGAAACAAAGAAACGCACATTTACTGAGGACAAGACGCGTAAACCCGTCAGATCTATTGATGATCAAGATATAGACCAGTTAAATGAAGATTTGGAATGTGAAGAATTGAGAATGGTAAAACATAAGAATAGAGCTGGAATTCATTACAGACCACAATTTCAAAGAGAACCTATGTTACAACAACAACAAACACCACATCAAAATCAGAAATTAGAGTCATCAGAGTCCAGAAACAGTGACGATTTGGAAGTTCTTATGAAAATTTTGATAGAGAAGCTTTCCAATTCAACTCCTGCACAAACAACAACTAAAAGTGACACATTAGAACCGGTTCTTTGCTATCGATGCGCACAGCCAGGCCACTTCGCCAGAGAATACCGTCAAAATGAGAAATCCAATCAATATCCTGTCCAAACAACAAACAAACCAGTCACTGGTAACCAGCAAAAGTTTACAGTTCCCAGCTATTCTAGGACCACCGATATGTCAACTCACAACTCGCTACATACCAGGTTTCCATCAAACTACCAGGGATCTGTCTAGAAGGCCAACTGGTAGGTCCCAATACATTAGGCCACATACCAAATGATAACCAAGGTGAATCTACACAAAGCAGAGATATAGACGACTGTTCTTTACCAAACCAGAATAATTCCAAGCAGTCAGATAGCAAAATTCCTGAAAAAGCACCTGAAACAGAAAAGAAATGTGAAACATTTACAAGTGAATTACCTGAAAAAGATGACAAGATAAATGGTGTAGAAAACCAACCCACATTTACTAACGACCATATTCCATCTTCACAAATGAACGAGCACATTCGAAGTAGCCAGAGTAGCGGATGTTATGTTGAAGGATGGTTTGATACCACTAGAGCCTGGTGTTGTGTAGATACAGGAGCATGCAGCACCATTATGTCCTGTAATTTTTACAATAAATTACCCAAAGATCAACAGCCACAGTTAAAACCAATTCAAGGTTATAGAGCAGCAAATGGTAGTCCAGTACAATGTCTAGGAAAAGGAATGTTCAAATTTAAACTTGGCAATTTGAAAATAAAGAAGCCGTTAGTTGTCGCTGCTATTGTTGACGATGTTCTTCTAGGTGCTGATATATTACAAAACGATCCAAATGGGCGTGCAAGATTATTATTGGATGAAGAAAGAATGATATTACATGGCAATTCTATACCACTTACCCTCCTAGGAAAATCTGAATCCTTTAGAAAAGTCACAGCAGCGAATAATTACATTATTCAAGGAATGGTAGAGATGACAGTAGACGCATATATAGAAGATTTTAGGGATGACAGTAATAACACTGCAGTATTGATTGAGCCTAGCCCACAACTTGGAGAAAATTTACCATTAATCATGGCTCCTTGTCTTGTTGATGCTGTTAAAAACACCACAGTAACTGTCCGATTGATAAATCGATCAATAAATCCCATCTCGATAAACAAAAACACAGTGTTAGGTATAGCATCTGTGTGTACTGAGAAATCATTACCACAGTTCCAAAAAGAAACATCTGATCAAAATAGATATTTTGAAAAAGATGAAGAAAACACTAACAGATATACACTTCCAGCGTCAGCTGAAAAAGACATAATACCATCAGAAGAAGATCTAGAGATAACATGTGAAAAATGTGAGAACAAATCTGAACATATGAGCAGTAGATTATCAAGTCATGATGCAGAAAATACCATTAGGCATGTTCCAGATCACGCTTTAGAACATAAGACCAAAACTTCAATTCTCAAAGACTATACTACAAGATCTATGAGACAGATCTCAAACATAGTTCAATGGTTGCCAAAAACTACTATAGTCACAACACTTTTCATCATTGGAATAATTTTCTCATACATCCGTGTGATCGGCAATCAAATTTCCAACAAGACCCAGGCTTCAGTTTGGACAGAGGGTCAGACCCATCCAGGCATAATGAGAAATTGCTACAAATTTGAGACAAGAAGTTCCACAAAGACCAAACAAAAAGAAAAAGAGCTAGAACACAAAACTGAGCCACCAAAGCCTCCCCAACAGAAGCCACACAAACATAAGAAATACAAAGACAAGCCAGGTTGGGTTATTAATTACCCACACAGACAAGAAGTTTGTGCATCTAATCCAGCTACCAGACTACAAGTACAAGATCTATATGATGGCAAATCATCTCTAATAAAATATGAAATAGGCAACCTTGTATGGTATTTAGCAGAAACGAGAAAAATTGGTGAAAACCCTAAGCTATATTCACCATATGAAGGACCATACCTCATTGTAGACGAATTTTCTGACCTTACTTACAACATTCAAATGGAACCAAAGGAAAAAACAAAAGTAGTAAACCACAACAAGTTGAAGAAATATGAAGGCAACATCAAGTACAAATGGGCCAAAACAGCAATTGAACGGGCTAAAGCACATAACCTACCTATTACACTAACTGATGATTCTGAATCAAGTAGTAGTGAATAAATTAATTCCAAACACACAAGAAGTCTGCAGATGTTCCGGATTATCCGATGATGTGCTAACAACAATGTTAAATTCTGTGATGTCAACAAGTTAGAAGCTGAACCACACATAACTATCAACATTTTATTATCACCACATATGATCAGAAACAGCAACAGAAGTTCTGATTATAACAAACAACCACACATAAAAGCACACATATTTCAGCAAATCTGTCTTTTTTTCCTATGCGATGTCTAGCAAGATTACAACTGCCTTACCCATGTGATGTCTAAAGAATCATTTTTTTTTATATCCTGGAATATCTGAAATTTTAAATCAGATCAGGGAGTGGAGTCTTTTTCTGTTTTCAGAATGGATTTCTATGAGCAGCTCCTCAATGATTATGAGAATGTTCCTGCCATCAACTTACACACAGATGACAGCTTTGATTTCAAAGAGCCTGAAGAATCTGTGAAAACTAAAATTCCAGTGAAAACCTTGAAAAAGCGACCCGCTAATGAAGAGCTGAGCAAGCCATCAAAAAAGACCATCACCCTACCTATGCTGCCAGCAGCCACCACAACAGCAAAGCTACCCGCAGCCATCACAACAGCAAAGCTACCAGCAACCACCACCACAAAGAAGACCACCACAAAACCCAAGCTACCAGCAACCACCAACACTGTTAAGCCACCAACAACCAACATCACTTCAATTTCAAAGAAAACTAACATCAAACCAAAGCTGCCAACCACCACAATGACACCAGCAGCTAGCATCAGTAGGCCTACAAGTACAACTACAAAGAAGTCCACCACCAAGCCCAAGCTAACACCAACAGCCACTACTGTCAAGCCACCAGCAGCTAAAACAAGTACGATTACAAAGAAGATTATCACTCTACCCAAGCTGCCAGCAGCCATCACAACAGCTAATCCAGCAACAACCAGCACCACTTCGAAGCCACCTCCAGCAAACCCTTCAGACAGCCATCCCATATTAGCCGCAACATTAAACCGCCCACTCTGGTTCCCCGAATTTCAAGAAGAGATGAAAAAGATTACCACAGCAATGAACAACAACAGCCGAGAAAATCAACTGATAGCAGACAGTATCAACAACCACAATCTGTCCATGGGACTTGTGGCCAACCAGTTGCAAGTCCTTTGTGGGAATATCACGACATTAAACCAGACAATAAAGGAACAATCCACCAATCAGACAGACATTTTGATAAAAGTTGGAGAAATTTCAGCCACCATCTCAAAGACCGTCAACGAGTTGAAGCCTACAGAAACTTACAACCGAGGACAGAGTCCAGACAGAGGATTCCGGCGACAACTCCTGTCTGGGCTTTCCCACCAGCAAAGAGGAAGAAGCCCGACCAGAAGAACACAGCATTCCCAGAGAAGCCATGACAGAACTCCCCATGGAACCAGCCTGCTGCCCCGTGTGCGGAAATAAACATTTCCAGCCCTTTCCCCCGCCCATATATCAAACATTCCAGCGAATGCCCATATTTTTTTCGTGTGTGCATAAACTTCATCCAGCGAAGTGAATATTAGCATTCACGAGGACGTTTTAATGCTGAACAGAGGGTAGTGTGACAGCTAGTGTTGTTGCCGTACACCCCGCCGGCCCCACGAACTGACTGTCACCATTGACTGCCACTGTCACTGTATCTAGACCGTCGTGTTTATGTATATAGGAATGTCATTAAAATGTTTTATATGTTTATTATTATTGTGCATTTTATTACTATTTAATATGTTTTATTTGATTTGCATGTTAATCATTTATAATCTATTGCGAGACGTTTTATCGTTTTTAATAGGTTTGTCTCGTGTCTTGATGGCAGCGGCCATCTTGTTTGTTTACGTCTTTTGCCAGTAAGTCTTGTGACTATCTCACTTTCGAGTCAAATTATAATACTTTCTTCCCTCTGATCATATATAACTATGATGCTATAATGATCATTGGGAACTAAGCTAAAATTACATATGTTTTATTACCGCTTACTTTAAGGCGTTATTATTGTATTTTGCGTGACTTTGTAAGAATATAATGTAAAAGTACAAGTCCCGCGAGATCCCGTTTTATCTCGTTTGTTTATATGCAGCTATTATTACTATTTCTGATTTAATGTTTTGTTCAAGATTACGATTAGGTACAGTATTGTTATAGGAAGGTAACTGGAAGATGTATGGTAAATATATAGCGTTATTTGGGCTAAAAGGGAGCTTTAGCGTGACGTCATCCAGCTCACTTCCGGTCCGGTCCTATAAATAAGAGGCTCTTTCTGCCCCAGATCACTCCTGGTCCAAACAGACTCCTAGTGCACTCCTGGTTCAAACAGACTCCCACCTCACTCCTGGTCTCAACCGACTCCCAGTTCACTCCTAGTCTTACAACAGCCTTACTACAGCCTTACCTCCAGCCTCTATTCAGAGCCCATTAAACGACGTTTACAAGCCTCTGCCCTGTGCAGACTGACCCACAGAGAAAGCAACAGAGAGAAGTAGGTCACAGCCATAGTCTATAGCCATATAAAGGTCCCACGTTTTAATGTGATGATTGAAAGTAGGTCATGTCGTGTCCTGACCTGCTGACCTAGTATTCCTAATCTGCCACGGGTTTTCCTGATATATATAGTGTGTGTGATAGGTCACTGTGGTAGTGCTTAAAAATAGGAATTAGGTCAACAGTGTAGCAGAGGTTCTCGACCCCTCATTATCTAGTATTCCAATATATATGGTGTGTGTGAGAGGATACATTTAATGCAGGGTGACCTGGATTAGTAAATTATAACATAGGGGAGTGTCTTAGACTGACCTACATTCTTGTCCACATATCAGAAGGGAATGACCCAGATTAAATCTAGTTTAAAGCATTGATAGGTCAATGCTAGTAATCATACAAACCAGTGATGTTTACAAGCCAGTGATGTCTTACAAGCCAGTGATGTCTTACAAGCCAGTGATGTCTTACAAGCCAGTGATGTTTACAAGCCAGTGATGTCTTACAAGCCAGTGATGTCAACAGATTTAGTTCATAATATATTTTACACTTCAGCTTAGTTACTTAATTCACATACACCTCCCAGATAGGTCCCAGAACTAGGGTTGGGAAATAACATAGTTGAGAATTATTGTCCCGTGTATTATTTCAAGTATTATTTTATATATAGTATTTCTAGTGAAATACTATATATGCTGTTAGTGCAGTACAGCACTAGCACAAGGCTATTGCTATTATAGCTGATTGTCCATTTGGAAATATCTAAATGGTGTGTGTCTGACACTTGACATACAAGTGCCAGATAAGAGTATATATATTATACAGATATATTTTTATTGTCAAGATCTACCTATTGGTAGATAGTGATAACCTGATAGAGAGAGAGAGATTATAACCTGATAACCTGTACATTATACTTACTGTCTTTGTAAATAAATATATGTGCCTATGTTAAACTTGTGTCCATAAACTTTTATACTGATAGCTTTATCAGTGATTGATTTTGGATTAGATTGGACAAATCTTTCGTTAAGATTTGAGTATTTAAATTAAGCGTTGGATTAACTATTAGATAGAATATTTCTTTCTTTGAAAATCCCGCGGTTATTATACTGGATGGCAGGAAGCTAAGATTAATTATTTATTTAATTATTCTTTGCTCCAAGCTCATCAGTCAGATTCCCATCTGCCTGTTGAGTGTTATCCTATTTGGTATCTTATGGTACCTGGTGTCAGAAACTGATTATTTAAGGAAAGTGAGATATCCTGACATGTTCTTTTTGTGTTAAATTAAATAGCGCTAAAAGATAATATCTCACACGTCGTAAGTGAGGATTTTACAAAACGCTCGGAATCCCGCGACAGTATCTTTAAAGTGTCTGTACGCCTGGCATCACACTTCAATCTTCTTCAGATTTCATCTATAGTGAACATATAAATTTCCAATAGCTCAAAAAAACGCCTTGTCGGGCTTAGCTAGTTCAAAAACGCATGATTGGGATTCTGAATAAACCAGGTGACATTGGTCAGCCAGTTAATAAATATACATATTAGATAAGTTCACACAGTATTTAAGTTAGTTGATGCATACTATTATTTTTACACCGCAATGTTTTTGTTAATCCAGCTATGGGCAGTTCAAGAGCTGATGCATACGTAAGTAACTGATTACTCATCAAAGTAGTCTATTATATTCCGTGCACGGTGATGCAACTAAGACAACCAGGGTTAAGTCATCAAACAAGTACAGAGGGCTCATCACACGGTGATTCGGTGGAATCACCCATACTAATCAGGTAATAAACGGGGTAATATACATAACACACCTTTCTTATTTGATATTAGTTATTTCTTATTTGAAAATGGTGTTTACAGACTTTTTAGACTGATGTTAGACTAGGTGGTAGGATAAAAAATAAAATAAATATAAGATGTGATATTTTTTTAGTATTTCAATTTTTTTTTTTTTAATGATGTAAGCACGACAGGGTCCATAAAACACATTATCATTTGAAAGTCGTCTGAGTGTTAAAATGTATATAATATTTAATCAGCGTTGTGTAAAATAAACAGGATAAACTTTCCGATGGGTACATTAAAATGAATCATAGTTTTATTTGCTCATTGGACATGAAGGGTCGGGTGATTGCTACTGGTGGTTCAGAGTTATAGCCGTGCGGTGTTTACATCTCTCTCAAATACGTCAATAGATGGGGTATGTGTAATTTACGTATTGGACACTGGGAGATGATATTTTTCATTCTAATTAAACCATCGGTTTTTCAATTATAAATTTTTACGGTAGCAATAGTATTGATTTATAAAACAAAAACAAAACTCACGTACAGCTATCATCAAGCGTGGGTTGTCTCTTGAAAGCAATCTCTTCGTCAATCACATCGCAATCACGATCCACAATGACCCTCATCTCCATATTATGGTTCATAGGTGTTCTGGTGATATCCTGGTTCAACCAGTGATGACGTAGATGTTGTCCAGCAGTGCAGATGATGAGAATGATGAGACTGGTACTGAAGAAGATGATGCCGCAAATCACAATTATAGCTATGCCCCATGTAGGGAAGTGCATAGATAGAGTAGAATTATCATCAGAACAACTTCCATATATCACATAGTCCGGTTTATCTGTAATATGTACACAGTCAGCTGTGGTCTGGTGACGAAGATCCATTGACTTGATATAAATATTATCAGGAGCAATGACTTCTGTTAATTTATTATGCTGTGCTAATACATAAGAAATATACGGTGGTATGTCTGGTAGCTCTGTCAAACCCAAATTGGTGCAATCCATTATACTATGTGTATCACACTGGAATGGATAACAATCCATAGCTAATGTTGATGACAGGGTAATAATTATGATAACTGTTAGATGCAACATGATTGATGTGTTACACATACGTAAGTAACAGACAAACTAATGAGTTTCCCTCTCAATCTGGTGTACACATTACTAACCAATATCTATGACCGGATATTAAACCACTTAATAGCAGTATTCATAATTGGGGTATTTGTTTTCGTTTTCGATATCAATAATGCATTTGTGAAGGTAAAATCACATAATGATTTATATAAAAATATGAATAGTGTATTGTATGGTGTAATAAAAATACCATACTACCATATATTTTCAGTTAGTATTTGTGGTTAATAACTGTTAGTTTGTCTGGGCAAAAAAAAAAACTTGCCTACACCAGCACATAGAAATGCGTGTTGATCGACAGATGTTAACCATCTGCATCCCAATGAACATATGTTTGTATAAATATCTTAGATATGTAAAAAGATTTGAAAAATGTAACCAATCGTACACGTGTATGTAAATCACTACGAAATATAATAATTGACATTATTGAATTATAACGATGGATACTGATTTGCATTGTCATAAGTTATATATGTTATATATAAATATATACGACGATTTTGTAAAAGCATAATAGGACTGAGATTGTAAGATACAACAATAAGTGTGATGGGAGAGCAAGGGCGCGCCACTGGTATTCTTACACAGCAGGACATTTGTAGTAAATAAGTTTATACATTGCTAATTTGTTGATGTTGTTTTCATACATGGATGTTCTGTGCCGCAATTTGTGTATTATTAAATGTTCATACCGTTTTTGATTGGATGTGTATGTCCACTATAATTCAATACAACGCTAACCCAGTACCTGTTCAATGATGAAACAACATCGCTGGTGTTGATAATCATCTATTCAGCCCTAAGTGGTGTGCTTTATGTCGGGTAGGTGTAACAGTCAACATTACTGATTCGCTGCCGGTCCATTGTCCTACATTAGGCTAGAATCACTGACTTTAGAGATATGCCATGCTAGGTTACTTGTTCGCGTATTTCTACAGTTACTTTTAACCTCTGTATAACCACTGATAACATTTAAACGTCACATACTCCACTTGTAACAAACTCGACAGCTAGAAGTAATAGATATGCTAGAATGTTAGAGCTCGGATGTTATATTTGACGGTTACAAATCAAAATAAAATTCGAGTAAACAGTGAAAATGTAAATTTACATTCAGACAGATCTAACATTGATTCACGCTATAAGCCATTTGACTTTTCAACATGTCAAGCTAGACGTGCCATAACTGTTTTCAGAAGATGCAATGAATTACCATTCATTTTAATACTAATTTATAACGTATGCATACAACTTTGTAACCAAATCATTATTATACCTAATGATATTAGACCCTGCAATGCTGGCCCCTGCCTACAATACTGGCCGACCACACGCACTGTATCGGTTGCATCGTGTTTTAAACTGTGTCTGTGTGGTCTTGATGGCGGCCAGCTAGTCAACACGGGTCAACACGGGTCAAGACTGGCCCAGTGTTGTGTCAGCGTTAGATTGATAGTGTGTGTTGTGGTAGCATCGCCTTCTCTCAGCTGGTCTCCTGGGACATCTGCCAAATATCTGTATGATGTATGAAATGATAACGCAGGCACTTTTGTTTCATCTCAAAAGTGGAGAATATTAAATTGTGTTACAAAATAGTGTTTAAGATGTGTTTTGCAATGTAGAACATAGCGTATTTATTGAAAACAAATATAATAAATTCGAATGTAAAATCAACACATTTTTATAGAGAAATAATGACACACATGGCGTTCCATATCCATACCTCACTCATGTGCTATTTCAGTAAAGACCAGCGGGGTCATCTTAGCGGGCTCTGCACGTGCCATCCCTGGTGCTGATGTAGGGAATTTCCCAGCAAACACAGATGTTGGCTCAGTGTTGTTTTATTGCCGGACCACCATTAGACCTACTGGTATTAAATAACTATTGGATCGACTTGTGGTGGTTGGTAGGCCTACACGCACATGAACAGATCTGGGCTTAACAGTACACAAAATAGGCAGTGATTATACTCAAATCTTGTTAATTAACTAACCAAGTAGGCCATATAGTAGCAGAGTCTGATTTGATATATAACGGTTCAATAACCAGGAATGCTTTTAAATGTTGTTTTAATAGTCAGTTGTCTGTCCTTTTTTTAGCTGTGGTGTTGTGTGCACGGCGTGTATAGGTCTAATGATTGTAGTCCTGTCAAACTGTGTATATGCTAGCCATGACACCCAATACATTTAAATTATAATTACTAGTTAGTCTATAGTTCAATCTAAAACAAAAATAAATAGTATCTTTTTTTTTTTGCTATCTAGACTAGGCTAGATGAGGATTAGGCCTACATTTGATTTCTAAATCATTAATCCTAATAAAATGTTCAAGTCTGAAAGTCATTTATATATCATACTCTTTTTGATAACTCTGCAACTTAAACCGTCTAGACTATAGACCACTTTCTAGATTATAGGATATTATTATCACGCCTATAGCCCAGGTAGATATATAACTACAAAAAAACTGGTTTTAGATTACAACATTTCGAGACCTGACTGCAAAATATCCTAATCTATCTGAAAATATATTAATGCCGAACATAGGCCTACTAGTGTATAAACATTAGTCATGTAGAAAATAGAGCCATATATCACTCTTTGTAGGCCTAAATAAATAAATATTTATTTTAAATTAGAGTCTAAATGAAAAAAAAGCCAATGTTCATAATGATTAGCCGTTATTGGCATTAGGTATTAGGACAATCATAATGTCTATTTATTATTACTAGACTACTAAATCAACTTTAAAAATGGCTTTGGCAGAATCTATAGAGTGAGATCCAGGGTTTTATTCTAGAATAGTCTATTCACATCTAAATTATAATTTAGTACGCATAATTTGTTTATAGTCTACGTATGAGATTTCATCACAATCATGTATATTTTTGTTATTTTCTGTAAATCCACATTTACATAACTGTAATTTTCTTATTACCTGGCGCCGGCCCCGATGGCTCATTCGTATCGACTGGGGCTTGTAACCTGGGGGTACCAGGTTCGAATCCCGGTCGGGAAGGATATTTGTCATCGTGGTTGTGCATATACAGTGCTCCAAACTGTTCAAAGGCATGGAGTGTACAGTGCTGCCTATGGTACTGTGCACTATAAAGAACCCTTGAAGTCATTCGAAATAAGAGTAGGGCATAGTCCCGGCTTCGGGCTTCCTTCTGTCGCGATATTGCCATGATTGTGCAGAAAGCGACGTAAAGCAATATTCATTCATTCTTATTACCTGGCCTACCCCGGCCCCATGTCAACATTCCCAGTAATTTCTGTTTTCCTTTAATTATAATATTCATGACAGTGGGAATGTATAATTTTTTACGCTTTTATGCAAAGTATGGTACACGGTTTATCGTTGTATCGACTGTACACATTTTTCTTTATTATCTACACATTGTAGTGACAGTATGCACTGCAAGGCGATGTGTATTTTTTAGTTATCTTTATCATACAATATTATTTTATTTGTATACCTTTCTAAGATACAAGCACATCAAACCACATACTCTAAAAGAAATAGTAACATGTCCAAAGAACAAACTTTATTTTATCTTCAAAACATGCTGTCGTAACACTTTCAGTGTAGAAAAAACAAAAAATAATGTATCTTGATGAGGATATGCTGAAGAACTTTGGAGGGGTTGATGTAAATTCTTTGAACTATATAACTGGTGCTGAAAATGATAATCAGCATGAAATTTCTGAACCGTTTCCAGAAAACTCACTCCAATCAAACTATTTTAACCAGGAACATTTAGTCTCCATGTTTAAAAAACAAAAAAGAACTTTCTCAATACTAAGTGTAAATATTCAATCATTGAATGCTAAAATAAATCAGTTAAGAATAATTCTTGCAGACCTCGACCAACAAGGTTATCAATTTAGCGCGATATGTTTGCAAGAAAGCTGGCTGTCGCATGACTCTGATACAGCTTTACTACAATTAGATGGATACACACTAATATCTCAGGGCAAAATATGTTCAGCACACGGAGGTCTTCTAATTTACTTGAAGAAAGAGTATACTTATAAGATTTTATCATTGTACAAAGATTCTGATATTTGGGAGGGTCAATTTTTAGAAATTAGCGGGAACACTTTGAAAGGAAAAATAATTATCGGAAATATTTACCGCCCACCTAGAGACATTAATCAAAATTATATTAGGTTTCCAACTGAACTTGAACCAGTTCTACAAACTTTAAACAACAGGCGTGGCGAATTAATCCTCACAGGTGATTTCAACATAGACCTGTTAAAAGTAAATGATAAACAAATGTACAGTGATTTTTTTGATCTAGTCACATCTCATCATTTCATCCCACGTATAACGTTCCCTACAAGATTTTCTGAACACACAGCCACATTAATTGATAATTTCTTCTGCAAACTAACAGCTAAATGTGCAAATTCCCAAACAGGAATCTTTGTAACACAACTATCTGATCACCTTCCATACTTCATTTTCTTAAACACAGAAACAACAAAAATAACACAACCCAAATACATTGAAATAAATACAAATGACACAAACTCTATCGCACTTTTGAGGCAGAGTTTAGCAGCTGCAGATATATTTAGCTCACTAAATACAAATCAACTGTGTGATCCAAACGAAAACTATAATCGTTTAAATAATTTAATTATGAAACTGCAGTCTAAACATTTGCCTGTTAAATCAATGAAGTTCAATAAGCACAAACACAAACACTCAAAATGGATTACACACGGTATTATCAGGTCAATAAGATTTAGAGATAAACAATATGCAACACTGAAAAAAACCAATGTAGCTGATGCAGAATATCAAACATTAAAAAGTAATCTCGCTTCTTATAACAAAATACTAAAAAGAAGTATTTACAATGCAAAGAAATCGTATTACTGTCAACAATTTCATAAATATAAGCATGACATAAAAAACACATGGGCGAGTATCAAACAAGTACTAAATAGAGACCAGAAACAAAATACATTCCCAGATGTATTCTATCTAAAAGGCAAAGAAAAAAAAAAAAAAACAAGATATAGCAGATACGTTTAATAACTACTTTACAAACATTGGGTCAAATCTCGCCTCCGAGATTCATGCGCCTGAAGATGCGTCTTTCAAAGATTATCTGAAAAATCCAGCAAAGTGTACTTTTCATTTTGAACCTGTAACTGAAGCATCCGTAATGAAAATAATAAAACAATTAAAGTCTAAAAGTAGTTTTGGCTATGATGGATTATCCACCCGGCTACTAAAAGAAATTCTTCCTGAAGTAATAAAGTCAATAGCTTTGATAATTAATCAATGTATGAACACTGGTGTTTTTCCTGACAATATGAAAGTAGCGAAGGTTATTCCTCTTCACAAAAAAGACGACAACAATATTATTATAAATTATAGGCCCATTTCATTGCTTCCTGCTATGTCTAAGGTACTAGAAAAAGTCATTTGCAATCAAATAAATGACTATTTCACATTAAATGGCTTATTTTGTAAGAACCAATACGGTTTTAGACCCAAACACTCAACCGAATTAGCTGCTTTGCATTTAGTTGACGATATAGCTCTTCAAATGGATAATGGAAGTATCCCTATCAATGTTTATTTAGACTTTTCGAAAGCTTTTGATACCCTAGATCATGAAATTCTTCTTGACAAATTAAAGTATTATGGTATACGTGGAACTGAAATAAAACTATTTAAAGATTATTTGTCAAACAGGAAACAGTACGTTCAGGTTGGAAATACAAAATCAGACTTTAAACATATCGTAACAGGAGTACCGCAAGGATCAATTTTGGGTCCACTGCTTTTCCTCATCTACATAAATGATATTGAACTTGCAAGTACTTATTTTAACATCCTTATATATGCGGATGATACAACACTATCAAGAAGTCTAACTGTTGATGATTTCAAGAATATTGTTCTGCTGAATTTAACTCTAAATGCTGAACTTGGAAAAATAAGCACATGGCTGAAGGTGAACAAGCTGTCACTAAATGCTAAGAAATCACAATTTATGCTTTTTCGTAGGTCCACCCGTAAATTTGACATACCTCAAATTAAAATAGATAATACACCTTTAAAAAATATAGATAGTTTTAACTTCCTTGGTATAACTCTACAAAAAGATTTAAAATGGGAAACCCATATAAACAATATATCTTGCAAAATTGCCAAAACATTGGGAATAATGAACAAATTGAAACACTATGTGCCCAAACATATATTGCTGACTATATATTCCAGTCTCGTTCTGCCTTATATACACTATGGCATTTTACTCTGGGGTTACAACAAAAACAGAATTTTCAAGTTACAGAAACGAGCAGTTAGAATAATAACTCTAAGCAACTATATTTCACACTCGGAACCAATATTCAAGACCCTAAATCTACTTAACATAGATGACATACACAAAATGAATCAATACAAATTTATCCATAAGCTATATAACAGCTCACTACCAGCATATTTTAATTCTTTACCATTAACCTCTCTGAGTGATATTCATCAGCACAATACAAGAAATAAATGTTCTCTTCTAGTCCCTAAAGTAAAACACGAATTTGCCAAAATGACAATTCGTTGCGACATACCACATCTCATGAATAAAAGCCCGTCACTGATCCTTGATAAAATACACACACATTGTCTCAGTGGGTTTAGCTCTTACATAAAGAAATGTATGATAAACAATTACTCTGATACTTGTTCCCTATCAAATTGCTATGTTTGCCAAAGATTACATTAAATCACATTAAATTGCATTAGCCCCCAGAGTTCTTCCATAACCTCAGCTTTAACATCTTATATGACAAGTTTTTCAGTAAATAATAATCAGAGTTCAAAAATACTGTTACGAAAATGTCTGGTTATTTTCAAATCTATTCATTGTCATTTGAGTATGTATGAATGTATTTCTGTATGTATGTATCCCGGTGGCCCCCGTGATAGCGGTACAAATAATGTACCTTAACGGGGGTCTCCTGACACATTACAACAAACATGTACAACTCCTATAATTCTGATGTATAATTTGATGTCAAATAAAACTTTTGATTGATTGATTGATGTGCACAGTAGCATTCCTTTCATAGGTGCTGTGTACTGATTGTGGCTGATCGCGGCATCATGGTTAGAAATATGCCATTAACGTTTTGGTAACAAGGCAGAAAACGAGCAGAGAACGTCTAAATACAAGTGAAATGTTTTTCATCGTGATAAAATCATTATGTGCTCAATAACTCCCGGTCGAATATTATGCATTATCATCTAGTTGAATCCCCTGTGATTCTGAGTGACGCAGGACCCCTTTTTAACGTACATACATGTAGGCTTACCAGAGCCCAGTGATACACACACTATGCATATACATGCTACATACATACTGTGACACAAGAGATGCTGAATTAATGCTGGCCCATCGTCTGCGACACTGGCCCAGCTGGAACGTAGTCATCAAATTCATTTGTTTTTACAGGAAGGCTGTTACTGGTGACCATGTAAAAATGACAATGTGATCTGTCAGGAAAATAATGACTTCACAAGTTGCCATAAAAATGTCCAGTTGATAGGACTACTGCATGTCGTGCTCAGCAAAAACATATGATACCGATTAGTTCTAAAAGTCGCCAGAATGCATATGATTCATTGTGCAGTCGTAATTCACAGCTCCCAGTGAGTTAGGATGTGAATAACTGCCCTGATATATAAATGGTTAAAAATGACATACATTCTCAAGCCGCATTAACAAATGATGAGTACTAATAGCCAAAATGGAATAGTTTGTTTACAGAGTACGATGTACTGCCGATGCATTACACCTCCAGATATAGCGTGATAATCTCCCAGCTTGACGGCGATCAACTGTTCTGATTTATGTGTTGTACCTATGTACAACAACGGTATGATAGATAGCAATAGGATAGTTTGGATTACTTAGTAGCATGTGAAAATTTGCCCCATAGTGCATACTAGAGCCTTGTACTAGAGCCGTGTCGGTCTGAGGCGGAGCACGCTATCTCTCGGGCACAAAGGCTCCCCACAATATTGAATCTTTTTGAGTGATCGTAGAAGAAACACTTTCCAGAGTGGTGTTCGAACCCGTTGGAATGGTCGTGCCAACATTGTACCAGCGTTGTAGTACCCAGTCTATGGGATGCTACCCTGGGGAGGGGGTTGGGGTAATGTATGGTTGAAAAACAATGTTGTAACAACGTTAGGCCAGCATTGGAGACGTTGGCCATCATTGAAAGCGTTCAGACAACCATGCCGGCATTGACAACCATTATACAACCATTATCCGTGTCCCCAACCCATATACCTCACTACTGTCAGGGTGCTAGGCTCGACCTCCTGGGGCCAGTTTCTGTATCGTACTTAAGTAAAAAGTGTTAATTTTGTACTTAAGTATGTTACAGAAACTGGCCCCTGCGGCCGATTTCTATAACATACTGAAGTTAAAAAGGTAACTCTTTACTTAAGTATGCTACGTAAACCAGCCCACTTCATTTTTTACTTAAGTACGGCCGGTTTCTGTAACGTACTTAAGTACAAAGCTGACACTTTCTACTTAAGTACGATACAGAAACCGGCCCCTGGCGAGGCCCCAGACCTGTCTTATATAATATTTAGATGCCTGTAGACATTCTACAATAAGACGATTTTGCTCAAACTGCTATAGAACGACCACCTGTTTTGAGCGACCGTTTTTTACATGCAGAAGGTGTGGTCGCTCATAGCAGGTTCTACTGCTATGTAGTATATAGTATATGACAAGGTGCACTATACGAAGAGTTTTGCAATCAATGAATACATTGAAATCTATCAAGTTCTCTACTTGTTAATTTTCCACTTCTCCAGGGAACATTTTGTTCAGTATCGCGTAGCGAAAAGCTATGCAATTTTAGCCATTTGCTAATCAAATTTGAAATTGATTACGAAATATTTATACATGAATGATAAGGATGAAGTCGAAGTCAGAGCTTGAAGAAAAAAATTGTTAACCAGTAATTTTCAAACAAAATGTTCCCTGTTCTCTGATTTCGCCTCTTCTGGGCTAATAACTTCGCAGAAAAATCCTTGATGAACGATTGACCACTAATTGAAATGAAGGTATGAAAAATAAGAGAAATCAAAATGTGGCAAGCAGTAACAATTTATTCACATTGATAAATATAAAAAAATTATGTATATTCAACAGTTAAAAATAAAAAATTATACAATCGTGTATCTTTAATCAAAATGTTTCTTTTAATAAAAGTGTTTATGCTTATGGCAAAGTTATAATGGCAATCAATGGGAGCCTGTCAAAAAGAGGCAGTCAACAGAGTAACATTATAAAGATTCACATACGGTCAGCCACTGCCTAATTTAAACTTAACAATTGTCCATTATACATATATATATGTATTTGAAAGCAATATACGAATTTATTATGAACACCAGAAGATAATTATAAAGATATAACATCTGATCAGGTCATGATCTGAATATTAGAATTGAAGTAGAAGATCAAAATGTTTCCTATTGCTTTGAATTGTATCAACTGAGGTTTTTATATTTTCAACAAAAATATGGTAAACTATGCATAGAATAATTTGTATATAAATAATAAAACTTTTTATTATTGTAAAATATCTACTGTATATTTGGTCACTTGCTTCTGTCCAACACAAACCATTCTTATTAAGTTTCGTCCCATATCTGACTACTCCCAATTATTTTGGTGTATTAACCACTAGAGCACTGAGCTATATTTTCAGTCAATTGAATTGTGTCTCGCTACCGCAATACACAACTTCCAAGTGACTGAAAATGTATGTGATTTGTGGAATTAAAGTCCCAACATATATCATTGTTTCAAGATTGAAGACATAAATTACTGTATACAACTGGTTATCAGAGGATATGCAGGTTCAATAGAACCACAGAATATCTACTGTGGTCGACATCAGTGTTCTATGATATGAATAACTTATATGTAAGCATTGCAACAAACAAAAATATTGTGCATTTTATTAGTAGTCTTGTTTTACAGTTCCCAGATGATCGTCATAAATAATGCCAAATTGGAATCTAAATGTGGTATGTACAGATTCACATAACACTTGGATATTTTACAGGCTTCAACCCATATTTCGCTGAAATGCTTGGTTTTATTTTTCATTCATTTAAAGCTGGAATTGCTAAATCAGTTTTCAGCTTCAAATGACCAAAAAATATTATATTTATAAAAAATCTCCAAAATTGAATTATTTATTAGGTAGCTTTTTTACTGGCATTTTGTTTGTATTTAAAGTTGTTTGAAAACGTATTAATCATTAATGCCCAAATTAAATAATTTAAATTATCACCCACTCGAAGTTGTGTTTTGCTACCGTCATCCACAACTTCTAAAGGAGTCAAGTAACCTTTAAATTGTTAATCACATCTATGCCAGCTTTCAGCCAGGTTATTTGCCTTGCAAACATGAAAGAGACTTATATTCACCAGGTTGGCCCACATATACATACCAGCATGCAAGTAATTTTTACGCACTTGCGGTAGCGAGACACAATAGTGGAGGAAAATTAATTTTTTTTAATTGATAATTTAGTGCTTCAAGGGTTAAATGATTAGAAAGCCAGTTTCCTTTAACAGAAAGAAAAATATTAAATAAATAAGTTGGTTTCCTTTTAAAAAAACAAACAATTAGTCTAGTATAAAGCCAATTAATGTGTATAATTACAGTGAGATCACAGTACATTTATAGTTGGGACTAGCAATAACAATATACTGTAAACCGGGAAATAATGGCGGCTTCAAACTTTGATTCAACAACTAAACTAAACTATTTTCAGCACATCCTAGATTGAATTACCACTATTTACATTACAGTAACAATAATATACAGAGACTATAACCTAGTGACTTATAACATATAACTTATAACAAGTTTTACATTCCCATCTTCGAGAAATGTTTATAACATCAAAGACGAGATACCAAGGCCACCATGTTTTTTATTGCTGTCTGAGAAAAAATCCATATCAATGAGGATGGTGAAAAAAATCCCACAACTACTGTGTTTATGTAGATGTCACAAAAGAAATGGCTGAGAAACATTGTTTTTAGTCAGGTGAAAAATTGCAGTTGTGTTTCACTACCATGACCCACAACTCCAATTTAATGAGTAAAAATTAATTAAATATACAGAATTTCAGCGAAAACATAAGATAATTTAGCCAATTTAATGATCATTTTCCATTTTAATTTTCTTGTTAAAAAAAACAATCCCAAGACAACAGATATAAATATGCTTTGTACTTTGAGGGTTAGATCTAATGTTTGAGCCGGTTGAATACAGCCAAAAAATACATAGTGACCTGTAACAGGTTCAACAGACACGGATAAATGCATATTTATTAAAGTGGCAAGGTTCATTTGTTCATCTGTTGCGGAGTTTGCAGGGTTGTTGGTGAAAGTACCACAAAATGACAAAACATTTGAAAAACATTCAATAGAACTCATTCAAGCAGTATTTTTATGATCAATGTTCACTCAGTTGAGATGATCACTTGTGAAAGACAGACATAAGTGCTAAATTATTACAAGGTTGGTGGCGCGCACTGTTAACAATGTGATATTACAGTGACATAATGTGATTTTGACATTTAGATGCGATCAGAAAAACATCATTTTATCCACATATCACACATTGATATCACATCATGATATCCTATACACATAATGATGATATATCATGATATCCCACTCCACAGAGGTAATACTGATATCACACATTGATACATCATGATATCTTGTTGACATCATGATGATATATCCAGATATCACTGTGATATCAATATAAATTCAGAATGTGATATTGTAGTATATCATCTTGGTGATGTATTTTAGTGATACCTTTGTCATAGGCTATAACAATATTCTGCACAGCAAAATAAACAAATTTAGAAAATAACGAAACAAAAAAATGCATTCCATTTCATTTTGTTTGAGCATAGATACAAAAAGTAACAACGTTTCCACATATCAATAGGTTGAATACAATTTTAAATCCTATGTAAAGCACCAATATGATGTTTCTAGCAGAGCGGTACAAATAAATAAACATTTTAATCACCGAGTTGAAAATTGGCACAAACGCTACATATATATTAACCCTTAGAGTGCCATATTAACCTTTATAACGCTGTCAAAACAAGCCATGGAGACTAAAGGGTTTTTTAAATTCGAAATCATCATAATAGTTTCAGTTAGCTCTTTGTTATCGGTCTATGACCATTTCAAATATTTTACGCTATCAGTGTGGGAATCAACTTCAGACGTCAGAGAGTCGGTCCCCGCACTGAAAGAAATGTATAATGTCTGTAGACTCATAACATAGATATTCAAATGAAGCAGAAAGAGCTAACTAAGACATTTATTTTAAATTGAAAAATCCCTTTGGTTTCTATGGTTTATATAAAATTATTTCAGTGCTTTAACCCTTGTGTTGCCGGAACCGTATATATACGGTTTCAAATGAAAAAATGAATCGGGCTTTAAGCCACCTTTGTGCACATATAGGCTAAACTGGGCCAGAAGAAACCTCTTGAGGATGGTGAGATGATTGAGACGACACTGTCCTCCAGACACAGGATTCGAAATTCGAGCCCTGGCTACCTCTCGGTCACGGAGGCTCCCCACAATACTGACTTTCACACGTGGATGGGGAAGAAACATTTTTTGTTTCTTTCAAACCGCCGAGACCTGGAACTGAACCCTGAACTCTGGCGTGAAAGGCAGCGGTGCTAACCACTTCCCTAGGGCCCCCGCCCTATTCGGTTTCAAGCAGATCTCAGCCCAAATAAAATGCCACTGAAATCAACAAATGGATTGTGATAGATCCTCAGTTAACCAAATAATTACATTTTGCAGATGACTATTTTACATAAATAGACATATTTTTCATCATTTGAAGCTGGAATTTGTGTTAGCTCGAAACAATTCGGCAGCATAAAGGTAAGGTTAATGCACAATAGATCTGCTTGATATAGCGTACTTCTTCTGATATCTTGCTACATACACTGCTCAGCAGATATCAAAATAATGCTGACGGTACAAATGCTGTTTTGTATAAGTTCTGAAAAGTCAAATCTAAAGTAAAATCACAGCTATTTGTTGATGAAAAAAAATTATGTGCACACACCCGTCACATACAAGAGTTTGTTTCTCAATGTTTCTGCAAGGTTTCATCAAGCATTCACCATCAGGTGGCTTAATTCTTGACGAGATCTTGATCTGGTGGGTCTGTGTTTATACCATCTTCCCACACAAGGCTCGCTTCTCCCGAGGTCGTAGACCGAGGCCTTGCTGAATCAGTGTAAAAACCATCTATTGGAGTGGGGACTTTCAAGAAAGATTTTTTCTGTTTGACCCAAGTTCGACCTCTGGCATGAGTGCTGCTTTAATGCAGGGCCACTGTCTACGACGCCGGCCCTGCATTAAGCAGCACATGTCTGGTGGCCGCCAATTTCACAGGAAGTATCACAAACAGCTCCCACCACATCTCACCAGACGCGAGACGTTACATGCGGCAGGGTTGGATTAATGTTGAGCCAATGTTGCAGACAGTGGGCCAACATTAGGTTGGCATTTGGTTGAAAAATTAATGAATATTCAATATCTAAATCATCCTCCCTACCCCAATAGGTGGATGATAACACTGATTCAGCAAGGCTCGGTCTGCGACCTCAAGAGCAGCGAGCCTGGCTGTCGGGAGGATGGTTTATACATGCAAATATAAATAGTGAGGTTGTGATTGTCACAAAGCAGCCATCAATTAATGCTGAAATAATACTTTACACTCTAATATCATTTGAGTTAATATCAGTTTATCTCACACTCACATCTTTCCCTGTAAACACGCGACGTTCACCAAATGTTGGTTTAACCCTTTCAGGGCGGGGATGGTCCTTATACGTCAGAATACGACGTCTCTCAGTACAGGACCGTCATTATATGTCAGAATCTGACGTCTGTTGAAGTCAGATTTTGACGTATAAAGTCTGTCACCGTACTGAGGGAATGAAAATAGTTAGAAAGATCGTAGACCCATAAAATAGGTTTTCAAATGAAGCGCAAAGCGCTAACTAACACATTTATGATGATTTCAAACTGAAAATAACCCTTTAGTCTCCATGATTTAAACAGAATAATTCAGCGGACCATCGTCTGCTGGCCCAGCAATAAACCAACATTGGGTGAACATGTCGTGTTTGCTGGGTCATTGGTCTACATAAAGACTGGACAATCCCACACTAGCCCTCTAGGTTCTAACAATCTCACGACTCAGGTTCTGTCCACAGCTTTGTGATTCCAGCCTGGAGGTCAAAAGGTCAGGCACCTTGCTGCGTGCTGAGACTATGGCATGATTCAGTCCACCAGTCCTTCCAAGGTTCATACATTCCAGCAGGTCTACCCAAAAATGACAGCTCATGCATTAATGCTGTTCATCTGTATCAGCTATGTGATCTAAACCAGGGGTATAATCTTAAGAATTTTCTACTGATCATTCCAAATATCCCGGCTCCTGTATTAATGTTTTTCGTCCAGAGCAGCCATGTCATACATAACCTCCAGTAGACAACTCATACTCCACGCCTGGGCCGGGCAGCTGTCCGCACAGAACTAAAAAAACAAAAATACACATTACTCCATGCATGCCCAGGGCAGCTGTGTGCACAAAACTGGCATAAAAAAATACAACATTTCAGATGTTTGTCAAATTTGGGAACAAAGCCTGTTTGCGACAAAAATAAGCTTCAGGTTTTTAGGGGGTTTTGCACAAGATTACAAACTTCAAAACTACATATAACGTTTTATACTGAATGGAGGTGGTTTGTACCTCGCTACGTTTTGAGAATTAAAAAAAATCCCTGCAGCAAATTTTGATTCTTAAATCCCCAAAGTATTTTTTTTAAATAATCCATTGTGCAGCTGTGTTATTTCAAGCAGGCGCTTTTGTCATGTTAAAAAAGTTCCATTTTACTAACCCAGTATTTAAATAAAGTTTTCAGAATGTGGCATTATTTTACTTTATTTTGCTGTAATTCCATCTCACAGGAAATGAACTCTCAGATGATTAAATCATACAAATAATGTACTATATTACTTACTGAGCCGTTGCTATTTGTGAGTTCAGGGAGGGATTTCCAGGTTGATTTCTGCATGTGTACAGCGTGTCGTGACAGGGTGCTGTTGATAAAGTCTATTGTATCTGTCAGTAAACCGGGATGGCTAGAATCCAGGGTCTGAGCGAAGTGAAGCTTGGCTCGCAAGAAGAAACCAAGAGGCCAAACCCATTCCTGAAAACATCAAGCAGTATAAAGAATAACTTATTTTTTTCTGCAAATAAAAAACAATACCCGTACAACCTGTAATCACCATCCTTGGAAAAGTGACCTTTCAAGACAAATCGCTGAGTTTTATTTTTACACAAAATACCAATTTGAGGAATTTTATGTTGCTCTCCATAGAAAGTTAAAAGCTCATATGGTAGCCTGAAAATATAGCAAGATATCCTATATAAAAAGTTGGAATTTTTTTTCAATCGACTTTGATTTCTAAACCCTTATAACGTTGAATTATTTTTGTTTAAATCATGGAGACTGAAGGGTTATTTTTAATTTGAAATAATCATATATGTCTTAGTTAGCTCTTTCTGCTTCATTTGAATACCTATGTTATCGGTGTACAGCCATTATAAATATGTTAATTCTGTCAGTGCGGGGACTGTCTTTATACGTCGGAATCTAATGTCTACAGACGCCAGATTCTGACGTATAAAGACAGTCCCAAAGAAAGAGTTTGAAAGAGCTAAGACATATTAGATCCTTTAATTGCTGCAAGAAATACTTGTCAAAACATATATACCTTACTCATCTAACAAATATTACACCACAAAAGAAAAGTTATTTTATCAACACAAAAAAAGAATCATAAAAAGCTAATGACACATTATTTGATGAATACTGTATTAAGAAATAAGATCATGTTTTGTAAAATTTCTAATACCTTTCTAAGGATTGCAAAAAAATGTAAATAAATTTCGCCGATGATTTTGTTTGACAATATAAACTGATTACTTACAGGTCCTTGATGGTAGTTAAATCCCTTTGCCGTCTTGGGGTTATCAGAATCATCACTGTTCACATAGTCTCCATGATATGCCCAATCACTGAACACCAACAAGGTCAGAAATCACAACACAAGGTAGATACATATCAAGGGGAGAATAAAATCACTTACGCAACTAACTCATCCTAAAATAAGGAAGGCCATATTATAAAAAGGCCATATCACAAATAACCGAGCATTTTCCCAGCTGGATGTAAAATTAAAATAAACGATAGACATTAACTTCAATATTAAGGTTGTTGTTCGCAAAGAATGTGATAAGAGCCTACAAACTAAATATAGCTCAGACTTTTCAAAAATACCAACTTTATACCATGTCGAAATCTAGCACACATGTTTTGAAAATTGTTAGAAGGATTAGAATGAAAAGAAATAGTGTTAATGAATGTCAGCAGCTCACGTTGGATCGAGTGTTTTCATCCCAAGTGGACCTAGCAGTAACTTCTCCGTAGCCTCTAATGCTGTCCAGGCATTCGCTGGTGTAAACAGTTCTGGTGCCTACAAAGAACACAACACTGATATAAGAACATTATTATCCAAATCATTGAACTTGGATTTAAAGTAATGATGGCATCAGATCATCAGAAATGCCCATCAAATTTGAATGTGATCCAGCCAACGGTTGATAAGATATTGCGCCACAAGCTTTTTGGTCCTTCCGTCATCCATCTTGTTTTAAAGACTTATTCCCAAAAGTTAATGACATCACCAGAAATACCCAGAGAATCACCTTATAAAATTTGAATGCGATGCATTCAAGGTTAGTGCCCACAAGCTTTTTTGGGCAGCCATCTTCGAAAATGGCCGCTTATGGCTTGGTGCCAAAAAACGTAAATGGGAAGAATTGACGGAATAATGCTAAACACTATAAGCATCACAATAGGATCAGGGATACTTAATGATAAAATAACTTACAAAGACCAGAAATCACCCCGTCAAGGCATCCTTTGTATCGAGTCTGTTATTATGGACTAAGAAAGAAACATCATCTACCAAGTGGAAATTGACAATTCTACGTACACAACCATGTCACTAAATGCCCATGACTTTGATTCCATGCAGAAACAACATTTTATGCCAAGTGGGTATTACAAACTGTTCAAGTTTTAAGGCATTTCGCCAGGTTATCAATAGTTTTTCTTTCTTACAACTGAGAAATTAGTAAGTAATACCTTATTTCTAAAAAAAGGACAATTTCTTGAGGTTTAATTTCCTCAAACTAACTCAAACTGCACATATTATTTTAACTGATTTTTATAATAATTTTTCAAACAATCTTTAACCCTTTGAAGCCTTAATTTACCATTGTCATCTTCATCCACTACAAGCCGCGAATTTCTGTCACAATTCTCGACTTGTAGTGGATGAAGATGATTTGATGAGGTTTAAAAATTGCCATGTATTGGTAAGCCAGTTTCATGGAAATTTTTGTTCTAAAACCCCTAGTTGTAGGAAAATTAAGTCTGTTTTCAGGGATGTAAAATGATGCTTTAATGCATCGTGAGGGCCTAACCCTTACAGCGCGGGGAGCGACTTAAGTCGACAGAATCTGACTACTGTAGATGTCAGATTCTGTAAAATTAACATATTTCTAATGGCCGGAAACCCATAACATAGGTATTCAAATGAATCAGGAAGAGCCAACTAAGACATTTATAATAGTTTCAAATGGTAAAAAAACCTTTAGCCTTCATGGTTTCAACAAAAAAATCCAGTGTTGTAAAGGTTAAAGGGTTAACACTACTCACCACAACCATGGCTATCGGGACGTTAGGTCTAAGCTGGTAGTCGGCCCAAACAGGACTAGCACCGCAGGAATCCTTGTAGATTCCTCGCTTGTTCACGAGATCCGGGCGAGACTCGTCTTCACAGGGAGCGGTATCAATCCAGAAATGCTTCTCAAAATTTGCCTGAATTAAAGCACTCCATTCTGAGAACATAACTTTCACCTGCGCTCCTGAAAAGAATCATAAATTTATGTGTTTAACCCTTTCAGTGCTGAGACCATCTTTATATGTTAGAATCTGATGTCTGTAGACTTCAGATTCTGATGTATAAATATGGTCCCCGCACTGAAAGAATTAATATATTAATAATGGCTGTAGACACCGAACATAGGTATTCAAATGAACCGGAACGAAGACATTTATGTTGATTGCAAATTGAAAAAACCTTTGGTCTCTATGGTTTATAACTAAGTTGTTCAGCGCTTTAAGGGTTAAAATAAGAATCACAAGAAATATGGCGACACCTAGCATTGGTGGAACCCTAGACGTACACCACACACTCAACAGGGCATATCTTCCCGTTGTTAATGATGTATGTTCTACAATCAAATACTGTCTAAAAATTAAAAAAATATTTAAATATTAATTATAAATAAATTTACATAGTACTTTAATTGCAATTTTAAACTAGATGCGAGTGTTTTCGTTACGGAAAAATTAAAAGCATCCTGTCAGATATTTCCATGTCAATTCATCAAAAATATTGACCCAAGAAATAAAAAGATGGCTGCCATTGGTCATTTTTTTTTTAATGGATTTCTCCCACAAGTTTATCAGTTTATCAGAAATATCTAGAAAATAACCATATAAAATTTAAATGTGATCCTACAAATGATTCATAAGATATTACACCCAAAAGGTTTTTCAGTGGTCATCTTGGAAAATGCACTTTTACGGCTCGGTGCAAAAAATATATATGGGAAGAATATCTGTGGAAAGTAAACAAAAATAATCAGTCAACTTTTTTAGTGAAAGCTAAATTGATTTGCTGATTGCCTCTCGTGCAGGCAAAAAAATGCTAAACACTATAAGCAACCTGATACTATCGGGGGAGTATGATATTTACCGTTGACTTCTCTGGTTACCCCATCATGTGGAAAGAGTCCTTTCTGTGAGGCGTCTGCCAGCCATTGTACACTGGCTTTACACAGTCCTATAAGCTCCACAGCGCTACCATCTCTACAAAATTAAAAGTTACCATGTATGTACGAGACCAGCCATCGTACACTGGATTTACGCAGACCGAATCAAAAGCTAGCCCTGTACCAGCTAAGTTATCTTATATAAATTTACATCCATTTGAAGTTGTGTCCCGCTACTGCGACCCACAACTTCAAGTGGATGAAATATTCTATTTGTTTAATTTGAGACCAAACATTACAAATCTTGATGTTTAAACGCTCATTTCATTCCCAATAACTGTAATTTAAGTAAAACCGAGTAAAAACGACTACAGTAGTGCCTTGTGGTTAAAGTGTTAACATGTATATAGGAGGCTTCCTCATTAGACACAGCTTTACACAGCCACGAGATAAGATCCACAGCACTACCATCTCTACGAACATCAAAAGTTAACATGCACACAGTAGACTCAAACAACTTTAATTCTTTTAACAATTTTCTCCCAGGAATCTCAATAATGGAATCCTGCGGTTCTGCTGATGTTGACATTTATAATGTAAAATAATTCACATTTCATATCATGTTTTACTTTCATCTCGTTGTTAAGTTACCTGGGAGTGGCAGGTTTTCCTCTGTTTCCCGCTTTAGCAGAGCTGCCCATTTTATCCATCCATGTGCCACAATTATGTTCATTACCCCCGTAAACAAAGCCTGTGCTCCAGTCTATGCCAATCTGATTGTTAAAACCTGTACACAGATAACACCGGGGAGGTCAATGTTTGAAATCATCATTTTGCAAGGCAACACATGCTTGCTCCTTTTCCCATCTGAAAATTAACAGTTTAGTCGCCAAAAGGGCACATTTTTAAGATTTATTTTAATTTTGTAATATTAACTCAACATGTAGGTCTCATTTTTTGGCTTGGATAAGATAAAAAAAAATAACCTAAGCTTACAAGGTTAAAGGTGAGATTTCAGTAATTGTATTGTTATATTGTGATATAGGCCTAACTTACCTTGTGGTGACATATCGTTGTCTATGGATGTACCCGCATGCCTCTCTCTGTACGTCACACCATCTGCGTGCCTCTGTAATGCTTCCTGTATAACTTCACTGACAAGCTGATCCTAAAATGAAAATAGAGTTTTTGTAAAGCATTCTGTAATACCTTAAAAGCACCTGACAAAATCATAAATCCTGCACTTATCTGTGATGGCAGATTAATATTTCTGTTTTATTAACTGTAGTGCTGCTGTATTGTTGTTTCTATTTTTCTTTCATTCAAAGCTGGCATTGCTAAAACAATTTCCAGCTTAAAATGACGATAGTTTTATTAACTCTTTAAGTGCTTCATTACTACTTAACATGTTCCTTTCATTTGAAGTTGGCATTGCTCACGCAATTGCCAACTTCAAATGAAAGGAAAATACCTCCTCACTTAAAAATTAAACCTGCTAAATTTCACAATGGGGGCTTTACTCAAGATTTATACATGCATATTTGTTCAATTTCTGTCAAATTTTAGTTGTGAAAAAACAGTATGAATGCGCTTAAAAGCGTCGCCCGCACTCGAAGGGTTAATGAAAAAGTAGATATATGGAAAATTGAATCACATGATTAGAAAATGAAATGAATCGGGCTTTAGGCCACCTTTGTGCACATATAGGCTAAACTGGGCCAGGAGAACCTCCTGAGGATGGTGAGATGATTGAGATGACACTGTCCTCCAGACACAGGATTCGAAATTCGAGCCCTGGCGGTCTGAGGCCGAGCACGCTACCTCTCGGTCACGGAGGCTCCCCACAATACTAACTTTCACACGTGGATGGGGAAGAAACAATTTTGTTTCTTTCAAACCGCCGAGACCGGGAACCGAACCCCGGACTCTGGCGTGAAAGGCAGCGGTGCTAACCACTACCCTAGGGCCCCCGCCCACATGATGATTAGAAGAGCATCTACAGCAAAATATGTTATCACTTTAAGTGACATTTAATTTGGTTTGAAAATTACCTAACCCTCTAAGCCCTCACGATGAATCAAAGCATCAATTGCATCTCTGTAAAATGATTTTTTCCTAAAATCTAGGGGTTTTAGAACACAAAATATCATGGAACTGTTTTGATGATGGCAATAATTTTCTTCACTTGTCACCCACTTCAGGTGATCTTCATCTACTACAAGTCGAGAATTGTGACAGCAACGTCGGATGAATAATGACAACTGAAGACCGTTTACGTTGTCAAATTGTTGAATAATAATAATAAAAAAATTGATAGCAATAAAACAATAAATCTCCACCACATAGTGGGTGGAGATTTAATAATGAATACCTACACAGATTCCAGGGACTTCAGCTTGTGAGTCGTCCTCGGGGAAGACTCGAGCCACTTTATCGCTCAGTATATTATATCCATCTTTGACGAGCAGACAGTACTGCTGTAGACAGTAGAGCCACCACCAGACGGCGTCACGGCAGTTATAACGAGCGTGTGAACCCGCACCCAGCAGGTTAGGTATCAGACCGTGACGCAGGGTGCCGGCGTAGGCGAGAAGGATAAAACGAGCCTCAACGTCTCGACCGGTGATTAACATCAAACCTCGCAGTGCGATGAATGTGTCCCGACCCCAGTTACGGAAGATTCCGCTGGCGAAATGTGGCAATCCTAAAATAAACACAAAATGCCTTAATTACTACACAATTTAAGTTAGAATTATCATAAGAACAGTCTGTCATTGGAAAAGGTATCACTCGTTAATTTATAAACTTGATGGCAATCAGAGCGGCAAGTTAGAATAATAAATTAAATTTAGCATTTAAGTATTTTTATTCACTTAAAATTGTGTTATCTAAAATTTAATTTAGCATCCTACTTCCCGATGTTAAAATACAGGACATGCAAGTTAGCAATTTAATAAAAAAGTCAGTATGCCTACAGCTACATAATTACCAGTAATTTTAATAGTAATTTATGGCTTGATGTGGTAAATGACTCACCAGCAGCGAGAGTGACACAGGCCTGATGCTTGTGACCCGAGTCGTCTGTGATGTGAGGTGTGAATGGAGGGGCCAGATTAGGAGAGAGGTTTGGTAGAGGAGCCGTCTTAACCACACTACAGAACTGTAGAGATCCCATCGCTAGTGACCTCACAAACGATGATCCGTTCTGCACAAATCTACAAGAAAAATACAATCAAATGGCTAGTGACCTCACAAACGATGACCCGTTCTGCACAAATCTACAAGAAAAATACAATCAAATGGCTAGTGACCCCACAAACGACCAACATGTTCTGCACAAATCTACAAGAAAAATGCAGTCAAATGGCTAGTGACATTACAAACAATGACCCACTCTGCACAAATCTACAAGAAAATACAATCGAATGGCCAGTGACCTCACCAACGATGACTGTTCCTTACAAATCTAAAAATAAAAAATTGCAATCATGAAACTATGCTTAATTAAAAACATTCAAACCAGCACCAATTTAGTTGAATTCATACCGAAATTCATACATTTGAAATATTACACCATTAATTTTGCGGTTGGTGCAGTATGATTAGGACACTATGTTTTTTTATCTGTTTTAGATAAACACGCGCATTAGATTTAGGCCGCGTATTATCAAAAAACAAACATGTGTTTTTTTTTCTGCACAGCGCACATTAGATTGTTGCCGATTTCCAAAAAAAAACCAGTTAATTTCGGGAGATAAAAAAAACATTTAAAAAAAAAGACAAGTTAATTTTGATAGATAACAAATATTTTTCCAGCTATGTTTTTTTTGCTTGTTTTTTTCCGTCGCCCTCAATAACTTTTTTTAAATAGGTTAAAAGTGTTTTTTTATTTCGTCGCCCTCAATAACTTTTCCAAAAAATTGTACAATGTTTTTTTTTAAATGTTTTTTTCCCGCCCTTATTAGATTTTGGCATTATTCTGATCTAAAACAGAGAAATTAAACATAGTGGCCTTACGCACAGGGACATTTTCCATTCTGACTTTTATGATTACTTACGGGGACATTTTGAGCCATGCCACCTCGAGGACCAGCAAGTAAACGCCTGTGATGATAGCATCAAAATAACGCGGGATTAAATAGCCAGGTGTTGCAGATAACAGCTTCACTATCTTCTCAAACCAGTGGCCGAGCTACAACACAAAAATAGGGTAATAATTAACCACTGAATCTGAAACTCTTATACAGAGTCCCAAAAACAAAAGATTAGAATACTTATGACAGTCTTAGGCTATTAAATAGGTATTCAAACAAATGAAATATAAATCATTTAAGATTTTTTGCAATGGGAATGACCATTTCATACCAATCCAGTTTTTTTTACTAATGAATTAAAATATGCATGTAGGTGAAGGTTGAATCACATGTAAATTTTCATCAAGTTGTGTCTAAGTACCGTGACCCACAACTTCAAGTGGGTAAAAGTTACTTATATTTGTTTAATTTGAGACCAAACATTTGCAAATCTTGACGTTAAAACACTCATTTCCTTTCCAATAAGATGTTAAGATGGATTAAAAATGACTGTAGTTGTACTTAGCGGTGTAAAGGTTAAGCCTGACATATGACATCAAATTAAAAGAGTTCGAATACACCTGGTTGCTTAATCAAAATATTTAATGAGTGCTCACAAAAATTTCACATTATAATACACAAAACTGCCTCAAAAATCTATATGTAAGATGTTTTTAAACATCAGTGACAAATAAGTCAATATATGATATCATCAGATGGTGGTGGAGCTCTGTAGGAGTTTTTTCCTACCCTTTCTGTCGTTGGATGTAGTTTCAGTCTGTGTGACAGATACTCAGCCAGCCACATGCCTTGTCTTATGTTCTCACATAATGGGTGACCCAGGTCATCTACAGGTCGTATCTTATTCAGTAAGGTGACAATACCTGATAACAAAAAACACTGTCAATTTCTGGAAAGGTTAATAATGCCGGCAAATAACCGATAACAAAAAGCATAGCATCAAAACAGACCTATTTACTGCTAAAAAATTGCAATCACAGTAGAAATTGTATCGGCAGTGGCCGATTTATAAATTGGAAAAAGGGGGCCAAGTAGCCCATGATATTTTTTATAGGGGACCATTGGCCACAAGACCATGGGTCATGTGGCCCATTATTATTCCAAAAGGGGGCCACCATGTTAATTCAGCAGGCGATCTGCGATTATTTAGGCCTATAACTTATCTTGAAAAATCCTATGGCCCACTAAAATTAACTTGTTGCATCATAAACAAAATCATTGCTTAAAGTGTGGCGCAAAGAATGATATCGCACCAGTTTTATTATTTTTGCGGGAATCCTGCATTTACGTGCTATAAGTCAGGCACTGTAGTGGGAATTGGGATAGCAATTCACACCTCAAGATGAGTGAAAAGAGAGGAGCAATATCTGGTAACATGAGTTAATAGGATTAACCCTCAAAGCGCTACATTAAAAAAATAAACTTTAAAACACTTGAAGTTGTAGGTCGGGGTAGCAGGACATAAATTCAAAATTACTTATATTAGTTTACTTTAAGACAAACATTTGCAAATCTTTAATTTTAAACACACTATTAGTTTCAAATAACTTGTGATTTAAAAGACTAATTAAACAGACTAAAAATGACTAGACTCTAATATAGTGTTGCTTAGCATCGTCAGGATTACCCCTGTGCTGCCGAATTATTTGTATTTATTCAATTGAAGCTGACATTGTTCATTTCATTTCCAGCTTCAAATCACAAAATCTAATCATTTAATTATCATTAAATTAATCAATTTTGGTTGCATTTGAAACTGTATTCTTACATTAACATAATGAATATTATGATGAAGTTGACTGACAATGAGTGTGGTTTTACATCACAAACCTTGTAGCCCACAATATGGCAGAGGGCCATACCCGGGTACATCATACGCCCCGACCCCCAGCCCGTCATCCTTCTCCTCCTGATCGCAGCGGTACAGAACACGTGAGATGTCAGACATGGACAGAGCCGTCACAATCTGCTCAAGGTCTGTACTGGAGATCTCTGACAGGTTACGGCCGCTGTACGTGTGCATGCGATAACCAAAACGCTGTAGACATCTTCGCAGTTCCAGGATGGCTGCTCCAGGTGCTGCCAACAAGTCTACACTGAAACACAGATAAAATGCTGTAGAAATCTCCAAAGCTTCATGATGGTGGCTCTAGACTCTGCCAACAAGTCTACACTGAAACACACGATACCTCACATTCATACTAAGCTTTAAACTTGAAGCTCTTTGTTCACATATTTTGTAAATTTGTCCAATAAATGATTATTAGTAATATGCAGAAAAAATTTCAGCAGGATACATAACTATTGAAGTTATTGTGCCCACAAGGTAAAATTACTGATGCAAAAAATTACCGTATATCCCCGCGTATAGTGCGACGCCATGTATAATACGAGTTAAGATTTGAGGCCTAGGATGACCTGAAAAACGTCTACCCCTCTGTATAATACGACCTCAAATTTTGGATGTCGGCAGCGTCCCGGTCGGCAGCGTTCCGGGCCATCTAAATGTGACGCATGGATATTATCTTGATCTACTAAATAGCGCTGTGACACCTGCATAGACGATGCTCAATGACGGTAACAGCGGCAACAGTACAGCTCTACAAAACCAAAGGGCAGTATCTGCTTACTTGTAAAGTAAGCAGATACTGTATTTCTATTTTCCACGGCAGAGTGGATGTCATCGGGACTGTCTCGATGGGCAGACATTCTGAGGCCTGCATAGGCTACATATAAATACACACAGATTTTAAAATACCCGTATTTATATTTTGCCGACAAATTTATATTATTTTAATTTATCTATTACAAAGACCATATTTTAACATTGTCGTGCTCAAATAAGAACATTCCAAGATGCAATGTGATTGTAAAACATTTGCAGACTAGCAGCATTGTCTAGACACAAGAGGTGTTTGGTTGTATAAGTTGTCAGGGTGCAATAACACAGCAGCCCTCCATGAACTACAGCTAACAGATACCACCATTTGCTCAATACCGTATCAGCCGCGGCAACAGCGGTAGGTGTTAATGTTATCCCAGCAATATGGACATTCTGAGGCCTACATGTATAGAATTTGCGATAGGAGATATAAACAGTGATATCCTGTTATATTTCATCAACGCATTCTCTCATTCCAATAGGAAAATATCATGTTCAGATTTGTCGTACACAATAGAACACGCCCATATGAAAGGCCATCTTAGATTAAATCATTATTAATATAAATGAACAGGTCAGGAGTGTGAATTGGTTGCAGACTAACGGCGTCATATATCTGCCTGTGGTTGTCAAACGTGCCACGCGCGTCGGCGGGAATGTGAGACGGGGGCTCCCAGCAAACACGACACATTCACCCAATGCTGGTACAGTGTTGTGCCAGCTTCGCTGACGGTGGCCCAACATTGTACCAGCACTGGGTGAACGTCTCTTGTTTGCTACTAGTTGGAAAGGCTCAGTCTTGTTGTATCGTGTGTATAGGCCTGCTTACCATACACGCCGACTAACCTACGTTTCTACCGCTAGAAAACTTACCGCTGATCTACCGCTACAGAGCTAAAAAATTGTATTAAATTCTACATCTATGTATAATACGAGGTGCCTTTTTGTGACATGAATAGCTAAGAAAAAACATCGCATTATACACGGGGATATACGGTAACATTAAATTTTGAATTTTTTTTCAGCCATTATTAAACTTGTTCAAGAACTGGTTATCAGCCACATGCAGAACAAATCCGAGTAGGATAGGCTACATGACAAACTTGTCAAGTTTTCGTGTCCACAAGTAAATGCTAACAACGTCGGTGACGTCAGAGACGCCTATAGTCAATTGCAATAGCCCACCTTTTTAATTAAAAGGCAGGCCTCATACAAGTTCTCGGACAAGTTCGCCATCTGTGAAAATAAAAATAAACAATAAGAACAGACAAACCTTATGGCGATGACACTGCCTGGAGGAAAGTTGACAAACTCTAACTCTCTGATAGATTCCTTATCCTGGCCCCATCTGCACTCTACCATGTCACTCTCGTTGATCTGTAATACAATACTCACAAAATTCAAACCATTGCATAACTTAATTTTTCACCCTATAATACTGTATTTATTCCAATAAATGCCCATATTCTAAAAAACGCCCACCCCCCTGATTTGGAGACAAAATCAGCGATCCCAAAGTACTCTAATAATCTCCCTCCCCCTTCTAACTTCCGAGTCACTCACCAGTCAGTTTTAGTTTGGCAGAAGTTTTTTTTGCTTAAGGTGATTTTTGTGAATCATTTGTCGCCATGACTGTTATGTGTCATATAGATTAAGCATAATGAGGGCATACCTTTATGTGTTCTCGTATTATCATGGAGTACTGAGGAAGGCCATTGATATACGAGTCATCTTTCTTGAAGTCACCAGCATCAGATTTCTTTATCATACGTGCCTCGAGAATAATTTCATCAATTAGACCTACAACAAAAAATAATTTTATAATGGTATTAGGAAACAGACTGGCAGAGTCAGAAGTTTTATAAGATTCCATCAAACAACAGATTGATACTTTTTAAAAATTGCAATGCAATTTATAGATTAGATTATTATTGTGAAGATATTGTAGCAAGCCAGAAAACCTATATGAGAATTAGATTCCAGCCACTTTAACATTTTTAGTGTGGGGACAGACTTTACACTTCACAATCTGTAGAAAATCCTTTAGTCTCTTGGTTTATATAAAAATATTCAAGCACTTCATGGTTAAAATATTACTGTAAATATATTGTTGAATATTACTGTAAACATATTATCTTAAACATATTGTAGCATACCAGAAAAATATTACTGTAAACATATTGTAGTATATCAGAAAGCCTACATCAGATTCTAGTCATGTTAACAGTTCTCTTAAAAAAAAAACCTGACCCACAACTTCACGTGGGTGAATGGCACATATTTATTAAATTTAAGATTAAAAATGGTTATAGCAATAAAAGTTTGTTTTTGTTCAGCTCACCAGGCACACACAGCGGAGGAACATGTCCTGTTTTCATGTCGTGAGGCTCGCTGAACACGGTCCTCGCCACCAGGATTACAGACTTGTGGTTATTAGGGTTGTGTCTCGTCACGGCCACAATATGATCGTCAACTTGATCCACGTAAACCTGAACACATACAATCACACATATTATACACTGGGTGATATATGGTTATTGGGGTTGTGTCTCCTCACGGCCATGATATACACATACAATCATCACTAGTAATCAGTAGTACCGGGGTATTATACACCTGGTGATATTTTAAATGTATTAACCCTAATCCTGCTGATCACAACTATTGTCGTTTCAACCTATTTTATTAGCAAATCAAATCAATGATATTGGGAATGAAACGTGTGCTTAAACATCAAGATTTTCAAATGTTTGATCTCAAATTAAATAAATATTCATAATTTTCACCCACTTGAAGTTGTGTGTCGCAGCAGCGAGACACAACTTCAGGTGGGTGAAAATTTAAATAAATAACTTAGCAGGATAAGGGTTAACCTTTAAAGCACTAATAGCAGGGTTGGCAATATTGCCCGGCCCGGGTTTTCCCACCCCGGGAAAACCCGGGATGGGCAATAATGCTTTTTTAGCCAAAGTGGGCGATAATGGGCAATAATGGGCAATAATAAAAAACTAAAAAAAACTAGAATTAAATTTGTAATTGTGTAGTCCCTTGGGCACTGAAAACAAAGCGTGGCATGCACGACTGCTCGTACCATGACATCATTTGGGTTCTAAATGTGCAATTCGCTAGGTTTAGTGCTGAATTTAAATATTTGGTATCGATTTACAGTGCCTTTCAGTGAAACTTACAAACGAATATTAAAAAACCCATACGGATATTATTTAGACAAAAAAAACAGTCTGCGATGTACTGCACTAGGTTAGCAATTAATCAGAGAGACGTCCTCTCCGTAGCTGGGCTTATGGTTACGAAATGTGTAGACGCCAGACGGTAAACTTTCTATTGACAAGAGGTGTGATTGCAGCGCGCCTGAGAAACACATAATTCGGTCGGCATTGGGTGAACACCCAATGTGCACTAGATTTTGACCCAATGCTGTTTTATTGTCCCGCCAGCATCGCAGACTTTGGAACAACGTTAAGTCGACGTTGATTCAATGTATTGTGTTTGTAAGGAAGAGAAACAACTATTGTCTACGATGACCATGCAGCTTTGATCTCGGCAATAATCTCAGAAGGCGACATGTGACACGGGAATTAGCGTTTGTGGTCTAGGGTTCGTATTTATATTATTTAAAACAAATTAAAAGCCTGTCGTTGTGTTCCTCCTTTCCCAGTTTATAGCAAATACTGATTTAATTAATTTAATTAAATTAGATAAGAAATTATATTAGATCTAATAACCGAGAATACCAGCCTCAAAGGGTTCATCAGCTGCAGTGTGTGCACACATGAAAACAACATGTTGTTGAGTCAATTTAGGCCATAAATCACTTATATTCCCACCAACAGATTTCACTTAAAATCATAAAAAACGTAGTTTTTAATACTAGTACAATGTATCAATTATATATATAAAATAAAAGTAGAATGACATCGTGACTGATATTAAATTAATATTTTTATTGTAAATAAAGCAAACATAGGGATCAGGGGGTCTGAATTAAAAATGTATGGAATGGAGAATATGGGCAGCCATCCAATATTGCCCATTATTGCCCATTAAAACCCGTATTTATCCATATTGCCCATTATTGCCCAGGTGGGCCGGGTAATAGTAATATTACCCGGGTTTTTGCCAACCCTGACTAATAGTCATTTTCAGCCTTTTTTTCCCTAAAACCAAAAAGTTTAATGAGAAATGATGATAAATTTCGTTAGATTTGCATATAGTGTGATTATTATTGTACATGTGCAAGTAATTTTCACCCACTGAAAGTTGTGTGTCATGATAGTGCGACACAACTTCAAGTGGGTACAAATTTCAATTCTTCAACTGTAAGGGTCAATATAGAGAGCTAATTCTAATATGCAATTATTATTTTTCTATTCGTACAAATTAAAAACAGTTAAAAAATTATCCAATACGACTTGAAATAATGACATGATTTTTTGAAGCGTAGCAGCATAGCAGCATAAATGAAAATTTAAAAAATATATCGACTGCACTTGACAAATCATAGAAGTTGGGATTTCTGACTTTTATTTCTTACTGACCTGATCAAATCCTTTTCTGTACAGAGTTTGATGCAGAGTGTTCAGGGCTTTCTTCCCCATCGTAATGCCTGTACGTTTATTGATCTGTCCTGAGCTGCACTGAGTACCGTCCTCCCAGCTCTGGTAAAGTCTAGGCTCAGTCACTACATTAATCTGCAACAACCAGGGAGAAACATCAAGATAAAGAATCAAACAATGAATGATTCAATCAATCAATCTATGAATTAATAGCTTTTTGACACTATTATACATTACATTATACGTTGAAAGATATGCATGGACTAAATGGCTCAAACTTATTATTTGATTAACAGCGGAGTATATGCTACAAAATATTATATCTTTCATCAATATTAGTGGTATTCAATTTCGTTTTTAAATTTGTTTGGAAAGATATATATGGGCCTAGCAATACAACGTTTTTTATGCTACTCACATGATGAGGCACCAGTTCATCATAGCCTCTGTTACTTCCAGTAGCACAGTGAGTCATGGCGACAAGGGCGGCACTCGGGAGCAGGTCAAGAGCTGTCCTCTTCTGTTAGAACATAAAATTTACAGAAATGTCAACCTTCAGATAATAGCAACTGCAAGCTCAGCAAAGAAGAGACGTTCACCCAATGCTGGTACATTGTTGGGTCACCGTCTGCGACGCTAACACAACATTGTTCTAGCATTGGGTGAATGTGTCGTGTTTGCTGGGAGCCCCCGCCTCACACTCCCTCCAAAAGACGCGCGTGGCACCTTTGACAACCACAGGCAGATAAATGACGCCGTTAGTCTGCAACCAATTCACACTCCTTATATTATTAATGATTTAATCTAAGATCACCTTTCATATATGGGAGTGTTCTATTGTGTACGACAGTAGGCCTATCTGATATTTTATTTGATATTTTATTAAGATGTATTGGGATGATAGAATGCGTTGCCAAAATATAACAAGATATCACTGATTATAATACCTATGGCAAATCCTAAACGTTTACATGTAGGCCTTAGAATGTCCATATTGCTGAGATAACCTTAACGCCTACCGCCATTGCCGCTGCTAATCCGATATTGAGCAAATGGTGGTATCTGTTAGCTGTAGTTCATTGAGCGCAGCTGTGTTATTGCACCCTGACACCTTATACAGCCAAACACCTCTTGTGTCTAGACAATGCGGCTAGTCTGCAAATGTTCTACAATCGCATAATTAATCTTGGAATGTTATTATTTGAGCACGATGATATTAAAATATGGTCTTTGTAATAGATAAATTAAAATAATATAAATTTGTCGGCGAAATATAAATATTTTAAAATCTGTGTGTATATGTAGCTTATGCAGGCCTCAGAATGTCTGCCGAAAACCAGACAGTCCCGATGATATCCACTCTGCCGTGGAAAATAAAAATACACATCTGCTTACTTTACAAGTAAGCAGATACTGCCCTTTGGTTTTGCAGAGCTGTACTGTTGCCGCTGTTCCCGTCATGGAGCATCGTGTATGCAGGTATCTGTCCTGTGTCACAGCATCATTTAGTAGAATATGATAATATCCATGCCTCACATTTAGATGGCCCGGGACGCTGCCGACACCCAAAATTTGAGGTCGTATTATACAGAGGGGTAGACGTTTTACCCGTCATCAGAGGCCTCAAATCTTAACTCGTATTATACATGGCGTCCCACTATACGCGGGGATAAACGGTAATTGAATTCATGGGGTTTTTGTTGATAAATATTTGAGATAATTTAAGTAGTCTGGGTTAAGTGTGAAGTGAACATTATTAGCATTAGAACATTATTAGCACCTGTATAACCCCTGACAATGAGCTGCTCACAGTAAAATATGCCTTTAATATTAAAACACTGATATATATTGGGACTTAAATTTCACAAGTAACATAAATTTTCAGTCATGCTACCGCGATACACAACTTCAAGTGACTGGAAATTTAAATTGAATAGCTCAATGATCTAAGGGTTTAAAATTGTATATCAAATAATTTACCAAATCAAAAACAACATGTGATTGTGAGCTTAGTTCTTGAAATTTTTTTATTTAAGGTATGAGCAATTAACACCTCACACGTGAATGAGAATATGTCAAAAGTAGATCTCGCACTGAAATATTTTTCATCATCGTAGACCAATGAGATAGGTATTCAAATGAAGCAGAAAAACTAACATAAGATTAGGACACTAACCCTTTAAACCCTCACGATGCATCAAAGCATCATTTCTCATATCTGAAGAATGACCTAATTTCGTACACCTAGGGCTTTCAGAACGGACATTTTCATGAAACTGTTTTTATAATAACGTTATCTTTTTATTTAATTTGCTATCCACATCAAGTCATCTTCATCCACTACAAGTTGAGAATTGCGAAAGCAATTCGCGGCTTGTAGTGGATGAGGATGACAATGATAAATTCCGGGTTGAAAGGGTTAATGAGGTTTATCAAGTAAACAACCCTTTGGTTTCCAAAGTATGCAGCAAAGTGAGGTTAAAAAAAGTAAAGGTTAAAAAGAGCTGTTGTGCAATATTAACCACAGATGATAACAGCTGCACTAACCCTTACAACGCTGAAAAGTATTTTTGCTTAAACCATGGATTTTGAAATCCTCCTAATAATAAATTGAATACATATGGTATGTTTCTACGAACATTATAAATATTTTTATTCTTTCAGCGAGGGGACTGTCTTTATACGTCAGAATGATGTATAAAGATGGTCCCTGCTCTGAAGGGTTGATAAAGTGACTGACCTCGATAGGGCTCTCATTGTCATGCGTTTGATCCATGAACATAGCGTGTGCCATGGTTGCTACGAGAGGTCGAGCGGGCGGCTGTATGAACGCTCCCACGGGCTGCCCTCCAAAACGGTGCACCAGACGCCCCAGCTCGTGAGAACTCCAAGCTTTTAGACCCTCTGTCAAAGCAACGTAAAACAAATAAAAACAATTTTGTAAATAAATGACAAATGACATTTTTTTAAATAAGTGACAATCAGTCAAATATTAAAATAGTAATTGAAAACAAATTTTAATTATTGTAATTCATGAAAACAAACAGATTTGATTGAAAGATTTAAGAGACAGTTTAGTTTATTATTCCATGTTACTGTAATTCTACTGGAATTTACAATAAAAAATAAAAAAGCCATGATCATAGCATGTTTAACAGTCAATAGGACAATGACTATGCTACCTGCCTAAAGCCTTACTGAAGTAGAAAACGGTGATATGGTGAAAGTGTTTTATATTTTACCCCTCTAATCTTTCAGTGAAGCATATGAGTGCACACAATTTTTACAACAAGAAATAGATTAACCTTTTCCAGAAAATGACAAACCCAACCCAACCAAAATTTAGTAAGAAATAAAAACTATCAGTTGATGTTCAATAAATTTATGTGCACACAAGCAAGAAAAGTACCTCTAAGAAAAGAACCTCTATGGCAGACAGAAAAAAAGGTTACCTCTAATAAGAGAATTGATTCCGAGTCTATTGATAAAGATGTTGTCAGTGTGTTCACTGCTCGTGAAAAGTTCGGCAATAACGTACAGGTCGGGACGGACTCTCCTCGCTTCATCCAGCATATACTGTATAATGAGAGATCAAATAAAACATTAGTTTAATAGAAAAAAAATATCTATGCAACAAGATTATATCAACCTCAATTGCTTTTAACCTTTAAAACCCTGACATTGCATCAAAGCATATTTCACATATCTGGAGACACACCTAGGAGGGTTTAGAACTGATTTTTTTTATTGAACTGATTCAATAATAACAGTATATTTTTTATATTTTCCACCCACTTCAAGTTCAAGTCATTTTAATCCACTACTTGTAACTTTTAAAATGACCTTGGTAAATTCAGACTTGAAAAGGTTAATATTTATATGTTTTATAATTATTCTATAATGAAAGGTTTTTCGGTGAGTTCACACTTAAATCGCTTTAAGTTATAGAATTAATAGTTCACTTACAAGTTGTCTCTCATTACAGCGATCTACAACTTCAAAGGGAAATACAGCTTCACACATGAGCCAGTATAGCAAATTTAACCCTTGTCTTGCTGAATTGCTTTTTTCTATATTTTATTCATTTAACCCTTAAAGCGCTGAATTTTTTAATGAAAACCCTGGAGGCCAAAGGGTTTTCTCAATTCGAAATCATCATAACTGTCTTCGTTAGCTCTTGCTGATTCATTTGAATACCTATGTTATGGGTCTACGTCCATTAGAAGTATTTTTATTCTTCCAGTGCGGGGATCGACTTTAGTCGTCAGAATCTGATGTCTACAGACGTCAAATTCTGACGACTAAAGTCGATCCCCGCGCTGTAAGGGATAAAGGTGGAATTCCTAACACAATTTCCAGCTTCAAAGAAAGAAAAAATAATATTATTTTAAAAAATAGACATCTCCCAAAATGAATTATTTGGTTAACTGAGCATCTACCACAAGAAATATTACAAATTTTAGTGGTAGTTTCCTTAGTCTTATATTTGGTTAAAACGTATATAAACAGTCTTAGCTAATTTCTCCTTTCTTCTTTAAATGACAAAAAAAAAAAAACAGATGAGGGATAAATCCCTTCAGAAACTTAGATAGGATCAACAAGGTTTCAAAACAAACTCACACATCAAATTTGTGCCAAAATTTGACAAAGCAGACGGGCATAATTACAATAGACACCAACTAAATAATGTCTAGAAAAAATGATATATATGATATAAATATGCTATTACCTCGGCCACATGTATAGGTGTGCTGTGACAGTTGTCCAGACGCACTCCGTGGAATATACGAGCAGCTTCCTGAGAATATTTCTTCATCTGGTTCCACAGGAATGGACAGTCTTCAGGTTTATTTCCGTACTTCAGTTTTACACTATCACCCCAAGGGATCAACTCACGTCGTAAGTAAACGTTGGAACCTGTGTATGTAAACAGTGTTTATAATAACACTATTTGAAAGTTAGTTGAATTCAGAGCAGAATCTTAATTTGTAATTCCCAATAATCCAATAATTGTTGGTCAATTTTTAAAGATAACCTGTCACAGAAACAGAAAATGCTGCAATAAATTCATTAGAACACTTAAAGATTTATATCTACTATTGCATTTTTTTGTGATCTAAACATGCATGGTTCATAAAAATACAGCAGCTTGAATATGCTTGAAAGCATCACCTGCCTGATATATTCAAGACATATATATAGGGCAAAACAATTGTTTTAAAACATTCATACACAACTGATATTTACCTGGTTCTGCAAAGTTTCTGAGTGGGTCATCACTCATCACCCACCCGTTATGTGCCATGTAGAACGCCCCGTTATCTGTGTGCATGATCGCCTCCTCATCCTCCACAGTCGTTACTGATTTAGGCTTCGTGAAATAACTAAACAAAACAGTTGACAAGGTCAACCTTGTAAATTTCACCAGATATACAAAAATTATGGATTATTTCTTAGAATATAAGAAGAAGAGGAAACAGAAATGTATAATTTTAGAAAAGTGTGAATATAAAATTAAAAAAACATCAGATAGAACTCTTCTGGTGGATGTTTTTTTATATGTTCTTAAAAAACAATCAATCGAACTATATTATATGCATACGACATCGTTAGGAAGGCGAGCCTTCAGGCCTAGGGCTTGACGTGGTGATGAGTGCTGAGATCAGTCCATCTCTCCGTACCCAACGATGCTGTTTGTATTTTCTCGCACAAATATCTATCTAAAACGGCTAAATCAAGCTGAGCAGTGAAGCGTCTTGGAGAGAGTGCAAGATGGGCTGATCTCACCATACGTCTTGTAGTGAAAGCCAACAGCATAAGTGGGAGAAACATTTTCTTTGGTATTAAAGGGTCATATGTCAGACAGACAGACAGAATGTTTTGTTTGCGATAAAAATTACAAACATGATGATTAATAATGAAAAGGTGAAAAGGCAGGAGATCTCCATTAATATTAAACCAATCGCTGACATGGAGACCACCTTGTAAAAAAATTAACAAAAATGACAATGATATGAAATAATAAAAAATATAGTTTTACATAAAAACATGCATCAATGAATAGACATACCGCTACTTTAAATTATATTGTGGATTAATTGATGGAAACATAAAAATAACACTAAATTATAAATAATAACTACTATTGTAAATATAATGAAGGCATGTGCCACATTGTAAAGTGGCGAATGCAACCCTTTAACCCATTCAGTACCAGATTAAATTGCTGCTGCACTGTTGCTGAGATTAGATTTTTTTATGACTTCATAGTTATACTCATGTAATCAATCCCGAAAATATCTGGGATTGGTCCTGGGGAAACAGTCACAAATCCCCAAATATATCTGGGACTGGTCCTCAATGGATTAATATTATACCAAGGGGGACAAGTTTGTTGCATCTGCATGTGCGAGTGAATAGTTAACTCTTTATGCTGGGTGAGTGCTAGCACTCGCCACTTCGCCAAAAGCTGAAAGATTTCCCTTGTGGCTAAACTTATTTGAACTTTTTTCGCCAAAAACAGAGATCAGAGACGTGCAATTATGTCCCTTTAGTTTAGCCACAGCCAGAGATTGTGGCTGACTTCATTTCCACTATAGAGCCCACCGAGTTATTTATTGTATGAGGAAATTTCATCATATTTTCATCAACTCAAAGTAGTAAATGTATGCTGTCATTCTCAACTCACTGCGAATCAACATTTTTTTAAATAATGTAGATCTGTGATATTCGTGAGATTTTAATTTTCGCGAATTTCGCGAGGAGGACAAATTCGCCAATTCAAGAATCTCGCGAAAATTATTATTTTAATAGCGCTAATAAAGAAAAAAAAAAAATTGTGAATTCTAAACTTCGTGAAAAGGCCTAAAATCATAAATTCGCGAAAATTTAAACACGCGAAAATTACCAGATCTACAGTATTCAAATGTAATATATCCCACTGAAAGTTTGGGGCTACTTTATTTGAAGCTTAGGGCCCCCTTATTTGGATCATTGTATTATTAATATAGAGTATACTAACTTAAGTTAGCATCCACAATATTTGACAAAATCAGTCCCAGTTGTACTAGTACATGTGTATATACTAGTATTAAGGAATTGGCCACCATAAAAATTAGCGATAAAATGTTCAATTGCGAAAATCTCCAAATTAAATGGGACGCCAACATAAAAGGGTATACAGTATCACACTGAATGTTTAGGGCTCCCTTGTTTGGATCAGTTGTATAATTAATTTATCACACTGGAAGCTTGAGGCTCCTTTTTGGAAGCTTAGGGCTACATTATTTTAAGCTAAGAGCTCATTCAGATGGCTTCGTGATTTTCTGAAAAATGTCATCATAGAAATTATATGACGTGCACAAAAGGTAAAGGTAGACAAATCATGAAATGATTTAGGAGAATGTAGATATGTACCAGGAAAATGTCTCACTTATACATGATGGGTTCCTCCTCAGTGACGGCCGGGAGACGTGGACCGTTCCCATCAATAAATCTCCAGCGTATATTGGCGGCTAGATTATTAATGGCTGCTTCCAGGTGGCTGTTCACCTCTGACGCCTTCTGTTCGTTCAGCTGGACCAAGCGCTGCTGTAAAGCGTGACATGCCTGCTCGACGCGTGTGTCTTCTGGTGTATTATCGGACCTGTAAAACATATACAGCTATAATAGCCGACAACAAAATGACACACCTTTAACCCTTTCAGCGCGAGGACCGTCTTTATACATCAGAATCTGTAGACTGTAAACCTCAAATTCTGATGTCTAAAGACGGTCCCTGCACTGAAAGAATTAAACGATATATAATGTTCGTAGACTTATAATATATATGTCTTCAAATGAAGCTGAGAGACATTGATGATTTTTTCAAATTGAGGAAACTTTAGTCTCCATGCTTTATACAAAAATATTTCAGCGTTGTAAGGGTGAAACTGCCTAGAATCATACAGATGGTCCCTTTATTCAATATCTTTTTAAAGATTTTCTTGTCAGAATCGGCTGTCAGACTATGATGCCTGTAGACAGCAGATTCTGATGTCTAAAGTGGATTAAGTGTTAACACCATTTTCAGCCTTTTTATTTGTTAGTCAAACAGCATAATTTGAAGAAGAAATGAGCATCAAATTTGTTTTAACCCGAAGAGCACTGATGTTGACTACAGTAGACATTCTGTGTTTTCATATACATAACGCATAATGTGCCATATTTAGATCACCACTTTATGAGGTGACACTTGTCTTGATAGTGACTCGTGTTTAACCAGTTGGTAAAAATAAATTATGCCTACAATCTTGGAACACTGATATATTTTGGGACCTAAATTTCACAAATAACATAAATTTTCAGTCACTTGAAGTTAGTGTATCGCGGAATGGCCTATGTTTTAGATTCAACTGATAAACATCTAATAAGTTGTGGGTTGCAATAGGGAGACACAATTTGAAGTGGCAAAAATTGTAATAAGTACTTCAACCCTTACAGCGTGGGGATCCATTTTAGACGTCTAAAGTCAATCCCCGTGCTGGAAGAGTAAAATATTTATAATGGCCATTCACCCATAACATAGATATTCAAATGAAGCGGGAAGAGCTAACCATAATGATGATTTCAAATTAAAAAAACCCTTTGGTTTCCATGGTTTATACAAAAATATTCAGAGCTTTAACCGTTAAAGCACTGAATATTTTTATATAAACCATGGAGACCAAAGGGTTTTTTCAATTTAAAATCATCATAAATGTCTTAGTTAGCTCTTTCTGATTCATTTGAATACCTATGTTATGGGTCTACTGCCATTAGAAATATTTTTACTTTTACAGTGCGGGGATCGAATTTAGTCATCAGAATCTGACGTCTACAGACGTCAGATTCTGACGACTAAAGTTTATCCCCGCGCTGTAAGGGTTAAAGAACAAATGAACAATAAATGGTCCATTTTTATTCAATTTATAGATATGTAATAAGTTGTGGGTCTCAGTAATAAGTGGTAAAAATTTAAATTAGTGTTTTAACCATTACAGCGTGAGGATCGACTTTAGACGTCAGAATCTGAGGTCTGTAAGATTCTGACATCAAAAGTCGATATCCACGCTGTAAAAATAAAATATCTATAATGGCCGTAGATCCCTAACATATGTATTCAAATGAAGCGGAAAGAGCTAACTAAGGCATTTATATGATTTCAAATTGAAAAAATAACCTTTGGCTTTTACAAAAATACTTTAGCGCTTCAAGGGTTAAAGGATTGAACATTTAATATCCTGTAAACTCACAGTGGATAGTAGAACAGCTCCACGGCTACCGGCATCTGTATGGAAGCCTTCAGACGACGGTGCTTGGGATCGGGTATGATCTCCAGGTCTGGTCTCGCTTGATCAGTCTTCTCACTGCCATTAGCGTCTTTCTCATAAGTACCAGCTACAACACAATAATTTTGTCCAAAATACAGCACAAGTATCTAAGTAAAACTAAAAGTACTAAATTATCAAATATGTTAAATACCAACTTGAAGTTGTGTCCTGCTACTGCGACCCACAACCTCCAAGTGGGTAAAAGTAACTTAAATATGAATAGTTTGAATCAAAACATAGTCCAGTCTAGCAATTTTTTGTTTATTTATAAACTGTTGTTGTTTGGAGACAAAAATGCAAATAACGCATAGTTATTACCACTTTACCACTTAAGCTTGACAAAAAATATCTATATTATACGTGAATGAGAATACGTACAAATAGCTAGGTGTTCATAGGGTTAACCCTTTGAAGCCTGAATTTACCATTGTCATCTTCATCCACTACAAGCCACGAATTGCTTTTGCAATTCTCAACTTGTACTGGATGAAAATGACTTGAAGTGGGTGACAAATGAAAACATATACTGTTATTTTAAAAACAGTTTCATGAACATTTTTGTTCTAAAACCACTAAGTTTCAGGAAATTAAGTCAGATACGAAATGATGCTTTAATGCATCATGCGGATTTAACATGTTTAAAGGGTTAAACCCTACAATGCTGAAATAAGAAGGCAAATGTTTTTTTTTTTAATTTGAAACTATCATAAATGTCTTAGTTAGCTCTTTCTGCATCATTTGAATATCTATGCTATGGGTCGACTAAAGATAGACGTCAGATCTCTTACAGCATAGTGCTCGATTTTAGAAATTTGAAGTGAGAGCCGGCAGGGCACCCGCCTAGAAAATCTACAGAGCCCATCATTTCATTTCAGTGCCCGAAATAAGGGGCATTATTTACAGGACATTCTTTGGCCCAAAATCTAGCGAGTCACATGGCCACAGTCATGTGGCGAAGAGAGCCCTGCAGTAAATTTGGGAGCCCCGGGCACTAGGACTATCCTCAAAATCGAGCACTGCAGCATCTTACGTCTATATATGTCAGATTCTATTCTATTCATATTTATTTTTGAATGTAAACAATTAATGTCAACACATGTAGCACAAATTACCAAGTACTGCATTTCTGAACTGCTGTAAAACATCTTCTATTTGAAGCATGAAATATTCCTGTATTTTGTGTTTCGGCAGAAGTTCATGCTTCATGCAATGGATGACAGTCTGTAACAAATACATCTAGGCATGTTATTATAGACCTCAGTGTAAATACATAGAACAACCTAACACTTTAACCGCTAAATTATTCAATTTGAATTTTCAGCCAAATCTTGCTGGTTGATGTCACATTTTATCTTAAACATATTCAAAATGTGGTACTTAATGTGCTGATAAAAAAAAAAATATATATGCGGCACCGGCGGTTAAAGGGTTAACACTTACACCACTAACCACAACTATAATCATTATCAATTTGTCGATTAACAGGTTAAATCAATTATTGGGAATGAAATCAGTGTTTAAACAACAACATTTGACAATGTTTGATCTCAAATTAAACAATATGAGCAATTTTTGCAGTAGCGAGGCACAACATCAAGTGGGTGATTTTTTTTTTTAATTCTAACCCTTAGAACGCTGAAATATTTTTGTATAAAAAAATGGAGACCAAAGATTTTTTTTTCAATTTGAAATCATCATAAATATTATAATGAGCTTTTTCTGCATCATTTGACTACCTATGTTACGGGGTAAGGGGTCTTGTCAAGTTAAAAAAATCCAAAAATCTGAAAAAAACTTGGATTATCCAGACACCAACCACCCACCCGCCTATCCAATTAAAAAAAAAAAATTGGAAACATGTATACCGAAAAAAACACACAAAAAACACAATATTTCCAAAAAAAAAAGAAATCCGAGTTGGAGCTTGACCCACCCACCCACTTCCGAGTTTTTCTCGGAGTTTTTTTAACTTGACAAAACCCCTAAGGTTTTTATAAATGTTTTACTCCTTCAGTGCGGGGATCAACTACAGACGTCAGATTCTGACGTCTGAAGTCGATCCCCGCGCTGTAACTTTAAGGGTTAAAGTGTTACTTACATTGATATGATGCTCTTCACATAAGTTTGTAGGGATTCCTCTCTCTTCCCACAGACCTTGTGATATTTCCAACGAGAAATGTCTAATGATAGCGTCTAACAAATAAGCTGGTTTTAAATGTGGTGTGTTGACGACATTATACACGCACTCTGGGTTAGTTTGTATCCATGGCGACTCGTTAGCCGTGTGATTAAACACGAGATCTGTCAGTGATAGCACCTCCCAGTCCTTATTCATGTGATTCACGAGGGCAGCCACATCGTCCATTGTGTACGTCTTACCTCCGCCACTATAAGCAGGGTTCAGTTTCAGTTGGTCTTTGATACAATAACATGAGTTAGACTTGCCAAGCTCTTGTAGCGGCGTGAAGTGCACCATGTTATAAGAAGTCTCTTTAGCCACTCGCAGCCTGTCTTCCCACTCTGAGAACAGCCCCAGAGATTTGGTGAGATACGTCTGACAACATATACCGTCCAGGGAGAGCTTCTCCTCATATTCACCAATACGCAGCGTGGGATCCACCAAGAAATAACCTGAACCATCTGTGTTCTCAATCTCTGCACTGTGGAAAAACATATAGGATTATATTCAGAGATATCAACCACCAGACAAACATATATGATTTTATTGAGAGAAAACAAATGCAAAGACAAACAAATAGGGTCATATTGATATAACAACCTCCGGACAAACATATAGGATTACATTCAGAAATATCAACCACCAGACAAACATATAGGATTCTATTGAGAGAAAAAAATGCCAGACAAACATATAGGATTATATTGAGAGATAACAACCTGTAGACAAACGTATCATATTGAAAGATATAAGCCTACAGACAATAAAAAACAGAATTATTGAGCCCAAAATCTTATTCCAGGCTTGAAGCGCTGAAATATTTTTACATTACCCTTGATGAGAGAACAAAGGGTTATTCTTGAGTTTTGATATATACATGTGTAAGCTTACCTTCCATCAATTGTGAAGTAATAGTTGAATGAGCCGGCGAGTACGAGCGGAACCTCAGCAAATATGTCATAAATGTCTGATTTATGTGAAGACAGATTGTTCCATTCGAGCTCCCTGTATTTGTTACGATTTGGACCAGATTTAGATTCCTTAGGTTGGTTCACAAATACTCTCACATTTCTGGCCGCCAGTGATGGTCCAAGAACAAAGTGAATTGTCCAACCTAAAAACATAGTAAAATTATTGCTAACTCTTAAATCTACCCATGCAGTCGCAATAATTTGGCTTAGGCTTAGGCTCCCTCGTCACAATAATCATGATAATACTTTATTATTCTGACGAGCATCTGCCTCACAAAAAGTTGGGTTCTATGATATATATTTAAACCTTTCAGCAGATAGAGTAGTTATATACAATATACATATATTTACCTTTCTGGAGACGGAGTAGTTCTGTATCTTTGACTTCTCCTTGGTTCAGGGAGAGAAGCCGTAGCTGTGGCTCTCCTAGCTTGGTGGTCATACTGAGACTTCCAGATCTCTACACGTCTGAAAAAAAAGAAGATACAACATGGTTCATACATTTTGCCAATAAAAAATTCAAGGATATTCAACACCAGTTGACAAGTTTGTATCGTCTTCAGAAAATCTGTCACAGTAGGGAACGCGAAGCTCTATTTCCAGGACTCAATTTAACCGTCTCACGCGAAGTTTTGCTCTAAATTCAATTGAGCTACCGGTACAAAAAAATCTATTTTGTAGCAATGCGCTTCTAAATTTACGGAGGTGTTGTAGTAAAATTGGGGGTGTTTAGTCGCGTTCAGGGTGATGTGCTCCTAAGTTATTTATCGGACATTGAGACCTGATTTCCACTTTATCATGGTTTCAAACTGCCCACTGACCGCCTTCAAATGGTAATCATTCAACTCAATATATTCATACCTACCTCTGTCACCGGCTTTAAATACATCCAAGACACGAAAAATGAAATAATTAATAAATTATGAATGTGCTAAGCCATTCCTGCAAATATGAACCGACAATGGCGACTTTGTGTTTCGAATATCATCCAGGTAACTGGTAGGCCTAAAGCACGAAGCGCTTTGTTTAAAAGCATGTTGGAAAATCAGAATAACCAGCAATAATACACAGTGTTGAGTCGAACCGCCGGTTATTCTGATTTTCAAACTGCATAATCAGCTGATAATCATGCGTTTAATGTTTTAGGCCTACCACTACCAGTTACCCGGATGATATACCGAACACAAAGTCTCCATTGTCGGTTCATATTTGCAGAAGTGGCTTAGCACATTTATTGTATTTAAAGCAGAATTAGCAGGTGACCGAGGTAGGTATAAATATATTGAGTTGAATGATTACCATTTGACGGCTGTCAGTGGGCGGCCAGTAAAAATTTGTGTTTTTCTATGGGATCGATCATATGGCATGCCTTGTTCGCTGTGCGACCAACAAGGGATAGGCCTAAAGTAAAAGTCACTTTAAATCTGTCACTTTCGCGTTGCACGTTTTTCGCTCATTACTGAAGCAATTTTCATCCGATTGTCATGGAATTTGACAAGCGTTAGTTTCTAGTCTTACGGCACCTGCCCTGAAAATTTCAAGAAAAAATATTATGTAGTTTAAAAGTTAGACCATTTGACATGTAGTTTTTGCGAATTATGACGCTCCTTTATAAACCCATTGAAAGCTATCAGCTTCAATCACGAAATTCCACTAGCCTAGGCCCTAGGTAGGCACTTGTGTAAACATAAAACTGGGGTCTAAAAAAAAAGGAAATTTATGACGTCGTTTTTTTGTATATATGTAGAAAAAGGGTATAAATGTTATGGTCTCTGAAGGCATAAAAATGTGTTCTATTTATTTGAAAAAATAACTTTTATGATGGTTTAAACTTAGAACCAGGGTCTGGAAGAAAAATAACGGCAAAAACTGTATTATAGCCCAATGTACAGATTTCTGAAAATTAGCTTGTACTTCTATAACTAAATTTTTTGTTCTGGGACCTAGTACAATAAAATAACCTACCGTATATCCCCGCGTATAGTGCGACGCCATGTATAATACGAGTTAAGATTTGAGACCTCGGATGACCTGAAAAACGTCTACCCCTCTGTATAATACGATCTCAAATTTTGGATGTCGGCAGCGTCCCGGTCGGTAGCGTTCCGGGCCATCTAAATGTGAGGCATGGATATTATCTTATACTACTAAATAGCGCCGTGACACCTGCATAGACGATGCTCAATGACGGGAACAACGGCAACAGTACAGCTCTGCAAAACCAAAGGGCAGTATCTGCTTACTTGTAAAGTAAGCAGATGCTGTATTTTTATTTTCCACGGCAAAGTAGATGTCATGGGGACTGTCTCGATGGGCAGACATTCTGAGGCCTGCATAGGCTACATACACACAGATTTTAAAATACCCGTATTTATATTTCGCCAACCAATTTATATTATTTTAATTTATCTATTACACAGACCATATTTTAATATCGTCGTGCTCAAATAAGAACATTTCAAGATGAAATGTGATTGTAAAACATTTGCAAACTAGCCGCATTGTCTAGACACAAGAGGTGTTTGGTTGTATAAGGTGTCAGGGTGCAATAACACAGCAGCGCTCCATGAACTACAGCTAACAGATACCACCATTTGCTCAATACCGTATCAGCCGCGGCAACAGCGGTAGGCGTTAATGTTATCCCAGCAATATGGACATTCTGAGGCCTACATGTATAGAATTTGCGATAGGAAATATAATCAGTGATATCTTGTTATATTTTGTCAACGCATTCTCTCATTCCAATAGGAAAATATCATGTTCAGATTTGTCGTACACAATAGAACACTCCCATATGAAAGGTGATCTTAGATTAAATCATTATTAATATAAGTGAACAGGTCAGGAGTGTGAATTGGTTGCAGACTAACGGCGTCATTTATCTGCCCGTGGTTGTCAAGGGTGCCACGCGCGTCGGCGGGAATGTGAGGCTCCCAGCAAACACGACACATTCACCCAATGCTGGTACAATGTTGTGTCAGCGTCGCAGACGGTGGCCCAACAATGTACCAGCATTGGGTGAACGTCTCTTGTTTGCTACTGGTTGGAAAGGCACAGTATCGTGTGTATAGGCCTGCTTACCAAACACGCTGACTGGCCTACGTTTAAAGATACGTTCTACCGCTAGAGAACTTTACCGCTGAACTAACCGCTAGAGAGCTAAAAAATTGTATTATTTTCTACATCTATGTATAATACGAGGTGCCTTTTTGTGACATGAATAGCTAAGAAAAAACATCGCATTATACACGGGGATATACGGTATTGGTACAGTTGAAGTATATATTTTCGAACATGTCTGTAAAATTTTATGAGAATCTAAGGAGTAGCAGATACTTTTTTCCAGGCCACAAAAAATTGGCGCAAAGTGAAATTTAGCATTTTTTTTGCATTTGACATTGACCTTTCACTAACATTATTAAAGGTTAAGGTCACCGAAAAAAACAATTAAATGTGCAATCATGTTCCATAATATTTACCAAACTTAAAAATGTCAGGTTATTATATATTTAAATTTGAAAAAGTATTGTTAATTTTAAGAAAAGTTGTGATGTTTTTTCTTTTTTATTAAAAAAGAGGCTTTTTTCTGCTGTTCTTAACAATACCAGAGAAAAAGCAAATTTGCATAGGAGAAAATGACAAAATCTCAAAAAATATTTGAGATATTTAAAAAAATTAAACAGCATGTATTGTTCCTGTTTTTTATAGCTACCACTCTCCCTAATTTGAACATTTTTGGAGCAGCTACAACATTTCAGTACAGTGCTGACCAGTAAAAAATCACAATTTTATTTCAATGTGTTTCTATGACTATTATAGTTGCAGTCAACTTCCACCAGCGTTGGGTGTTTTTTGCTGATTTCTCAGTCGATTCTAAATCAATTTTCATGAAATTTTGTAAGTGCACTCTTTTCAACTATTCCGGCGCCTACTCTGAAAATTCTGTGAAATTTGAATGAGTATTTCAAAAGCTAGACCATTTGACATGTACCTAGTGGAATTTCGTGATTGAAACTGATAGCGTTCAATGGGTTTATAGAGGAGCGTCATAATTCGCAAAAACTACATGTCAAATGGTCTAACTTTTAAAGTACATAATATTTTTCCCTGAAATTTTCAGGGCAGGTGCCGTAAGACTAGAAACTAACGCTTGTCAAATTTCATGCGAATCGGATGAAAATTGCTTGAGCAATGAGCGAAAAACATGCAACGCGAAAGTGACAGATTTAAAGTGACTTTTACTATATGTTATTATACACAAAAAAAAAGCCTGTTTTAAAATACATTTTTTGCCTAACTTTTTTATTCCTTACCTGATTTTGTAAAATGAGGCCTTTTTAAAATCGTAAGACCCTGTAGAATAAAATTAATCAAGCAGAGTTAATGAAAAAGGTAAATTATATTTTATTGTCAAGTGCCTAGGCCTAGCCCTAGATGTCAAATGGTCTAGTCTAACTATTAACTTTTGAAATACTCTTTAAATTTCACAAAATTTTAAGGATAGGCACCGGAATAGTCTACTTGCGCAAAGAGTGCTTGTAAAATTTAATGGAAATATATTTAGAATTGACTGAGAAATCAGTGAAAATCACCCAACGCTGGTGGAAGTTGAATAGGCCTAGGCCTAGACCTAGGCTAGTTGAAGTTCAATAGGCTGAAGATTTCACTCTTCAACTTCAAGACTTCAGAAATCAGTTCAGATATTTTCTTAGTCTTAGACTATAGTTGCAGTCAACTTCCACCAGCGTTGGGTGTTTTTCGTCGATTTCTTATTTAATTCTTAATCAATTTCCATGAAATTTTGCAAGCTATCTTTTCAAGTATTCCGGCGCCTACTCTGGAAATTTTGTAAAATTTGAATGAGTATTTTAAAAGTTAGACCATTTGACATGTAGTGGAATTTCGTGATTGAAGCTGATAGCGTTTAATGGGTCTATAGAGGAGCGTCATAATTTGCAAAAACTACATGTCAAATGGTCTAACTTTTAAACTACATAATATTTTTTCTTGAAATTTTCAGGGAAGTTGCCGTTAGACTAGAAAATAATGCTTGCCAAATTTCATGACAATCAGATGAAAATTGTGTGAGTAATCAGCGAAAAGCATGCAACGCAAAAGTGGCAGATTTAATGTGATTTCTACTATAGGCTAGTCAGCAGGTCAGAGTCAGACAACCCACTGTTTTCCCAGGCTGTCCCAGCAAACATGAGACGTTTAACTTTAGGGTCTACCCAATCAAATGTTGGTTTAATGTTGTCCCGCCGTCTTCGACGTCGATCCAACATTGAACCAGCATTAGCCCAACAATGATAGGGTAAAAAACGTAGCCTAACCGTCTCGTGTTTGCTGGCCGGAAAGACAGTCAGTGAGTCACAACGACACAAGTCTGACATTTGACAAGAAAAGTTTGAGAAAATCTTTCTTTGCTTTTGTCGTTTTAACAGTTTTAAAGTTGTAATTTGATTTAGTACTGACAAACTATTGAAAAAAATAAAGATTATTAAAGTAATCTGTATGATGCCGACAAGGTGACAACCTCTTATGACTTGTAAATAACTGAAATTGTGGCAAGTGGTGACGTTTGAAGTTTAGTTTTCACAGAAAATCTGACAGCTGTGACCTTGGCATTCATTGACCTTCAGTGATGTCTACAAACCCAATAGGCGGAGCCAGAGAAACGCTCGTTTACACACCAGGTGTCTCTGGACAGAAAATAACTAGAAAACTGCATTGCAATTAAAGGAACTCAATAAGGCTAAAAGCATAAAAAAATCGGTGATTTTATTTTGTCTTCCTAATGATGTAAACATGTCCATAGACTAAAACTGCGAAAGTTTTTTAATTTTTGTGCTGCGCATTGATCAGTTATATTTAGGCTAGAGAGATAGGCTAACCCGCGCTGTGGGCACACCCCGTCGTTTCAACATGGATATGAGGTTGAAATCACGTTGCAACGTCTGCTGATTGACCCTTGGGGGACTCCTGTAACGTGAGGTGCCCTAATTCAGTCATACATACTGCTCAATTTCAAATATTCTTAGCTCACAATCATTGTATCAGCAATTCTCTTGAAAATGGGAGAAAATGGTATAAAAAGCCAAAATTATGAACGTTTGTAAAAAATAAATCTGTTGTGACTGAATAGGGACCTGGTGTCCCAAATAAGTCATAGTTGGCGACCTAAAGTGGTCATGGTGTCTTAATTCGGTCAGTGTACATATTTTAACTTCATTATTGACAATAATATTATTGTATCAAATAGGCCTACACACGATAAAGGAACCACTCTTTAATTCCGAGGGGAGGGGGGCGGATTGAGGTTTTTTATTCGGACAAATTTATTTATTTCACTTTCAATCTTCCAGACTTTCACACTCTGCATGAAGCAAAATATTTCTTTCCATTTGTGTGTGGAGACACATGTATATTTATTTACCTCCCTTAAAACTTTTCTGTCTACTAATTTGGCTTATTATTGCTTTTGAGGTGCGCTCTTTTGCACACATTTAAAATTGCTTTAATGGTCATTAAGATGTTGCTCAGGAGTTTATATAATTATTTATTTTAAATTTAGTTTAGAGTTAATTATTTCTTTACAATATTTCCTTCCGACAATTCTTTATTTCACGAACATTTAGTCTGAAAATATTTATTTAAAAAATTGTTCCAGCTCCCCCTTCCCTGCTAATTGAATGGTAGCCCCCTAAATTACACTACATGTACTGTAGGGCTACCCGGTATGACTGGGCCGTCTAACTCATTTACTGCACGAGGCCCAGTCACACTGACCGCCATTTTGTTTCCACAGCCAGCTGTGTAAAAACGACACTCGCGCTGCCTACCAAAAAACTCGCATGCCAAGAAATTGAGACGAGTATTTCAAGTTCCTATGAAAACTATGCCATTTTCAGCAGGCGTAAACATGTGATCGTATTAGAACTACTACATTTAAAAATGGAGGTCACTGTGTCAGAGCCCTGCGACGTCATCAGGGTACTGTAGGCCTACAATGCTGTCGTGTCCAACGTAAGCAGGACTGGCATTGAATCCTTATTTCGCTTGCTTTTGAATAATTATTTTTATAATTTTCGAGGCACATCATGTTCTTCTACTGGAAATCAAACTTAAAGCAGTAGTCCACTGTGTACGAACAGCCCCACACATCAGTGCCTGAAAAGCAACAGGCCAATTACAGAGATAGCGACAACTGGGGTAACGTTACAACTAAAAGCAAAATTTGATTTTGTTTCCTTTGGTAGAATTGGACACAAATGATAATGCATGTATTTGCCATACCACGGTAGACCTGCTCATTTGATTGGACTATACTTATAACTTATTTCTCGTATTGCTGTTGAATCTCTGCAGTGCAGAATTAAAATGTGTCCCTGGCTCAAACCCTTGTGAGAATTGGCATGCATCTGTTGATATCTTAGATGTTGATTTTCCGTGTTTTTGTTATTCCTCCGCCCAGTAACTTTTCATCGAGGTGAAGGCTGACATGCACCAATACTTCGTGAACCATTCTAATGTGGAACTCAACATGAATATCCAAGAGATGCCAAGTTAAATAAATTGAAATGAGGGCGATTTATACCCTGATGACATCGCAAGGCTCTGACACAGTGACCTCCATTTTTAAATATAATAATTCTAATACGATCAAAAGTCTACGCCTGTTGAAAATGGCCTAGTTTTCATAGGCACTTGAAATATTCGTCTCAATTTCATGGCATCCGAGTTTTTTGGTAGGCAGCGCGAGTGTCGTTTTTACACAGCTGGCTGTGGAAACAAAATGGCGATCAATGTGACCGGGCCTCGCGCAGTAAATCAGTTAGGCGGCCCAGTCATACCGGGTAGGCGATTTAAGTTTCCAGCTCAAAACCTACGCTCTCCGCCAGCAAGCGCCCTGCTCGGAGGGCCTGGGAGCATACCCCCTGAAATAAGCTGTTTTATTGTAATAATATATGTTTAAAACTATTTGTGCACATACAGGTTGAACAGGATGGTGAAATGAATCATATGACACTGCCCTACAGGCACAGGGTTTGGAATTTGAGCCCTGGCGATCTGAGGCGAACACGCCAGGTCTCGGTCATGGAACCCCCTGGAACACTAAAGTGTATCTTGTCATTTGTTACACTACAATAACCAAACATGTATTTATGTTGTTTTGTGGTTATACAGACCTACTTGTCATTGAGGGATCAAATTCATATTTTGCACAAGAATTTAGGCCTTGACCTAGAGGATAGGCGATAGGCATTTACATTTGCATTAACTTAATTGATTTCCTCTGATTAGGTCCATCATCATACAATGCATCAATCAGCGGGCTAGAAAAAAACGATATGGGGGACGTGATACTTGTCAGCTGGGATCGAATATATTGTGATCGACAGGTTGTCTTGTAAATGAACATATTCAGCAAGATTTACTGATTTCGAAGTAAGCTATGATGGTTGTAAACGGCATTGCGTATTAACATAGAGGTATCCTGCTTCTAATACACCATTAATTATGTATATATAGATTAGATTTGTATGATAAACTGCTCAAGCATGTAAACACCCATGTAATTTAGCTTAAATTCGCGCCATTTTGAAATTTACCGCCATCTTAGTTAAGCTACTCTTCTGAAATGTTTATCATACTGAAAATGTTTCACAATACACATACTCACATGGTCATTATGATTGGAAAATTTTCCATTTTTTGGTACTGAATGACCTTATGGCCCATGGACTATTTGAGAAAGCTCCATGTTGCGTAGACCTACACTGGGTAGTTATCATCAACACGACTTGGCGGGCAACGTCTACACAGAATATTTAATATTCCAACAGCTACAACTACTGAACCATCAGGGATGACAGACGGGGATACCACATAAGTAGGCATATGAGATTAAAAAAAAACACCGATTCCTTGCCATTCAATCCGCTGTCTGTTAACCCAATGAGGTCTTTTAACCTCCCTGGTTAAACTGATACTCAGTTAGGCTACAAAGTTTGTCTAACTGGTTTGACACTGATGTTTGTGAAGCTTGAGTATGTATTAGTTGCTGATCAAATACATTCAGATTGAACTTTCTGAATGACTCCTTTACGACAGATGCGGGGGGCTCTGGTGTAGTGGTTAAAGATGCCTGCTTGGGAAATCGTAGATCGGAGGTTTGAACCCAATTCTGGCCTTCAAGTTTCAAAGAAACAACTCCTCGCGCACTCGTAAAGATTCAATATTGTGGAGAGCCTCCGTGACCGACAGGTAGCGTGCTCGACCTCAGACCTTTCGAGTCCTGTGTCTTGAGGGCAGTGTCATCTCATTCATCTCACCATCCTCAAGAGGTTCTCCTGACCCAGTTTAGCCTATATGTGCCCAAAAGTGGCCTAAAACCTCCGAAACACAGCGGGAATTCTAGTTCTGCTGACCCACTTGTCTCCCATTAGCATCTTAGTTTGGCGTATATTCTTTGAAATTGCGACTTTCATCTTCCCATAAATTCGAACGTCACACGGGTGAAGTTATATATATATATATATATATCTATGGAAGTAATTGTGTAGGCCTACTTGATTTATTTGTTTATAGGGTGTGACTAAATTAGGACACCCTATGACTGAATTAGCCCTCTGTGACCGATTACGGGACCTTTGAGTATATATGGTGACCCAATTCGGTCAAAACATGCTTTTATCGGGTCCCAATTCAGTCATATTTTTCAGCAGCGCTTTAAGTGAATAAAATGACTTCTCCCGGCTTCACGGTGCTAGTATGCCTTCTGGCGATCTGTTGAGAACTAATTAGCGCTCATATTGAGGTATAATATCGATCACAAAGTATTTTTCTAAGGCGTGCAAGGGTACAGTATTTGTATGTAGTACATATGCTAGGTATACAATTTAGTACGCCCCATTTTCAAATGACTATTTCTATTAAATGAAATGTAAATAAAAAGCTTTAAATGCCGGCATAATGTTGTAATAAGGTCTTTGTTTTCGTTTCGTTGTTCCTCTGTCTGCTAAAGGCGCCAAGCACGTGGCAAGGGGATCCCAAAGTTACTATGACCGAATTGGGGCTATGACCGAAATAGGGCACACTACGTTAGTTATGTTGCCACGGAAGACTTTAACACCATCAAATTCTACAAATTGTTTACATATAGTAATACTATTCTATTCTCTTCTATTCTTTTCTATTTTATTCTATTATATTAACACAACACATAGCCCTAGATTTATGGGCCTAGATAGCTTTATTGAGTTGAAAAAAGTACAATGAACATCCCCAAGTAATACATACCTGGCCACCTGGCCCTAATTTAAATAGACCAGATACGAGGGAATCGCCTCTTCACAGTATTAGCTAGAGCCACCGTATGGCATGCAGAAAAGTCACCAGGTATAACACACTGAAAAAAAGCCCTTGCAGTGGGAATTCTTATTTCTTCTTCTTAGTGAAAACAGCGATCATTCCTCAATTGGAGTAGGCTATTACTATTGTAGGTCTACTCTGTGCCGGTGATGTGTGTACGTATAGTGCGTTTCGAAGACAAGTGTGAAATATAACCCTAAAAAGAAAAACAGGAGGTTACAATCAGAGATACAATGGAACAAAAAATAGTGCACTAAAAATAATAGGTAGGCCCCTATGGTTTACATGTGTGTAGGTCGTCAGCGGAGGGAGTCCAGGGATAAGTTAACTTTGGTGGGAGGCTGTTACAAACTGGAATGGTGGAGGGTATGCATGGAAATTTGTATGGATCAATGGACGTGCTCGGTCGAATATAGGCTTATCATTACCTCAACAGATGCATGGAACCCACTTGTTTGTGGATGGGATCAGCCACCTCTGCAAGGCATCTTTCGCTGATGTATGTGTAATTCCATACATCATATACCGTCTCATATAATTGTGACGCATAGCGAGGGATTCCCAGCCAAGGTGGCCAACCATCTCACTAACACTGCTGGTAGTGTGTCAGCGATTGCAGAAATACCTTGCAGCGCGTCTCCATTTCCACTTTTTATGTTGTCAGATGCCTGTAGGGTCCGAACCGTGGCGGCATGGGATAAGGCCTATTCCAAGTGAGGACAAATAAATGATTGGTGTGCTTGTGTTTAGACAGCTGGGAATGAGATTTTTAGATTGGCCTAGATTTCTGTGGAGGAGGCCATGGATGCTGTTAGCTTTCGCTGTAATATTGTTGATGTGAGTATGGAATTTAAGGGCAGACGTGGATGTTAGGCCAATAAAAGGTATTTTACGGAATGGATAGCCTACTTCGGAGAGGGTGATCATGTACTTTGTACTGTATGATGTATTAATTATTGATTTGCTTCTGCTAGCCCTCATGGTAAAACACTTGTCTGCATTAAACTGCATAAGCCAAATAATCTCTCAAGAGTCCACAGAATCAATATCAGACTGGAATAATTCAGTATCTTTTTTTAGATCTGATGATAAATGATACAATAATCAGCGAATAAGCGGACCATACTATTTACGACCTCATCAGGGAGGTCGTTGATATAAATCAGAAAAAGTATGGATCCCAAGACAGTCCCTTGGGTTGCCCCCGGGCCCGACACTGTCAGAGGTAGCACTGTCCAGGAATACCCTTTGAGATCTAAGAGAAAGAATAGTAGGGTCCAAAACAATGATTCCGTGACCAACCTTCTGCAAGTAACGTTTGACAGTTGTTTTGGGTAGCTTGAGGTATTTAAAAAAAAATAAGCTCCTACGCCTCTCTTAAAAAGGCGGGCGGAATTTTCTAGAGCGTAAAATACCAAATGGCTGCCATCAGTCACGGTGAAAAGCAAGAATTCACTTATTTCATCCACTGGTCTCCCAGTGGAACACATTTTTGAATGCATTTATGTAGGAAATGGATTTATTGAGGTCATAGTAGTATTATTTACCATATAAGTGTGAAAATGTAAGATTTATACCCCCAAAATAGGAAAACGCGTCACCGAGGGGTGTAATCCGTTATAAACAGCTAACTATTGATCTAGCTGACCTAAAATTTCATGTAACACCTCTTTTTTATATATTTTTGGGGTGGGGAATCGATTTGTGGGGCTATTTTTTAAATTGTGTGCTTCCTTTATGTGAAAATCCAAGATGGCCGCCGTTCAGCATAAGGTGAAGCCCAAAATGATCAATTCACAGTGAATCTGCTATTTGAGGTTACGAAAAACAATACAAGCAAGTTGTAAAACATATATTTCAACAAAAATATCATCTGATATTCAGCAAAATAACGTAAAGGAAAACAATAATTGACTCGAAATGATAAACATTATTAATAAAACCTTATGATACTATTTCAAACTAAAATCACAAGATATCTTGTGAAAATACATAAAAGACTAGTAGGTACAGCCTAAAATACTATTATCACGATATTTTAAGGTATAGTCAACTGGTAAAATACGCAGGACATGGGCCCCCCGGAATGCAATAGTGCCCGTGGGTATACCATAATAATACTATTTGCATTTCATACCAAACGCCGCATTAAGAGCAAGTTCCCAAATCATAGCAAGTCCATATACTTGAGCGACATCTATGAGTTAATAATTCCACCAATGCTCTTATCTGGTGTTGTGTTTGAAAGCTGACTGTATTACTGATTGTATTACTGCGGGGTTCTCGAAACAGCTGACCCCCACGCATGTGTTGACATGAGGGCTTTCCCAGCAAACAGTGTACACTCACCCAATGCTGGTTTAATGTTGGGCCAGCGTCGCAGACGTTGGTCTAACATTAAGACAGTGTTGGGTGAGTGTCTCGTTGGAGTAGTACCCATAGTCTTGTAATGAGGTTGAATTACTCAGCTGAATGCAATCATTCAACCTGTACTGTATACTGCGAATTCAGAACATGTCATAGGAATGTTCCTAACATGCTACATGCAAATTGTGTCAACACCATAGTATTCCACTCTCACATTGAAAAAACCCCAGTAAGTTGAATGATTTTAAACATGTGTACAGTTTAGTTTTAATAGAAAACGTTACACGAATCAGTATCTCGTTCAATAGCATCAAGTACGCACAAGAATGATCTTTGTAGCAACAACATTTTTTGTCTTTCGTCTGAGTCTGATTCAAATAAATATGTCTCACACTCTGAATCATTTGTTCTTTGCTTGGGTGTGGTGTAAGTTTTGCCGGGAGATCTACGTTGGTAATGCATATTGGTCTGCAATGACCATTAATCATTTCCCATCCATGGCGAATCGGAGAAGGATGGTTTCTCAGCTCTGGATGGCGCTGAATATAGGCTAAATAATTAACATGCATAATATGTAAATTTAGGCTGACATTATCCGGTGGGAGGCGCATTAGGTAATTCTTCTTTTCCCATTCTTTTTGAGAACATGCCAATCAGCTTCGTAAAACTCTTATTTTAACTTGGCTGGGAACCCCTTTTTAAACGAAGGAAGTGGCAAAAATTAATGTGTAGAGATTGTTCATGGGTTAACCCTGTGTATTTATCCCAAATTTATCAACCAACAGCTGGCTCGACTAGATATGCTACATGAAGTGCTAATAACATCAGGATGCCACGATGTGGAAGTTCCTTTTTAAAAAAAGCATAAAAGATAAATTTGGTTATAAACGTCCACCACCTTATTACTATTCCGGTTTACAAGCAGCTTCCATCTGACACACTGGTCTGTGTCGCGGAATGTCACAGTTATTTCTAATGCGCCTCCCACCGGATAATGTCAGCCTAAATTTACATATTATGCATGGTAATTATTTAGCCTATATTCAGCGCCATCCAGAGCTGAGAAACCATCCTTCTCCGATTCGCCATGGATGGGAAATGATTAATGGTCATTGCAGACCAGTACGCTATACCAAATTAGATCTCCCGTTAGTACGTCCACCACACCCAACTTGGGCAAGCAAAGAACAAATGGGTGACTGCTCCGACTCAGAGTGTGAGTCAGATTTATTTGAATCAGATTCTGACTCAGACTGATGACAATTGTTGCTACAAAGATCATTCTTGTGACGTACTTGATGCTATTGCACGAGACACCGATTCAATGTAACGTTTTCTATAAAAACTGAACTGTACACATGTTTAAAATAATTCAACTTACTGTTTTTTTTTCAATGAGAGAGTGCAATACTATGGTGTTGTCAAGGTTTGCATGTAACATGTTAGCGATATTCCTATGACATTTTTTCTTCACTTTTTTAATTGTATAATTACTTTAGTCACTATCATTTCATATTAGGAGCAGGCGATCTTAGATTTTCACATGAAGGAAGCACACAATTTTAAAAAAGAACCCCACAAATCGATTTCCCACCACAAAAATGTACAAATGTTACACCAACGTTTGTGACGCTGGCCCAACATTAAACCAACATTGGGTGAGTGTACTGTTTGCTGGGAAAGCCCCCATGTCAATACATGCGTGGGGGTCAGCTCTTTCGGGAGCCCCACAGTAATACAGTCAGTTAGCTTTCAAACACAACGCCCAGATAAGAGTTCGGTATGAAATGCACACAGTATTATTATGGTATACCCACGGGCACCATAGCATTCTGAGGGTCCTGTGTATTTTACCAGTTGGCTATACCTTCAAATATCGTGATAATAGTATTTTTGGCTGTGTCTACTAGTCTTTTATGAATTTTCACAAGATATCTTAGATTGTGATTTTAGTTTTAAATAGTTTCATAAGGTTTTATTAATAATGTTTATCATTTCGTGTCAATTATTGTTCTTCTTTACGTTATTTTGTTGAATATCAGATGATGTTTTTGTTGAAAGATATGTTTTACAACTTACTTGTATTGTTTTTCGTAACCTCAAATATCAGAGCACATAACATTTTTAATTGATTCACTGTGAATTGATCATTTTAGGCTTTACCTTATGCTGAACGGCGGCCATCTTGGATTTTCACATGAAGGAAGCAGACAATTTCAAAAATAACCCCACAAATCGATTCCCCACCCCAAAAATATATGAGAAAGAGGTGTCACATGAAATTTTAGGTCAGCCAGATCAAAAGTTAGCTGTTTATAACGGATTGCACCCCTTGGTGACGCGTTTTCCTATTTCGGGGGTATAAATCTTACATTTTCACACTTATATGGTAAATACAACTACTATAACCTCAATAAATTTATTTCCTACATAAATGTATTCAAAAATGTGTTCCACTGGGATACCAGTGGATAAAATAAGTGAATTCTTGCTTTTCACCGTGACCGATGGTGGCCATTTTGGATTTTACGCTCTCGAAAATTCTGCCCGCCTTTTTAAAAGAGGCGTAGGAGCTTATTTTTTTACAAATACCTTAAGCTACCCAAAACAACCGTCAAACGTTACTTGCAGAAGGTTGGTCACGGAATCATTGTTTTGGACCCTACTAGAAAGTCTGTGATCAGCTCAAACATTCGTTTTTAAATCCTTAATTTAACAGATAGACTTTCAGATTGCTGTGAAATATCTGGCCAGGCTCGAATTTGGTTTTCTTTTTATTTGAAAAATAGTCACCGATCCGTAAAAAATAAAGGCACTCTGTCAGATAAAGTGAAAAAATAGAAACGCATGTCACAGCAATCTGGCCCCTCAGCAAATTCTAAATTGAGACACTTGTCCTTTAGATAATAATGACATTCATGCAACGTCGCGAAAACGAAAAATAATGTTTTTTATATTTAATTTTGGTTTCCTAACCCTTAAAGCGCTAAGAACGACTATAGTTGTTGTTATTATGTTTTATTAGCTTGTTAACCCTTTAAGCCCTCACGATGCATTAAAGCATCATTTTACATCCTCGAAAACAAACCTAATTTTCTTACAACTAGGGTTTTTTAATGAAACTTTCCATGAAACTGGTTTACTAATACATGGTAATTTTCTTTAATTTTTCACCCACTTCAGGTCATCTTCATTCACTACAAGTCGAGAATTGCGATAGCCATTCGCGGCTTGTAGCGGATGAAGATGACAATGGTAAATTCAGGCTTAAAAGGATTAAATCACAGTTATTGCGAATGAAATGAATGTTTAAACATCAAGATATGCAAATGATGGGTCTCAAATTAAACAAATATCTCTAATTTTTGCATGCTTCGTGTATTTGAAGTTGTGGGTTGTTGTAGTGAGGCAACTTAAAAGTGAGTGAAAATTTAAATTATTTAATTTAGTGCTTCAAAAGATAATATTGTATTTCCTAGTCCATCGGATCCTTTACAACCATTAAATCTTTGTATTAATGTAATAATTGCATTCAAAAAATAAATTACGAATTTTAATATTTTGTGCGAAGGACTAATGGAAAGTCGGAGATCACGGGTTCCTTTCTCGCTATGGCATTCAGGTTAAAAAAAATATTCTTCCCTGCTCACTCGTAAAGATTCAGTATTGTGGGGAGCCTCTGTGACCGAGAGGTAACATGCTCGGCCTCAGACCATCAGCTCTCGAATTTTTAGAATCCTGTGGCTGGAGGGCAGTGACATCTCATCCATCTCGCCATCCTTAGGATATTCTTATTCCCAGTTTAGCCAATATGTGCACAAAAGTGAACTAAAATCCCTGAGGGCGTATGAGCTAATCTGTAGGCCTAGCCTACAGCATTTGTAGCCTCGTGGTTTTACGGCGGGCGGCTCCTCCCATTAAACAATCATCTCGCTTATACTGCTGATATTGTGCCATCGGTTCCAAGTGTAGGCCGTAGGCCTATGGGTAATATGAAAAATATGAAAAAAATCCCAGACGTATAGCTATTATTAGTTTTGTTTCATTGGAATATATATATAGCCGATATAATTCAACAGCCAGCCAAGCTTAAACAACTATTAAACAGATTGGCAGCCAAAAGAAACCTTTAAATCTCTCCCCCGTAACAACATAAAAAACTCTCCTCACAATTTTTTTAATTTTCTCCATGCCATGTATTACTGAGCAAAGAACAATTTGTAGTGATGGAAGTGGCAAAGGAAATATGATTGTAAAATAATAAAATTACAGCTGTACTGATGGAATTTGACGATCCATGTGAATAATTTCACAGAGTTGACAGAGTTGTAAATACACTTTAGACTAGTATTTAAACATCAAAATTTGCAAAAATTTAGTTTCAAATTCAAGTAATATGTGTAATATTAAATCGCTTGAAGTGATGGTAGCAAAACACAACTTCAAGTGTGTGCAAATTAAAATTATTTAACGCTTTTAAGCCTGAATTTACCATTGTCATCTTCATCCACCACAAGCCGCGAATTGCTGTCGCAATTCTCGCCTTGTAGTGGATGAAGATGATTTAAAGTCGGTGAAAAATTAAAGAAAATGATCATATATTGGTGAACCAGTTTCATGGGAATTTTCCTTCTAAAACCACTAGTTGTAGGAAAATTAAGTGTGTATTCAGGGATGTAAAATTTTGCTTTAAAGCGTCGTGAAGGCTCAAAGGGTTTGGTTCGGGCTTTAATGGCTAATATTGTATTTTGTTGACAATCTGGCCCGGATGCTTATACAACCATTCAATCTTTGTATAAGGTCAATAATTAAAAAAATAAAATTATAACTTTTAATTATCTGTGTCAAGGACTAATGCACCATTTGACGTAGAACAAATGTCTTTATTCACTCAAATATGTACAAATTCAATATGGCACATACCACTTACACATATAATACAAGGAAGCCATAAATACAGATTCAACCCTAAAGCAATGAAATATTTTTATATAAACCAAAAGACGAAAGGTTTTTTTCAATCATCATAAATGCTTCAGATCTTTCCACTTTATTTGAATACCTATGTTATGTGTATACGACTATTATAAATATATTACTCTTCAAGTGCGTGGATCGACTTTAAACGTCAGGTTCTGACGTCTATATATGTCAGATTCTGACGTCTAAAGTCTATCTCCGCACTGAAAGGGCTAATGCTAAATATTTCTATAGAAAAAGACTTTTTGCCAGTGCAAAAAAACAAATGTTTATATTTTAAACCTACTTTCAACCCCTAGTTTTCAAATCATTTTGGTTAAAAGATGTATTTTTTAAATTATCTTGAACGGTGCTTGAACGGTTTATATAACAATTATACATAACTGAAAAATAAATGTGGGAATATATGCAAAAAAAATCATATAATTTAATTTTAATTTCAAATAAATGTTATAAATATATATGGAATAAATAGTGATTCAGGTCCTGTAAATCATTTCTTTGGTATGTTCAGTCGCTTTAACCCTTAAAGCGTTACAATATAAGCCATAGAGACCAAAGGGTTATTTTCAATATGAAATCATCATAAATGTCTTTGTCAGCTCTTTCTGATTCATTTGAATACCTATGTTATGGGTCAACAGCCATTATGAAAATATTTTTTACTCATACAGTGCGAGATCGACTTTAGACATCATAATCTGACGTCTACAGACGTCATATTCTGACGTTTAAAGTCGATCCCCGCGCTGTAAGAGTTAAGAATACAGGACAAGATCAAAATAGGGAGCAAAGCACGTCAGTTCTGTGTCAGTTTTCAATATCTCACTTGTCCCATCAGATTCAGAATATGACGAAATTTTTTTAAGGAGAACGACACAATCCACACATTTAAAACATATTGATGCGCAAAAATTCCAGTTTGTCCACATGCTTTTTTCTAATATCATGTCCATAAATTGTCAAGTTGGTCTAGCTAGCACATCAGAGGAACTACAGAAAAATGTTGCTACATCCTAACAATATTATAGATAAATTTACTTAATAGATTGCAAGATGGAAATTTACGTTACTTTGAATATTTTATTCCTTAAAGTTCTTTTTGTAATTAATTTTAATTTTTGGCATAGCGTCACTTAAAAAAACCCTTTCATTTTGAAGTCATTAACAATACCTTTCGAGTTGATGACGAAATACTAAGTATTTTCTACTCAAAATTAAAGAAAAAATCCTAATTTGAGTGGATTGCAAAATGTTTTTAAAAACGAATTTATATGAACGTCAATCCAGAGCAGGAATTTTAGACGTTATATGTGTGTATCAAATATAATAAATGAACCGATAAATAAATAGGTTTATTTTGATAAGTTGCAGCATTATTCTCAAATGTATTTTATTGGGAATATGGCAGGTGGTAAAGTTGTAACTTGACACAATGTTTTTCTCATTGGGGGGAAATCTCATATATTCCGCGTCTATCACTGAGGCCAAGTTATGCCAGAACACGTGACCCCTCTATTGAGTAGATACCAGATCTTAGACTGTATATAGGTGTGCACTTGTCGTGTGCATTTTTCACAGTTATAATTCCTTGGACCGTAGATGTGTACGGGGTCTATACACCGACAGTCACTACTTTTGACCTCCCACGCAGCTTCAGCCTCATCCAGGGACCTCTTAATGGTGAGCTTCTCCCTGCCCAGCCTCATGAGGCAGTCCTGTGCGTCCTCACACTTCCCTCTCCAGTGATCCACACTCTGTGTCAGCTTAGACTGGTTCTTCTCCAAGGCGTACACCCTGTGCGTGAGTATCTTCACCAGGGTATCCTGCTCGATGGTGTCAAAGTCAGGGTGTTCGTGGAGATCCTTGGCTGACATTGATGACACCATGTCCACAGACCTGTCCAGCAGGCCCGGCAGGTTGTACCGCTGTGCCATACCTAGGTACCGTAGCTGCTGCTTACGGTACACCTCCTGATCCGCCTCGTCTGCCTTCACTGGCTCTATCTGTACCGTATGCTCCTGGCTCGCCAGCTGATGAAGTAACCACGTCTCACAGTCAGACTTCAGCTTCTGCATCTGATACTCGTCCGCCAGGGGTACCAGCTTGTCCACGTTCTCAGCTACAAACACACAAAACAGAGAAATCAATCCTTATATCGCTATTAAGCACGACAAAAGTCGTTTTTAAATTATTGTATCACCCGATCACATCGCTGTTTTTTAGAAAGAAATAGGTATCCACGTTCTCAGATATAAACACAAAAGACATAGACATTAACCCCTACAATGTTCAAATATTTGTTTATAAACCATGGAGACCAAAGGTTTTTTTTCAATTTAAATGTCTTACTTAAAATAAATAAATGTCTTAGTCAGCTATTTCCGTTTTAAACAAAAATGGGTATTTTTTTCACTCACTTGTAGTTGTGGTTCGTGGAAGCAAGACACAATTTCAAGTGGGAGAAAATTTAAATTATTTAATTTAGCGCTTTAAGGGTTAAAACATTGAAATCAACATACAGAAATTATAGAGATTATACATTATTTTTCTGGTGTCAGAAGTGGGATGCTAATCTACATCTACAAATACTCTTCTAAATGTAACAATGTTGAAACTGCCCAGCCTGGGATCGAACCACCGACCCTGGCATCGTAATGCCTGAGCGCTACGAATCTAGCCAAAGAGTCGACTCGTTGGCCAGACTAGTAATCACTCCAGTCCGCCATACACACACCCGGCTACATAAACATGCAAGCCATGTGGATTAAAAAATATACATTCAGAATATATGTTCTTATCCACAAACACACAGAAAACACGTAGATTATTACACTAAAGTCTACTTTCAGAACATACGCTCTCAGCTTAAAACACACTTAAACACATAAATTAAAATCTACTTTGAGAACATAGGCACATATAATAGTAGCAAAACATTTATTCACCCTGTCAACACCGGTCATTTATACAGAATTGAGAGAGACATAAAAAGAAAACAAGAAAAAAATATTTAATTATTTTTAAAAGTGCATATAATATCCACAGTAATGCATACACATATACAACTAAAAACGTCCAGTTATGGTTAGATTTCTCTGTATAGTTGAAATTTCACTGCAGGTGTTGGCACATCTATATGTAATATCACTGCTGGTGAAAATAAAAACATAAAAATACATAGGTCAAAACTTAGAGTGTTAGTTTCGACTAATGTGTTTTTTATCCTTTTTGTTTGTATTTCAAACAGGAAGAAATGAAGCATCAACTCTTACAGTGCGGGGATAGACTTTAGTTGTCAGAATCTGACGTCAATAGACGTCAGATTCTGACCAGACTTTGAATCTGACGTCAATAGACGTCAGATTCTGACAACTAAAGTCTATCCCCACACTGTAAGAGTCAAAATATTTCTAATGGCCGTATTAAACCCCACAACATAGGTATTCAAATAAATCAGAAATAGGTAAATAAGACATTTACGGTGATTTCGAATTGATAAAAACCCTTTGTTCTCCATGATTTATACAAAATTAATTCAGCGCTTTAAGGGTTAAATGCGAGGCATTGTCAAATGATTCATCCCTTGTACATTATGTAAATAATATCAGCCACATGACTGATTGTATGTAGCGAGTTCTGGATCGCGGATATTTTTATTTGATTCATTTATTAGTTTGGTGAAATGTGGGTTTATTATGGCAATCTCGCAAGATGAATTTGATACTATGATGTGATATAATTACAATTTGATGTCATAATGTCATAATTACACTTCACCATGGGATACTTTATGACCAATAAAACCAATCGACGTGTCAAATAGCCCCATCAGCACATTGTGTGTTGGTTCCTGTACATTAATATTGCTAGATCGTGACTGTACTGATATTTTAATAACAATTATATTGTGTTTATTAGAATCAGTAACTCCCAGCAAACACAAGATGGTGACTTAATGTTGTTTCATTGTTGGGCCAGCGTCGTAGACGGTGGACCAGTATTGAAACAACATTGTCTCCACGTCTGCTATGCTGGGTATGCGCAGACTATTTTTTCTAAAACTGTTTTTATATTTCACATAGTTAACTATCTAGGGCACCATTTGCGTGTTTTGTTTATATTGTTGGTTTAACGTGACATGCTATGCTTTATCCATATCAAATGTAGGGTCAAACAAGATTATGATCAAATCCGTCATTCAGTTGTTATATAAATTAAGGGGTAGAATACCAAACTTGGGCCGATATTTCTATTGATCAAAGCATGCTTGAGAACGTATATATATCGGCATAGCAGGACAAGGGTTAAACCGTATATATAGAAGTTTCTGAAAAAAATATTAAATACCATACGTTTTTTTGAAGTGTGAATGTCCCTTGAGATGACCCCTGACCTGGCCTTACATTTAGATCGTTAATTTTGCGTGCCCTCAAGGAACCCATAGCGGATCAGCACATATTTACTTTCAGATAAAGCCGTCTCTGTGTCTACTTGTGTGAGGATTTGTCTTAGGCTGGTTCCCAGCAAACACGAGACATTGAACCAATGTTGGCTTGATGGTCCACCGTCTACGACGTTGGCCCAACATCAATGTCTTGTGTTTGCTGGGTTTTCTGTTTACTCGAGAATTGACTTCTATAAGCCCCTTACAGTAGACCAACGTGGGGATGCACAAATTATCATACCGCGCTCTTTGTAAGGTTTTGAACAGGGACGTCGATGTCGTAGGAATTGATAGCCGCAGTGCCGGACCCAAAGGGGGTGGAGGTCGAGGTCAGAAACCTCCTACCTTTTCCAAAAATAAATTGCATCAACATTGATCAAAATTGCCGAAATATCGGCATATTTGGCACTGAACTTGAAGAACTACCCTAGTAAATTTAGAGTGTCAATCTCCCATGTATAATTTGCTGAGCAGACTGAAGATTGATATCTTGATTTTTATTTTTTTGAATCGGATGAAGAATTTTCACGAGATTCTTGAATTCGCGAAATTCGTGAAAATTTAAATCTCGCGAATATTACCAGATCTACAGTAACCATATCACAATGTGACGGCATGTGGCATTGTGATGATTTGTCTATTATGTCAGTCTATTGTATTAATGTCTACACAAACTGATAACGGTATAGGCCTAATAGATAATCTGAAGATAAGTTATGTAGCCGCCTACTCGACTTAAGTGTCCCATTTATCTTCTGAGATGATATGTAGGCCTATTCTTTGTAGGCCCTACTCTTATTATGTTATTTTCATGCTAACAGTTTAAAAAAATGCAAATTGGATGTGACTTTCTTCGGTACAAAAATATTAAAAGCATCCCTGTTAGATATATCCAGATATTATTGGGGATGCTTAACACTTACAGTACGAGGATCGACTTTAGATGTCGTCTGTAGTCGGAATAAAATTATGTATCCTCCCATGTACCCCTGTTTTTAAACCTCGAAATCCACGTTTGTATGCTACACTCTAAACAATATAGGTTCTTTAAAGAGGAACCCTTCAATACTATTGCCATGGGTTCTCCTGGAGCTGCATGGTAATAGTACTCAAGGGTTCCTTCTAGTGAACCTATATTATTTAGATAGACGTTTCGTGTTTGCTGGGTGCATACATAATTCAAATAATATTTTACCTTGTAAAAAACGCTCCTGATCACAAGGGCACCGCGTATTTGCTACTGATAGACTATGGGCCTATATTATATACATATGCTCATTGACTGTGTATAACAACAAGAACTTTATCTATATTAAGTTTTTGATAACACTGTTTGCTGTGTTTGAACAAGAGGTACTTCTGCTGTCTACTTTGCTTCAACCATGTTATCAGTCACAAGTATAGCTCATATGTTGGTGTCACGTGTGCATTCTTTAATATATAATTTTCAGATTCTGACCTCTAAAGTCGATCCCCGCGCTAGAAATAAACAACATATAGGTATTCAAATAAATGTTCAATTGAAAGGACATTTTTTTTTCATTGCATTGAGTTTATTGTACATGGAGAATAACACAATAAGAGTACTGAGAATAGGCCTACATGTATATCATCTCAGAAGAAGGGGACACTTAAGTCGAGTTGGCGGCTACATAACTTATCTTTAGATTACTACTAGGCTTATACCGTTATCAGTTTGTGTAAACATCAACACAATAGACAGTGACATAATAGACAAACCATCACACTGTCACATGCCGTCACAATGTGATATGGTTATTTGGCAGATCATTAATTTTTCGGTCGAGTAGAGGACTATATAGCACTTATCTCAGATATATGTTTATTTGACTTCCAGTTAAAAACATGCGAGTAGAGGACTATATAGCACTTATCTCAGATATATGTTTATTTGACTTCCAGTTGAAAACATGCAAAAATGGTACATTATCATTATTATTCATTGAGTATTCTTTCGAACATATTATTAACTTTGGTTGACGGGAACAGGTCGAGACGACCTCTACAATGCCTGTCAACCATATTAGTGAATTAAAACTATATAATAAAATAATATGACAGTATAATATAAAACCAACTATTCACTGGCTACAGGTGTTGTCATACTCATCATGGAAGAAAACGGCTTATCCAGTGTTTAAAATAGCAATGTTTTTGTGTACAATTCTATTTTAAAAATGTACATAGTATAGATTAGTAGTTGATTAATCTCCAGACTGTGACATAACAGCCAAAACCATCACACTGTGAAAGACCATGGCACTGATATATTCATCTGCTATAGCATTAACATTTAAAGTGCTAAATTAAATAATTTGAATTTTCACCCACTTGAAGTCGTGTCTCGCTACCGCGACCCGCAACTTCAAATGGGTGAAAATTACCAATATTTGCTTAATTTGATACCAAATCTTTGTAAATCTTCATGTTTAAAAAGTCATTTAATTCCCGATATCGGTGATCTAATTGTCAAATAAAACAAATTAAAAACGTGTATAACGTTAGTCGTGCTGAGCGCTGTAACCCTTTAAGTGCAGGGACCGTCAGAATTGGACGTTTGTGGACGTCCGATTCTGACGTCTGAAGTCGGTCTCCGCTAGGTCCCTGCATTAAAAGAATTAAAAAATAATAATTGCCGTAGACGAATAACTTAGGTATTCAAATAAAGCGGAACGACATTTATGATGCCATTGATGGTGATTTCAAATTGAAAAAACCCTTTGGTATTAAAAAATATTTAAGCGTTGTAACGGTTAAATGCTAACTTCCATTACCCTTTCAAGCCTGAATTTACCATTGTCATCTTCATCCACTACAAGCCGCGAATTGCTGTCGCAATTCTCGACTTGTAGTGGATGAAGATGACTTAAAGTGGGTGAAAAAATAAAGAAAATTGCCATATATTGGTGAACCAGTTTCGTGGAATTTTCATTCTAAAACCCTCAGTTGTGGGAAAATTAAATCTGTTCTCAGGGATTTAAAATGATGCTTTAATACATCGTGAGGGCTTGAAGGGTTAAGCGGGAAGGAGTATAGCTCTACATCAACAGCGTTATCATTTAGTGGAGACATTACGACACAATAGACAACCCATCAGCAGCTGATAGATAGCCTTCCGGAAACAATCATAGATTAACTGAGTGGACAACTCGAGATAAGTCAATATATCGGTTTAATGGAGACTGTTTAACCCTTAACCCTTAAAGTGGTGAATTAATTTGTAAAACAATTCAAAAACAAATGGGTTTTTTCAATTTGAAATCATCATAAATGTCTTCGTTAGCTGTTTCCGATTCATTTGAATACCCATGTCATGGGTCTACGGCCATTAGAAATATTTGTAATCTTATACCGCGGGGATCAACTTTAGTCGTCAGAATCTGACGTCTATAGACGTCAGATTCTGACGACTAAAGTCGATCCCTGCACTGTAAGGGTTGAAACGCTTAATTATTTTCACAAGTTTTTTCTATTTGAAATCATCATAAATGTCTTAGTTTGCTCTTTCTGCTTCATTTTTGAATACCTATCTGCCTATTGTACGGGTCTACGGCAATAATAAATACTTTTTATCTCTCAGTGTGGGGACCGACTTTAGACGTCAAAATCTGACGACTACAGAGGTCAGATTCTGACGTCTAAAGCCGATACCCGCGCTGTAGGGATTAATGCAAATGGCTCAAATTTTGCCAAACGAATGCTATGTCATTCAGCTTACAACAGTATATTTTAGTAACGAGAGTGTAAATTAAAATATTATTTAAAAACTTTGTCTTCTAGCATTTTATAGTAGTGTGTGTGTGAAATATAAATATGAACGAGTGGCTAAGTACGATATGAGAAGAAGAGGCACTTTTGAAGAATATAATTATGCTCACATGCAGGAATCACAAAAAGTTAAATACAAAAATGTTTTAAAAATATGTTCTCTTATTTCACAGTATAATGTGGCTCTGAAATAAAGAGTATGTATTGCTACGTGTTATATCAAACGAAGATTTTAAAGGGACTGGCCCAGGCTAAAATCATAAAAAAATCGGTGATTTTATTTCGGGTTCTTAATATGACCTTATGATGTACACATGTACATAGACTAGAACTGCAAATTTTGATAATTTTGGTGCTGCGCGTTCACCAGTTAGGCTAGATATAGAGACGAAATTCCCGATTTCTAATTATTGACAACCATGTCAAAAATAGGAAATGCGGGAATTTCGTCTCTATATCTAGCCTAGCTGGTGAATGCGCAGCACAAAAATTATCAAAATTTGCAGTTCCAGTCTATGTACATGTTTACATCATATGGTCATATTAAGAACCCGAAATAAAATCACCGATTTTTTTATGATTTTAGCCTGGGCCAGTCCCTTTAAGTGCACATGATGTGTGATTTAACGCTACTTGTAAATGTGTCTCGCTACCGCGACCTACAGTTGCACTGGGTGGAAATTACTCATATTTATTTTTTTGTTTAATTTGAGATCGAAATTAGCAAATCTTGATGTTTAAACACACATAATTTCGTTCACAATAATACAATACAGTTATTTAGTGGAGTAATAAAACAGCTTAACCCTTTCAAGCCTGAATTTACCATTGTCATCTTTAACCACTACAAGCCGCGAATTGCTGTCGCAATTCTTAACTTGTAGTGGATGAAGATGATTTCATGTGGGTGATAAATTGAAGAAAATTACTATGTATTTGTAGAACAATTTCATCAAAATTTGCCTGCTAAAACCGTTAGCTGTGAAAAAACAAGGTATGTTTTCAATGGTGTAAAATGATGCTTTAATGCATTGTGAGGGCTCAAAGGGTTAGAAGCAACTATAGTAGCGATTAGCGCCTTAACCCTTACAGTGCGGGGACTGACTTTAGTCGTCAAAATCTGACGTTCCGCACTGCAAGAGTAACAATATTTCTAATGCCCGTAGACCCATAACATAGGTATTCAAATGAATCAGAAAGAGCTAACTAAGACGATTATGATGATTTCAAATTAAAAAAAAACCTTCGGTTTCCAAGGTTTATGGGAAAGTAATTCGGCGCTTAGCGCTTTAAGGGTTAATTATTGTCATCTGGTTATGATACAACCCAGCAAACAAGATACGCTGAAACAATGTTGTTTTAACGTTGGCCCAACGTCTTCGACGCTGGTCCAACATCAAAATAACATTGTTTCAATATATCGTGTTTGCTGGGAATAGACATGACCATCGCAATCTAATCTTTTTATCTACGCCACTAACTAACTTCCAGTAAGCGGAAACAAGTATAGATATAAACAACCTATAGTCTCTATGCAGCTGTTACCGGGCCGGATGCAGAGGGGGGTGGGGGGGGGGGGGGTTGGTCAAGGGGGTCCTGACCTTCTTTTTTCAAAACTAAATTACGTCAATATCGATCAAGAAAAACAAAATATCGGTGTTTGACACTCCACATTTACTAGGGTGGTGCGTCAAGCCCTCATAATTATATCAGCTGAGAAAACCTCAATTTTAATTTTTTTCAATCGGACCCCTTTAACCAAATTCTGAATCCGCCCCTGTGTTACCAGGGCCCCGTTTTATCAACATCAAAATGTACGAGACCTTATTAATTCTCGTGACCTTGGCCTGCCACTAACGAGTATAGAGAAACTCGTTGACTTTCCTCGTATGTCTCCCTCTTTAACATGTATAGGGAGGATACGAGCACTCTGACCCACTCGTTGAATCTTAACGATCCTCATATGCAAAATGGCTATTAATAAGAGTTCGTATCTTTTTAGGTTGATAAAACGGGGCCCTGGTTACACCTCGAACCACGGCCAAAGAGGAATATTACGGCTATTCATCTTTTGTGGTTGCTGCCCAGCGGTGACGCTTGTGGAACGATTTAGACGTGAGAGAAGACATTTTTCGCAAAAAAAAAAAGACTGCAGTAAAGACGAAACATTGAACGAATGTTGTCTTGACGCATGCTCTAGAGGGGTCCAGGGGCATGCTTCCCCGGAAAATTTTGAATTCAAAGGTCTCAAATGACGCATTCAACAGCATATTTAGTGACTCGATGTGTAGATCTAACTTTTGCGTGACAGCAGGTTGGTTCGAGGTGTGAAGTGATATAGCGAAACAAACCTACATGCTTCAGGTATAATCAAAGAAATATATGCTCTAAGTTCCTTGGCATAATGGACAATTTGGCTCCTGGCTCTAAGCTCTACAATACATCCTAATATAGGAAGTTTTTTTCAGACATATGACTTTCACTTCTGATCAGTTGGGTTAGTTCCCTTTAGACTCTCATAACGGTAGTGATAGATATATCGTGACTGTAGGTTGTTAGACACGTGATGTGAGGTGATGTGGTGACACTCGGTGGCTCACAGCCAAACAAACCTACATGCTCCAGGTATAATGTACTTGGCTCCTCACTCACAAACCTACATGGGCCGGGTGGGCTATAATGCACACCTTGGCTCCCCGCTCACTGTCACTTAACCCTATCAATCCTGAATTTACCATTGTCATCTTCATCCACCACAAGTCGCGAATTGCTTCCGCAATTCTCGACTTGTAGTGAATGAAGATGACTTGATGTGGTTTAAAAATTAAAGAAAATTACCACGTAGTGTTAAACAAGTTTCTAGAAAATTTTCGGTCTAAAACCCTCAGTTGTAGGAAAATTAAGTATGTTTTCAGGGATGTAAAATGATGCTTTAATGCATCGTGGGGGCTTAAAGGGTTAAACTTGTTTATGCAATAGAAAATTATAAAATTGTTTGCGAAAGATGCTTATTTCATCAAATTATTCAATTTGCGATATGCCTTTTTTTATAAATAAACGTACTTTTCATCATTTGAGGCTGGAAAATTTCTAGTTTTAAATTAATTAAACGCATTCAGCAGAACTTTGCGTACCGGTAATTCTAATATCATTATTTTACCCCCCTTAAAGCGGTAAATTAAATAATTTAAATTTTTACCCACTTGAGGTTGTGTCTCACTCCTGCTACCCACAACTTCAAGTGGATGAAACTTTCTCATATTTTCAATTTGAATTAAAAAATTGGTCAATCTTGATTTAACCACTCATTTCATTCGATTTATTTTATTTTATGGGCCAATAAAACAGATTTAAAAGTTAACGCATAAAGTCTTAAGATCACAGGCACCATGGACTCTGAGGCGGGGGCCCTAGGGTAGTGGTTAGCACCGCTGCTTTTCACGCCAGAGTTCGGGGTTCGGTTCCCCGTCTCGGCGGTTTGAAAGGAACAAAAAACGTTTCTTCCCCATCCACGTATGAAAGTCAGTATTGTGGGGAGCCTCCGTGACCGAGAGGTAGCGTGCTCGGCCTCAGACCGCCAGGGCTCGAATTTCGAATCCTGTGTCTGGAGGACAGTGTCATCTCAATCATCTCACCATCCTCAGGAGGTTCTCCTGGCCCAGTTTAGCCTATATGTGCACAAATGTGGCCTAAAGCCCGATTCATTTCATTTTTACCATGGACACTGACTTAATGCTGGTAAATTTATTAGAAATAATTTATTTGAAAAGTTATTTTACACATAAGGGACGAGAAGACTTTTATTGTAGTATTTTTTTTCGGACTTCCCAAATGAAATTAAATACAGATACTGCGTGACTAAATATTTTGGTTTGTAAAACACCTGTACAATATACAAGTTTTCATCTGTGACCACTTCAACATCAAACTGACTGAAAAAAATTCTACAACTGACGGTTTTAGAAGGTAAATTCCCATGAAACTCTATTATCAATACATGACAATTTTCTTTAATATTTCACCCACTTCAAGTCATCTTCATCCACTACAAGTCGAGAATTGCGACAGCAATTCGCGGCTTGTAGTGGATGAAGATGACTATGGTAAATTCAAGCCTGAAAGGGTTAAAACACATACATAACAGGTAAATAATGTTGACCTCTAACCTCAACTGACCTACATACACATTATTTACGTATAATCTTAGAAGTGAAGTCTTGTTTGTAAACGATTGCATGGTGTGTCCTTATTGCATGTTCACTGTCATTCAGTCAGATATGACATGATACACAAGGTCACACACATTTACCTGTCACAGATATAATGATATCGGGTCAATGACCTATCCATTAAATGGGGGATGATCCAAATTATGATCCGGATGCAGGACTCGGATTACGATCAATAATTTCGGCAGAGGTTTGCAGTCTCCGATTGATTGACTGACTGTCTAGTTTCTAACTGTACTTCCACGCTTTGAATAACTTTAGTGGCGCCAAGACAGCTCATTGTGTGGAAGTACCGAGTTTAGCTCTGATATAATTTCAGCCGGAGTTTTTGTACTTATATTTGAATCAGTATTGAGATATGAAATTGTGATGTCATTGACCTAAGAATAGCTGTGCTTTTCGTGACTAAATAGCTAATATTTAGTACCTTCTGCGCGGAACAATGGCAGACAATAGATCGAGCTATTACTGTGAGTTAGGTCGACCTAAAATATAACGCTATGTCAGCCCACGGGGCACCCACACTGCCGATATTCTATCCTTGGCGCAGTCACATACAGTGACCCTAACTGTTCAAATACAGGGGATAACGACAACCGCATAATTAATCGATTAACGACGGATTTATTAATAAATACAATAATAAATAAATGACAACTATGTCAAAGTTGACATTCAAACGGTCAATAAAGTTAAAAACTTATAATGGCTGTTAGTTGTATATGCTGCCGACATAAAAAGTCTATGGTGAAAAAAATGCAATAAAATTCAACCGCTGCGATACAAAGGGTGCATCTATAACTATATACAGTGGATGATACACCCGTTCATATCTAAGGTAGCAAAATATACGTGAACTACCCAGCAAACACAACACATTTTCTAACATGTTTAAAAAAGTCATATGGAAATGTTTTACAATAATAAAATGTCGGGTCAACAGAATATTTTAAAACATTAAATAGAAATATTATGCAAAACATCCAGTATAAAAAGTTTTGAAAACGGTATTCGTGTTTCTTTTTTCAAACCGCAAATTATATGTTATTCCAAAACTGTAAGTGTTCCTACTTTACAGGAAATGCAAAGAGGCGTAGTTTATCTCAGATCAAAAACGATACCTGTCAGCCCCTGAGCTTCCTTATCTGTCCCGTTACTGTGTATATTATGACGTTAGTCAGCTGGTCTGGTGCATACATAGATACAGGAATGTGTCTAGATCTCATACAGAATATAATGAATGTAAAATCGATCAGGGTTTCAGAATATTCCTGTTGAGAAGCACATGGACTCACCCATCAACACACGACACAATGTTGGATTAATGTTGGGCCAGCGTCGCAGACGATGGGCCAACATTGATCCAACATTGGGAAGTGTCTCGCGTTTGCTGGGCATGCATACATCACGACACAATGTTGGTTTAATGTTGGAACAACGTCGTAGACGGTAGAAGAACAGTAAACCAATATTGGGTGAACATCACTTTTTCTCAGCTCGTTTAAAGTAGTTGATACAACGTAGCTGTTAACTAGAAAAGTGAGCAGTTACTACTGTCTACACTTATATTTAAAGATGAAGGCAAATACCAGTAACTGCTAACAAGAAAAGTGAGCAGTTACTACTGTTTACACTCAGATTTAAAGACGAAGGCAAATACGAGTAACTGTTAATAGGAAAAGTGTGCAATTACTATTGTTTGCATTTATACTTACAGACAAATACCAGTAACTGTTAACTAGAAAAGTCAGCAGTTACTACTGTTTACACTTATATTTAAAGACGAAGACAAATAACAGTAACTGTTAACAAGAAAAGTGAGCAGTTACTATTGTTTGCATTAAAATACAATACGTAGTAACAGCTTACGTAAAACGTAAGGTAGTTACTGCTCTTTGCATTTAAAGTCAAACAGCAGTAGCTGCACATTTGAGAAGTAATGAGTTACATCTTTTCGCCTTTCCTTTGTAATACACAGCTGGTGCGGTTTCTGAACTGTTCTGTAATCGATTTTAATCAGGAAAAATTGCATGGCGAATTGTGTGACAGGTGGCAGTTGTTGAGCTTTTATCAATATTTTTTAAATTGGTATATTTTTCTGGTCACAATAACTTCAAACCGGTAGAATTTGTATCCCCAACAGCGGAGTATTTAATTTTTATTGTTACATTTTAACTTCATTACAAATATCATAATTCGTCCACGTGAATTCAGAAAAGGACCAAATTAGAAAATACAGGGATCAGGAATTTTATATTAATTTGAATAATATATTAATTTTAAACTTTCTTGCTTTCTCGAGACAACAGTCGACTTTTGTCGCTATTCACCTCAAAGACTGTTAGCCAAAAGGTTCACACCTTCATTGTCCTGTATTTAACCCGTCAGAATCTGACGTCTATGGACGTCAGATTCTAACGTTTAAAGTCGGTCCTCATGCTGAAAGGGTTAAATCAGCAATATGTAAGCCCCTAGTACTTAATGGGTCGCCTAAAGCTGAATATAAGGTTTTCATTTGTGTTGTCACTCTACACCGGAATACAACAGCTTATATATAAATATAGAGGATGGCGTTGAATTACACTGGTGAGTGGAGCCACTCGAGCCTTCAAGTGTTGTGTTATTCTGGTTGACATTCACATACAGGTTTAATCGAGGGTCCTGAAGGGGGGATTACAAAGGACAGGTTGTATTCAACTTTTCAATGAAGGTCGATCGCGATACTTCACCAGAATTAATAGCTTAAATTGATAGTTAGAGGTGAAAAACACCCTCTTACACCTCGTACTCATTTCACCCTCTTGAAGTTGTATCTCGCGCCACTACATAAAAGAACGAATCTAATAGTGAATAAATTACCACCGAAATTGATAAAAAATATTAGGTAATAAATGTTCTGCTATCAAGTAAATTATTTTGGTACATGTTTAAAGGTGATCTATCGCCCTTATATAGTATGAATAATTTTGTGACAAATAAATCAAAGTTGCCACAAGATGGGGCACAAGTGTTTCCTTATATGGGGTGATTGGCTATCATGTGACCCTCTCAGGTCACATGATAGCCAATCACCCCATATAAGGACATAATTATTCATACCATATAAGGGGTGATAGATCACCTTTAATTAAATAGTCATTAACCCAATAGTCGTTTTGAATCAGTTTTATTAGCCGATTAAACTACTGTTATCGGGAATTAAATGACTGCTGCTTGAACATGAGAATTTGTAAATGTTTGGGCTCAAATTAAAATAATTTATGAATAATTTTCAGCCACTTCAGGTTGTGCATCGCGGTAGCGAGACACAACCTCTAGTTAGTGGGGATGCTTGTGTTCATAAATAAATTCCCGTGGGATTTTGATGGTTAAAATATGCCACCTATATCAAAATGTTCAGAATAAACTACAGAATAAGAAAAAAAGTTTGATGGAGTTCGCAAATTGGTGTCCAAACACTCGTTCAAGGCAAAATTCTAAATGGCCGCCATGAAATCACTAAAGTTATCATATCTTCATCAATATTTGAGATAGAAACAAGATTATTTTACCAAACCATGTGTTTTTGGTATCAAGTAATGCAATAAAACAAACGATACAATTATTTGACATCGTTATCATGCAAAATTCAAAATGGCCGCCATGAAATAGCCATAATGATCATATCTTCGTTAATAATTGAGATAGAGACGAGATTATTTCTCCAAACCATATGTTTTCGCTATCAAAGAATGCAATAAAAATAAACGATAACTTCACTCGATATCATTATCATGCAAATTCAAAATGGCCACCATGAAATCACTAAATTGATCATATTTGCGTTAATAATTGGGATAAAAACGATATTATTTTACCAAACCATATGTTTTCAAGGAATACAATAAAAAGCTGATACTTTATTTCACATTATTATCATGCAAAATTCAAAATGGCCGCCATGACATCACTAGTCATATATTCATTATTAATCCAGATAGCGCTGATAATATTTCACCAAATCTCATGTAATCGATATAATGTTCACGCAATACAGTTAATCATTCAAGATGGCCGCCACGAACCTAATGAATTTATCACATATAAAGATAAAGACTGGATTTTTTCATCTAACCACATGTTGTCGGCATCAATAATACAATAAAATACATCATTCCTTTGTTTGTATATCTTTATATAGCTTCAATATGTTATGTCATTACCTATTTATCCAATGTCTCAATACTAGTTATGCTAATTACATAGTAGAGCATCTGTTTATGTATAGCACACACCACCCATCTACGTAACAATTTTTTTAGCTGAACAATCAGGGCATATCCACACGTGATCGATGTTTTAACTCACTCAAAAACAAATAGATCCATATTGAATTACACTGCTTCTAATGTAATGTATTTTGAAATATTAGCTGCCACTTCTATATGATCACATTGATGCACAAGAGTGCCTAATTGTTCATATACACCGATGGTGCACTTCCCGACATCGACCTTACACGTTCTCGATATCAATGATATTCTACACCTCTAAGATGTTTACCTATTTTTAACAAGTTAGCAGCATTATAGTGTGTATAGTTATTAGCCACCTGTATCATAATTAGACTACATGAGGTCAACAACAATGGCATAGCATACTATCCTGATAATTGTATTTCTAAATCCGTTCTCCAGCCCTTGAACAGACACTGTTATAAATTTAGTTAAACAATACTAAAAATAGTAATGCAATGTAACACAATGGGGCATAGCAAAATAGTATCAATATTTGTACATATCATGTTTACAGAGTTAGCGTCTACACTGCAGTGTATCAAATAGCATATCAAAGGCAAGTTAATGTCATTGCAATGTCAAATCATAGCAAAGTTTTTTTTCAATTAATTGTCATTACACTTTTAGGTGACAAAAAATATTTGACAAAACACAGCGAATATGCATATCATTGAATAGTCAAAATGATTTTTTGTGGGTTCACATTGCCAGGGGCTGTAGAATAGATACTATATAACTCCGAAAAATATACACATAACTTAAGATTTGGGCTTGTTTGACGTTGAGATGTAATGTTTGCACCCAAGTTTTACCGTTCACTTGTCGTGCAATAAACCCAGTGGCGTATCCAGAAATAAATTAAGGGATTTCTAAGAAACCATTCAACAGCAGGGACCTATAGAGGGGGGCATGCCTCCGCAAAATTTTGAAGAAAATAAACATCTAATAGTGCGATTTCGTGGTATCTTTGCTGTAAAACAAAGATATAAGATACCGGCTGAAATGTCAGTTTTAACTTAATGACAGATTAACCTAGCCTACTCCAGTCCAATTATTTAAGCTAACGCAACCACACAATGGGGAGAAAAAACATAAACATAATCATTAGTTCATTTAATAGCGAGCGCGAACTACTAGGCATATTAAATAAGCTAAATGAAAATAAACAGCTGTCGACCCAATGTTGTGTGAATGTTTGGCCTGCGTAGCAGACGGTGGAGCAGCGATAGTAATAATCAAACGTTGGGTCACCCTCGTTGTGATAATAATTATGCAACCTTGTTTGTGGAATACCGTTTATGCAATTATGTAGGGACTAATTATGCAACAATCATCTATTAAAAGTGAAAACATGTCATTGAAAAAAGTTGTGGACCATTAAAATGCTTACAACGTCCACTAATGATCACTTAAAATTCCTGAGATATTTGTTTTTATTTCACCTTTATTAATTTGCCACCGTCCCCTATGGCTGAATATTTCCTAATGCAAATGTTATATTCCAGTTCATCATCACTTAGGCCTATATCAGATATTTTTGTTAGTATTGGTTGTTCTTCCACATTGGTAAAACAACTTTACTGCCAATTTTCAATTATTATCCTTGATTTCGTCTGTGGTAAAAAATAAACTGTTGAGTCCCAGCTGTATCTGAATTATTTCGTGTCAGTGACTATACCGGCGGTTTATATATTGCACTGAAAAAATACGACAACTTCAAATAGGCCTTAAAACAATTAAATTTTGGAAATTGAAATAGCGATCCTGTTTTTTTTCCACTTGTTCTCAAGACCGATTCTCAGAGATGATATCTCTTGAAAAATGAATTCGCCATCACCCAGGTGAAAGAATCATGGTAATTGGCGAATAATCTTTATCTCGTGGTCCTTATTATTTTATTTATATCAATTGCTTGAGAGGGCAGCACGTCCATGTCTCAAGTACTGGGGATGTGCCGCTGGACAGGGTGCATTTTTGAGCTTCCAGCTTTGGCATGTGTTATAATTATCATAGGGTAGGGTAGTCTATGATAATTACTATCAATCTTAGCATATCTACTTTGGAACAACGTTATTTCAAGGTAGTCTATGATAATTATCATCAATCATAGCATATGTGTCTATCTCACACTAGTTAAGGGTGGACAGAAAAAAGAAGACCAGTCGCAACAAATTCCCACTTTTAGGTGCTCTGAATGGTCAATTTTAAAGATTTGCATTCTAAAGATTTTGCTTCTGTCGCCACATAGGGGCGATGTGGCTAGCACTTGCCCAGGTCATTGTCTGATCTGAGTCTTTAATCTGTCAATGGCGCCAATGATACATTCCAGACACCAGCCCTTTAAAGAGGAAGGGGTATACATTCAGGTGTGGAGGGGGCTGGCACCAACATGTCGGACACTGGTGGATTAATTGTATATGAAATTATTGTTAGAAAATTACCACTCTGGAAATTAAGGGGGGAGGGTGCTCGACCCACTGGATCCGCCCGGGATTAAACTTATATTCCACAATACATACGTTCACAACTAAATTAGAGCTGGATAAGATGTTATAAGGTAAATAATAGGTTATTGTTCCATTCTGCATTGTATTATTCTCTTCCTATAATTAAATTGAAATATTGTAGATTTATATGGCAATAAAGTACATTATACACTTTAAATTATAAAACTAATAATTAAATGACATTAATCGAGGTTGCCACGACACCTCTAATTGTGATAATTCATTAGCCTTGAGGTCACGAATAGATGACTTGTTTAAAAATGTGATAATGACTTACAAGAGGTATAATTAACTATGTAATATCAGATATTTAATTATATAACATTTTTGTTAAATATAAATATAATTATAATAAATATTTTTTTATTCTTGTGTGCTTAGCACTGTTTATAAATTTACAAACAGCAAGTATTCCATAGGATGATAACTGCGCGGCATTATCCCCTAAATATAGTAGGCGGGCTTGTCTATATCTAAATTATTGGTGAAGATATAATAAATTTAGTTATTTCATGGCGGCCATTTTGAATTTTGTCTGATAAGAGGGTTTTGACACCCATTTGCGAACTCCATCAAACTTTTTTTTAATTCTGTGGTTTATTCTAAACATTTTCATATAGGTGGCATATTTTACCCACTGAATTCCCACGGGATTACACATGCTCCTGAACTAAGTGGCTGCAAATTGAAATACATTAAGGGTTAATATGTTTTTCGTTATTTGATCCTGTAAATTGCGTCAACAATTTCAGGATCAAATAAAGGAGAATTAGTTGTAAACAACTCGGGATATGGGTTAAGACCTTAAATATTAAGATTTAACGACGCCTTTCAAACTCAAACGTTGAAAAAAGTGAAATCGCATGCGACGTCGCGTTGGTTGTGAAACACACTATTTGATCATTTCTAAACCATAACAGCGCGACGACGTACGCAAGCGCGATGGGCGACACGATATTTGTCAAAAATGTTACATTTTAGTCGCGCGTTGCGCCGGTTGTCGCGCCGGTTTTTGTGCCTCACATGTCACGCTAGCCGTCGCGTTGGTCGTCGCGTTGAGGTGTGGACATGGAGTCACACGATTTTCGCGTCTGTCGTCGCGTCCCACGTCGGGTGCCTAATCGCGCTCGCGTGTTAATGCACTTGAGGTGCAATAAGTTAACTCAGTCTGTTACTATAAGAGTAATACTGGCTGGCATGGCTGGGCAGGGAGGGCTGTTTACGTTAAACTTAGGTCATTTATACTTACACGCAATGATATCATCTGCGAACATAGTGTACTATGACTCGGTGATCTCAATACATGATCCTTGATGCGAGATCCCATGCCAGTGACACAGTACAAGCTAGGATTGTTTGTTTCTGTTTTTCAATCTTTCAAAGCTGAAAATTGCTGACGCAATTTTCAGCTTTTTTAGCGAGACACAACTTCAAGTGGTTGAGAATGTCAATTGATTAATTTGGCGGTTAAAGGGTAAATCATCAGAGGCCAAACATGACCTCCGTGGATATTGTAATTTCTCTTAAAATACACCGGTGACCTCAATCTATTGCTAAAACAGCATACTGGTAATAAAAAATACTGTTATTTTTAAATTGGCCGGGTCGCGCATAATATAAATATTTCAGCATGACAATGCATGGCGAATGTTCCATAGTTAACCATGCTGACTATAAAAATGAGATTTTCTATATCAAATCTTGGAATACATGTACCTTTGTTGCGTACTTTAAGTCGAAGAAAGAACTCAATTACGATAGATTCGTAGATCCGAATATCATCGGCGCTACGCGCCTCGTACATTCGTATCTAAGATTCTATCGAATTTGGTTCTCTCTCCTTGACAGAAACGTGGAAGCATGTTTTCTATGTACTTATGTTGACGTGAATCACACGCGTCACTGGAGTGTGTCAGTCACCTGGATTCCATTCCAATCTACCCCCAGCCAGTTATATTGTCAGCCGTCATCAAGATTTATAGCAGGATATTAGACGTTAGGTATTCACCGTTAAGTGGGGCTTTAACCTCGTGTCAACTTCAACATGTTGTGGCGCATAATCATGATAATACCAAAGTTTGATTTGCGCAGGAATATTTGAGAGTCACGATAAAAATATATAAAAAAAATTTACACAGGACTATGGTTATCCATACGACATCGTATCAAACTGGGCGTATTTCAGATGTTGGAATATCTAAAAATAGAAGAAAAGCTTCAATGAAGGTTGATCTCGGTCACGTTTCATTGGATAATGTCATTCATCTGTATTTTCGTTCAATCACTGTAGTGACACCAGTCATGATGCACCCACTGTCAACCCGTCCTTGTTGGATACTTAACCCCATATCCAACCCTTAACCCTGCTAACATGAGACATTGGGCCAATGTTGTTTTAATGTTGGACCGACGTCGTAGACGGCGAGCCAACATTAAAACATCATTGGGTCAATGCCTCATGTTTGCTGGGAACCCTTGAAGCGATGAAATATTTTAATACCAAGCAAATTGAAATCATCATAAACGTCTTAGTTAGCTCTTTTTCCTTCATTTGAATACCTATGTTATGGTTCTATGGCCATTACAGATATTTTTACTCTCACAGTGCGGGGACATGCTGTAAGGGTTAAAACGCTAAAAATAAAGTATTAATAAATGTCCACAGACTTAAATTTGTGTCTCGCTACCGCGACCAACAATATTACCCGAGTGAAAATTGCTCATATTCGCTTAAATTGAATCACTATAGGCGCAATATAAATTATTGACCATAAATACTAAGGTAAGATGTAAACCCAGTAAACACATTTGTATAACATTTACACAACGTTGTCCCAACATAGAATAAATCATATACAAATATAACCATAGCTTAGACTTAGCTTGTAAAGAGCTGGTGCAGAACACATTCCCTTTCATGTATCATGTGTATATCTACTCATCTATGAAGTCTTAGGAAGGGATTGGGAATGATGCGATAACAACTGTCTCGAGAGTATGGCTGTATGTGTGTGTGTCGGGGGGGGGGGGGGGGTGTTACTATATTTGCAACGTGTCGCACAATGGTCACTTGTTAAAAAAAAACAGAAATAAATAAACGAAATGTCATTCGTTTCGAACGGCGATTTTTTGTGAAAGAGGCTGACACTGTGATAAGTCAGCAGATATTTGACGTTCTAACGTTGGGCCAGCGCATTGAGCGGTGGATCAACATGGCGCCAATATCTTGTGTCGGTGTTAACCCTTTCAGTGCGGGGATCGACTTGAGACGTCAGATTCTGACGTCTATAGTCGCCAGAATCTGACGTCTAAAGTCGACCGCCGCACTGAAAGAGTAAAATATGAATAATGGCCCTGAACCCATAACATATAGGTAGGCCTATTCAAATAAAGCGGAAAAAGCAAAATAAGACATTTATGATGATTTCAAATTGAAAATAACTCTTTGTTATCCATGGTTTAAATAAAGTATATTTCAGCGCTTTAAGGGTTAAGCCACATTCTGACGTAGACGCCTGTTAACCACTGTTGACGCTGGCTTGAAATTTGAGAAGGAAATGAAGTCAATTGAAAGCAGGCAATACAGTGGACAGGCGAGCAATTATAGGTCTTCAACCCGAATTGTACTTCTTTTTTACCCTCGTGAACTTAGTGAACTAAAACGTTGCTATTTAATGTCTATTATTGTTCATTCTGTTTATGACATCCAAAAATGTGAAGTGTATTTTTTCCAATTACGCTAGGTTTGTAAATGACAAATGCAAAGTTTTAACCCTTTCAGTGCGGGGATAGACTTTTGTCGTCAGAATCTGACGTCTACAGACGTCAGATTCTGACGACTAAAGTCGATCCCCTGTAAGAGTAAAACTATTTCTAAAGGCCGTAGACCCATAACATAGGTATTCAAATTAATCGGAAAAAGCTCACTAAGATATTTATGATGATTTGAAATCGAAAAAACCCCTTTGGCCTCCATGGTTTATACAAGATTGATTCAGCGTTGTAAGGGTTAACCCTTTGCTCGCTAAGCGCGACTATAGTCGCTTTTGATCTGTTTTATTATAAGGTTAAATCACGGTCATAGGGAATGAAATGAGTGTTTAAAAGTCAAGATTTGCAATATGTGGTCCAAAATTAAACCAATACGAGTAATTTCAGCCACTTGAAGTTGTGTATCGCGGTAGCTTCAAGTGAGTAACACTTTAAATAATTTAATTTAGCGCTTTGAGGGATACTAATTCTCCCTGTGGCTTGTGTGTGTGTGGTGGTTGTGATGGTGGTCGGTGAACAAGGCGTATACATCAATACATCTACCCTGATGACATCGCAAGGCTCCCGACACAGTGACCTCCATTTTTAAATGTAATAGTTCTAATATGATAAAAAGTTTACGCCTGCTGAAAATGGCCTAGTTTTCGTAGGCACTTGAAATGTTCGTCTCAATTTCATGGCATCCGAGTTTTTTGGTAGGCAGCGCCGGTGTCATTTTTACACAGCTGGCTGTGGAAACAAAATGGCGGTCAGTGCGACTGGGCCTCGCGCAGCAAATGAGTTAGGCAGCCCAGTCATACCGGGTACAATACATCACGGTAGATAATAGGTGTTAAATTGACCGTGGAGTAGGCTACTCATGGAGTACTGGAGTGGTTGTCGTCAAATCCACGAGTTTCTCCATCACCACAGATCACAGATTTTGACCTGTATCTGTACAAATCTCCCCTGGCGAATTAGCGGCGTCACCCATGTGCCAAAATCAGATAATCCGCCAGTTATTCAGTTTTTTAAAGGGAAAATGTGCAGGTTTATAGTCAGATATCAAGTCTGAAGACCTATCATCCGACTTTACACTTTACCTCCTGGTCACTGAACCTGTTCATTCGCTTGCCATTTTAACTCCACGGAGAGCATACAGTTCTGCAGCCATTTCGGCGCATTGAACTTATCATACACATTGCCGTCTCTGTCCAACCAGGTACTTATTTTCACCTAAATCAAGTTAAGCATTTCCCCTAGGACACAACATTTCACCTAGGAAACAATGTCCCAAGATTGAGAGGGGAGAACATGATATTTCTCTCAAAATCCTGCACCAAGCGGGGTTCGAAACCGTATGGCAGGCAGCGACATTGGTAAAGCGTCACGCTCTAGCCATTGCCCCTCATTAAATATATAAATTCAGGTAGACTATATATATGATCTTAGGTTTGACGTCACTCACAAATGATAATAAATTCATATAAAATAAAGCTAATTTAACGGACAAATCAATCGGACTTCAAGCACTCTTTTTTTTAGCTAATTAAATAGATTTCATGGACATTTCGCTCTTTTTAAATTCAAAACATGATTTGAATTTCAAAAACAAATGAACCGAACTTCACATTTTTAAACAGGAACTGTACTTCATAGACAAATAAATATGATTTCCCAGACAAGCGTCCTTTGTGAACATTGAGGCTAACGAGGTGAAATTCGGGATGGTGAAATTCGGGATGAAAATAGCCCCCCCCCCCCCCAGGCACAAGATTCGAGTTCAAATCATGACCGTCAGAGGCCAATAACGTTACCCCTCAGCCACTGATTCGCCCCTCTTGACATATGTGCCAGTAGGTACATCAAACTCTCAAACAAGCTGCCAAATGCACTCGTGAGTGACTTTGAAATCATATGATTGATTGCACTGTTCACCTTACGATACAAAATGCTAAAATCTCCATGCAAATGGGGATCCATTCTACGTATTAACCCTTAAAGCGATGAAATACCTGTATATGAGCAAGGGGGACCAAAGTGTTTTTAAATTTGAAATGGCTGCAAATTGAAATACATTAAGGGTTAATATATTTTTCTTTATTTGATCCTGTAAGTTGCGTCAACAATTTCAGGATCAAATAAATGAGAAATAGTTGTAAACAACTCGGGATATGGGTTAAGACCTTAAATATTAAGATTTAACGACGCCTTTCAAACTCAAACGTTGAATAAAGTGAAATCGCATGCGACGTCGCGTTGGTTATGAAACACACTATTTGATCATTTCTAAACCATAAGCGCGATGGGCGACATGATATTTGTCAAAAATGTTACATTTTAGTCGCGCGTTGCGCCGGTTGTCGCGCCGGTTTTTGCGCCTCACATGTCACGCTAGCCGTCGCGTTGGTCGTCGCGTTGAGGTGTGAACATGCAGTCACACGATTTTCGCGTCTGTCGTCGCGTCCCACGTCGCGTGCCTAATCGCGCTCGCGTGTTTTGCACTTGAGGTGAATAAGTTAACTCGGCCTATTACTATACGAGTAATACTGGCTGGCATGGCTGGGCAGGGAGGGATGTTTACGTTAAACTTTGGCAATTATACTTACACGCAATGATATCATCTGCGAGTGTAATGTTATTACTTGATGATCTCAATACATGATTCCTGATGCTAGAATTCAAAAACTATTGTTATCCCATGCCAGTCACATTGTTCAAGCTCGAATTGTTTGTTTCTCTATTTCAATCTTTTAAAGCTGGAATTGCTGACGCAATTTTCAGCTTTTTTAGCGAGACACAACTTCAAGTGGTTGAGAATGTCAATTGATTAATTTGGCGGTTAAAGGGTAAATCATCAGAGGCCAAACATGACCTCCGTGGATATTGTAATTTCTCTTAAAATACACCGGTGACCTCAGTCTATTGCTAAAACAGCATACTTGTAATAAAAAATACTGTTATTTTTAAATTGGCGGGGTCGCGCATAATATAAATATTTCAGCATGATACTGCATGGCTAATGTTCCATAGTTAACCATGCTGACTATAAAAATGAGATTTTCTATATCAAATCTTAGAACACATGTACCTATGTTGCGTACTTTAAGTCGAGCAAAGAACTCAATTACGATAGATTCGTAGTTCCCAATATACTCGGCGCTGCGCGCCTAGTATATTCGGAACTACTCATCTATCGAATTTGGTTCTTTTTCCTTGACAGAAACGTGGAAGCATGTTTTCCATGTGCATATGTTAACGTGAATCACACGCGTCATTGGAGTCTGTCAGTCACCTGGATTTCATTCTAATGTAGCCTCAGCCAGTCATATTGTCAGCTGTCGTCTTTGTTAGATTTATAGCAGGATATTAGACGTTAGGTATTCACTGTCAAGTGGGGCTTTAACCTCGTGTCAACTTCAACATGGTGTGGCGCATAATCATGATAATACCAAAGTTTGATTTGTGCAGGGATTTTTGGAAGGTCATGATAAAAATATTCTCGAAAAATTACGCATGGCTATGGGTATCCATACCACATCGCATCAAATTGAGCGTATTTTAGATGTTGGAATATCCAAAAATAGAAGAGAAGCTTCAATGAAGGTTGATCTCGGTCATGCTTCATTGGATATTGTCATTCATCTGTGTTTTCTTTCAATCACTGTAGTGACACCAGTCATTATGCACCTATTGTCAACCCCTCTTTGTTGAATGCTTAACCTCATACCCAACCCTTAACCCTTTAAGTGCTCAAATATTTTTATACCAAGAAACCAGAGGATTATTTTCAATTAAAAATCATCATAAACGTCTTAGTGGCGGTGAAATATTTTTTATACCAAGCAATTTGAAATCATCATACACGTCTCAGTTTGTTCTTTCTGCTTCATTTGAATACCTATATATGTCATGGGTTACGATCATTACAGATATGTTTGCTCTCACAGTGCGGGGCCATGCTGTAATGGTTAAGGCGCTAAAAATAATATATTAATAGATATCCACCGACTTTTTGTTGTGTCTCGCTACCGCGACCCACAATATTAAGTGCAAATTTACTCATATTCGTCTAATTTGAATCACTATAGGCGCAATATAAATTAGTGACCATATATATAAAGGTAAAATGTAAAAGTAATGTAAGGTGAAATGTCCAATCGCGATAGTCGCCAAATTAAACATTTAATCTGCAATTTTATTCAGTTTGAGGTTGACTCGTTTTCCATTATGTCTTTGTAAGATGTAGCTGTTTTTTTGTAAGGAACACCATTTTTAGGTAACGCCAGATTACTTTGGTGGTGTTCAGTATGGCCAAATTTTCCCTATAATCTACCCCTGTGCACGTATATATAATTGGTATATATACGCATATATAATATGTATATACAATACGTATAATACCTATATATACGCATATATAATACGTAAATATAAGTATGTATAAGAATAGAAATGCATTTCTGATAATACATATAAGGACAAGGGCTAACCATAGCTTATACTGTGGCTTGTCAAGGGCTGGTGCAAAACACATTCCCCTTTCCTGTATATCTGCTCGTTTATAAAGTCTTAGGAAGGGATTGGGAATGGAAATAAAGCGATAACTACTGTGTCGAGAGAATGGCTGTGTGTGTGTGGTGGTGGTGGTAGTGGTGGCGGGAGGGGGGGGGGGCTACTATATTTGCATTGTGTCGCAAAATACAAGTACCTTATTTTAAAAAACAGGACAAAATAAACGAATGGGAACAGCGGAGTTTTTTGTGAAAGAGGCTGAAACTGTGATAAAACAGCAGATATTTGACGTTTTTAATGTTGGGCCAGCATTGAACGGTGGATCAAAATGACACCAATATCTTGTGTCGGTGTTAACCCTCTCAGTGCGGGGGTCGACTTTAGACGTCACAATCTGACGACTTTAGACGTCAGATTCTGACGTCTAAAGTCGATCCGCGCACTGAAAAAGTAAAATATGTATAATGACCCTAAACTCATAACATAGGTATTCAAATGAAGCGGAAAGAGCTAAATAAAACATTTATGATGTTTTCCAATTGAACAAGAACCTTTGGTTTTCTGGTTTAAATATAAATATTTCAGTGCTTTAAGGGTTAAGCCACATTCTGACGTAGACGCCTGTTAACCACTGTTAACGCTTGCTGGAAACGTGAGAAGGAAATGAAGTCAATTGAAAGCAGGCAATACAGTGGAAAGGCGAGCAATTATAGGTCATCAACCCGAATTGTACTTCTGAATCCCGTTTTGCTAATATAATAATGTGGAATTATTTACATATACATTTTAGAGAGAACTAAATCGTTGCTATTTTATATCCAGTATTGTTCATTCTGTTTATGACATCCAAAAATGTGAAGTGTATTTTTTTCTAATTACGTTAGGTTTGTAAATGACAAATGCAAATTTTTAACCCTTTCAGTGTGGGTATAGATTTTTGTCGTCAGAATCTGACGTCTACAGACGTCAGATTCTGACGACTAAAGTCGAGCCCCGCACTGAAAGGGTAAAAATATTTCTATGGCCGTAGACCCATACCATAGGTATTCAAATTAATCGGAAAGAGCTAACTAAGACATTGATGATGATTTCAAATTGAAAAAACCCCGTCGGCCTCCATGATTTATGCACGATTAATTCAGCGTTGTAAGGGTTAACCCTTTGCTCGCTACGCACGACTGTAGTCGCTTTTGATCTGTTTTATTATAAGGTTAAATCACGGTCATAGGGAATGAAATGAGTGTTTAGAAATCAAGATTTGCAAATCTGTGGTCCAAAATTAAATCAATATGAGTAAGCTTCAAGTGAGTAACACTCTAAATCAGTTAATTTAGCGCTTTGAGAGTAACTAATTCTCCCTGTGGCTCGTGTGTGTGTGGTGGTTGTGATGGTAGTCGGTGAACACGGCGTATACATCAATACATCACGGTAGATAATAGGTGTTAAATTGACTGTGGAGTACTCATGGAGTACTGGAGTGGTTGTCAAATCCACGAGTTTCTCCATCACCACAGCCCATCCACGTGTGAAAGTCAGTATTGTGGGGAGCCTCCGTGACCGAGAGGTAGCGTGCTCGGCCTCAGACCGCCAGGGCTCGAATTTCGAATCCTGTGTCTGGAGGACAGTGTCATCCCAATCATCCCACCATCCTCAGGAGGTTCTCCTGGCCCAGTTTAGCCTATATGTGCACAAAGGTGGCCTAAAGCCCGATTCATTTCATTTACATCACGGTAGATAATAGGTGTTAAATTGACTGTGGAGTACTCATGGAGTACTGGAGTGGTTGTCAAATCCACGAGTTTCTCCATCACCACAGATCACAGATTTTGACCTGTATCTGTACAAATCTCCCCCGGCGAATTAGCGGCGTCACCCACGTGCCAAAATCAGATAATCTGCCAGTTATTCAGTTTTTAAAAGGTAAATGTGCAGGTTTATAGTCTGATATCAAGGTTGAAGACCTATCATCCGACTTTACACTTTACCTCCTGGTCACTGCCCAGCAAACACGAGGCGCTGAACCAATGTTGATTCAATGTTGGCCCAGAGTCGGAGACGATGGGCCAACATTGAATCAACATTGGTTCAGTGTCTCGTGCTTTCTGGGTGAACCTGTTCATTCGCTTGCCATTTCAACTCCACGGAGAGCATACAGTTCTGTAGCCATTTCGGCGCATTGAACTTATCATACACTTTGCCGTCTCTGTCCTACCAGGTACTCATTTTCACCTGAGTCAAGTTAAGCATTTCCCTAGGACACAGCATCGAAACAATGTCTCAAGATTGAGAGGGGAGAAACATGATATTTTTCTGAAAATCCTGCACCAAGCGGGGTTCGAAACCATACGGCAGGCAGCGACATCGGCAAAGCGCGACGCTCTAGCCATTGCCCCTCTCTAAATATATAAATTGAGGTAGACTATATATATGATCTTAGGTTTGACGTCACACACAAATGAAAATAAATTCATATAAAATAAAGCAAATTTAACGGACAAATCAATCGGACTTCAAGCACCTTTTTTTAGCTAATTAAATAGATTTCATAGACATTTCGCTCTTTTCAACTTCAAAACATGATTTGAATTTCACAAACAAATGAACCGAACTTCACATTTTTAAATAGGAACTGTACTTCCTAGACAAATGAATATAATTTCCCAGACAAGCGTCCTTTGTGAACATTGAGGCTAATTCGGGATGGTGAACGAGGTGAAATTCGGGATGAAAATCCCCCCCCCCCCCCACAGACACAAGATTCGAATCATGACCGTCAGAGGCCAATAACGTTACCCCTCAGCCACAGATTCTGACCCCCCCCCCCCTTGACATATGTGCCAGTAGGTACATCAAACTCTCAAACAAGCTGCCAAATGCACTCGTTCACTTTTAAACAAAGGCTAAAGGGCAACAGGTTGTTGGCCCTTGGCCCTTGTTTTAAGTGCCCCACTTGGCGATATGAGTGACTTCGAAATCATATGATTGATTACAAAGTTCAACTCACGACACAAATACAAAGTGCTAAAATATCCATACAAAGGAGGATCCATGTTACTTGTTAAAATAACACAAACACCATTTTAACACAAACACCATTGATTGCCTGGTGATTTACACCCATAGTATGTGGAGATGTCATAAAGCATATACATCCAGTCTTAAAGGTGACATATCACCACTTATATAGTATGACAAATAAATCAAAGTCGCCACAAGATGGGGCACAAGTGTTTCTTTATATGGGGTGACCCTCTGAGAGGGTCACATGATAGCCAACCACCCCCATATATGGGGTGATTGGCTATCATGTGACCCTCTGAGAGGGTCACATGATAGTCAATCACCCCATATAAGGACATAATTATTCATACCATATAAGGGGTGATAGATCACCTTTAAAGGTAGGGTATTTTTAATTCATTGTTGAATGAATAAAAAACGTCAAGAAAATACTGATGATATTGATAGATGCATTGTTGTATTGACCTCGGTCTACAGGTAGGTGTTAACATAGTAGAAATTAGATCGATTAATTGATTGATTTGGATTAAATCAGCTACTAACTGTCTGACAGATTGACATTAAATATTTCTGTTGATGTTAAATCACTCTGGTTTTATTCCCTTGTATAAATCTATATGGCCATTTTGACTGTAAAGTGTCGTGTGGTGTGGATTTACTGCCTATTAAACACCAGAATTTTACCAAACGTTGGATCAATGCTGGGCCGATGTAGCAGACGATGGGCCGGCAATAAATCAACATTAGGTCGATGTCTCTCGTGTTCGCAGGGCATATACAATAAAATCATAAACTCGTTCTTGGCGTGTCGTGATTTGTCCAATTATCGCCCATCAGACTACGATGTCGTGTGCCAGACATGTAAATATTTACCACTAGACTTCACTTTATTCGCGTGACTAGCCATACTTGTCTCTGTACCTACTGTATATAGTTGGTCAAGTGGACCTGGAGTGTTGTCCTGCTAGGTCCATACTACACATTTAAAAGCTAGATTCAAAGCAAATAAAATGCGACTCACTGAAATTGATGAAAATTTGGTAGTTGATTCTCAGGTTTAATTCTATTTGGGAAATGCTGATTTTTCATGAAATATTTTCCGTCATCTGAGTAACGTGATTTCTAGCTTCAAACGAATGTAAAATACTAACTGGCTCGTCAGTAGTACACGGGATAACCCTGGTGTTGCTAGACCGCTATATATACGGTTTCCAGAAGTTTTAAAATAACATTCCCATAATATCACAAACTTTTCCAGACAATGGAAATCCTGTACTAAATCAGTGCATATGGTTATCAGGTAATGTACACTCTAAATAAAATTCTTATTGACGTGTAGAAAAGTGTTCTAGGATTGGAAAAGTGTTTTAGGCTGAAAACAAGCATTTTTAGGGCAAAATGGCCCAGGATTAGATCAACATTGGCCCAACATGAAATGATGAATAAGGGATGTTCTCCAATATTGTTTCGATGCTGGGATAACGCCATAGACATTGGCCCAACATTGAACCAATGTTGACCAACATTAATCCAGCATCTATGTTTGTAAGAATAATAATAATAAATATAGTATGAGCGTCTAATGTTGTATAAATATTGGCACAGCGTCCCAGGCACTGGACCAACATTGTAACAACACTTGTCAAACGTAGTGTGTCAGCTGTCTGTCCCCTGAGGAGTTCAGTGTCAGTCGGTGATATATGTTTTAACTCACCCAGTATCTCCTATGTCTGGCGCGGTATGAAATGCCCAGGGTGATAAATGTGATATGTCATCACAACAAAGGGATGTGGAGCGTCATATCACTGATGACGTCACAGGTCATAGGTCAACATGGTCAGCTGACAGCCGCTATCATTGTCAGTCATGTATCTCGTGTATGTGTGTGATTTGTCCATTATTGTTTCTTGGTGTATAAAGTTCGATTGCGTATTGCCAGTAAACACGAAACAGTTGCAACAGTGTAGGCCTAATTCGTCTCCTTGGATATGAAAGTGGCAGATACACCCTTTCATACCCAAGGGAGCGCTATAAGGAAGCATAGCCTAAAGCATGTTAACCCCTTGACCGCCAGGGTATTTTAATAAAATTTTCACTCACTTTAAGTTGTGTCTCGCTGACGCTATTCACATATATTCACAAGTCAGATTTGACAAAATGAAGGTCAAAGATTTTGTAATCTTGCTGAATAATTTCACGTCCTAAAATCTAGTATTTAATGTGCTAATAAAAAATATATAATAGTGACCGAGTTGTTAAAGGGTAAGTTGCAAAATTATTTAGTTTGACAATTTTCACTAATTTGATGTTTTGTGTATTTGATTACTGTCGTCAAATATTTATATGTTTGGCTGATCGCATCGAGGCAGGGGGGGGGGGGGGGGTGTCAAGGGGTTCCTGACCCCCGCTTTTCTAAAAGTAAATTGCCTCAACATGCCAAAATATCGGTATTTGACACTCCACATTGACTGAACTAGGGTAGTGCAGGGATTCCGCTGACAATATTTGAGTTGATTTGATCCAGAAGTGGTGGGGGAGGGTGTAGGGGCCCTCCCCGATATCTCCCGGACCCCCCCCCCCCCCTCCTAAGCGGAAACCCCGGTGTATCTGATCAAGATTTGCAAATGTTTGGTCCCAAATTGAACAAATATGAGTAATTTTCACTATCTCGGTAGTGATACACAAATCGGGTGAACAATTAAATTTCACAGCTTAGAACTTTAAGGGTGTAAGTGCATGTGCACTCTGATTCACTCGTACACTCACTGGAGTCTATGTTCACCCTTTAAGTGCGCGGAGCAACTTGAGACGTCAGAATATGAGTTGGTCCCCGCACTGAAAGAATTAAAATATCTATAATTGCCGTGGACCCATAACATAGGTATTCAAATGAAGCAGAAAGAGCTAACTAAGACATTTATGATGGTTTTAAATTAAAAAAAGCTTTGGTCTCTTTGGTTTATGCAAAAATATTTCCGCGTTGTAAGAATTAAACATGACTTCACACCACACAGTTTGTAACGTTACAGTCATTCACAGGTAGCGTTACTCGTGTGTGTTCACAGCACGCACCCATCATGCCCATAGTGACGGTGGTATGCCTATAATGACGGCCTTATGGTGATTACTGTCATTACTGGCTAGAGGGGTGTCATTAAAGACTAGAGGGGTGTCATTCCGGCATTCTCTAGGCCCCCTGTCCTGGGGTGACATGTAGATATGTGTGACACACGTGGGAAACATATGTATACAGTACGCACAGGGGCGGATCCAGGGGAGGGGGTGAGGAATCCACTTTTCCTAAATTAAAATATCTAAGCATCGATCAAAATTGCAAAAATATCGGTATTTTCCACTCTAAATTTACTAGTAGTAAATTTAGAGAGTACTAGTAAATTTAGAGAGGAAAACAAATGTATACAGATACGCACTGCTGGGGGGGGGGGGGGGAGGGGGGTGTTTCCAAAGGGGGGAGGGTTGAGGGATCCTCATCACCCTTTTCCAAAACTAAAATGCTTAAACATTAATCGAAATTGCCAAAATATATTCTATGTCATTTAATATTTACTAGGGTAGTGCCTCAGGTCAAGCACTACCCTAGTAAATATTAAATTGCTTTTGGAGTGTAAAATACCGATTTAATTTGACACTCAAAATGTACCAGAGTAGTTCCTCAAGCCTTCATATACAGTAAATCTGGGAATTTTCGAGAATTTATGATTTTGGGACTTTACGCGAAGTTTAGAATTTGCGAATTTTCATTTTTCTTTAGCATGTTTAGTAGCACTATTATAATAATAATTTCCGCGATTTTTGAACTCGCGAAATTGTCCTCCTCTGGAAATTCGCGAAAATTAAAACCTCGCGAATTGTACCAGATCTACAGTATTACCAGATTATGCTGAGAAGACACAGAAATCACTGATTCACACCTAAATTTGGCTATTTTCAGCAGGTGACAATTATATCAGCATGATCAGATGTCAGTACGTTTTAAGCATACTAATACACTCTTTGCGTATTTCACGCGTACACAAGAGTCCCAACCAAATAGTTCAGCTTTTGGTCACTGTGTGGCGTGTTGTTATTGAAAGAGTGTATTAATCCCAGCAAACACGACACGGTGAAACAATGATGTTTTAATGTTGGGCCACCGTCTGCGACGCTGGCCCAACATTAAAACATCATTGTTTCAATGTGTCGTGTTTGCTGGGATTGTCGTGGTTTGTTCTTACATTTAGGCAAACAGCAGTAGCTGCTTATGTTACTTGAAAAGCAAAGCAGAGTAATAATTACTCACTTTTCTTTTGAACAGTTACTCTTCAAGTTAGTGAGAGAGTCACTGATGGTCCAGGTCAAAGACTAAAAACTGTACCTGCTAGCACGTAAGCTGTTACTGCATTGCACTGTAAGCAAAGGCAAACAGCAGTAACTGCTTAGTTTTTAATAACTGCTAACTTAAAAAGTAAGTAGTCACGTTTGTTTGTCTTTGTGGTCCAGGTCAAAGGCAAACAGCAGTAACTGCTTACTTTTAAAATAAGCAGTTATTGCTGTTTGCTTTTGTATGATAATATTCCAAGCTGTCAGTAATTATGACCAGGTAATAACAGGGTATCAGCCAGAGAACTTAGTGGGCAATATGTGAGACTACAATTATGAGGGATAAACATGATAAATGTCTTAACAACTATTGTCGTTATTCGCCAATTCACACGATGTCTACATAATATAGTGTACATTACGTACATCACAGATGAATGAATACACGAATAGATCCAAGAATAGATCCAAGAATTAATCAGTGAATGATTGAAAGAACGAATAAATGCATGAACGAATAAATGCATGAATGCATAAATGCATGAATGAATGAATGAATGAATGAATGAATGAATGAATGCATGAATGCATGAATGCATGAATGAATGAATGAATGAATGAATGAATGAATGAATGAATGAATGAATGAATGAATGGATGAATGAATGAATGAATGAATGAATGAATGAATGAATGAATGAATGAATGAATGAATGAATGAATGAATGAATAATAATATGAATTAATAAATATAAATTAATGAATGTTTTATAAAAAATAATAAATACATATAAATTAATTAATGCATGAATGATTGTATGGAAAATGATTGAATGTGTAACAGTGTTAAACTGTCCTGCCTAGGGATCGAACCACCGACCATCGTGATGCCTGAGCACTACCAATACAGCCAACTCAATGGCCAGAGGATAATCACTCTCGAGTCCGCCATACAAACACTCGGCTACATATGGATAAATAAATAAATAAATAAATAAATAAATAAATAAATAAATAAATAAATAAATAAATAAATAAATAAATAAATAAATAAATAAATAAATAAATAAATAAATAAATAAATAAATAAATAAATAAATAAATAAATAAATAAATAAATAAATAAATAAATAAATAAATAAATAAATAAATAAATAAATAAATAAATAAATAAATAAATAAATAAATAAATAAATAAATAAATAAATAAATAAATAAATAAATAAATAAATAAATAAATAAATAAATAAATAAATAAATAAATAAATAAATAAATAAATAAATAAATAAATAAATAAATAAATAAATAAATAAATAAATAAATAAATAAATAAATAAATAAATAAATAAATAAATAAATAAATAAATAAATAAATAAATAAATAAATAAATAAATAAATAAATAAATAAATAAATAAATAAATAAATAAATAAATAAATAAATAAATAAATAAATAAATAAATAAATAAATAAATAAATAAATAAATAAATAAATAAATAAATAAATAAATAAATAAATAAATAAATAAATAAATAAATAAATAAATAAATAAATAAATAAATAAATAAATAAATAAATAAATAAATAAATAAATAAATAAATAAATAAATAAATAAATAAATAAATAAATAAATAAATAAATAAATAAATAAATAAATAAATAAATAAATAAATAAATAAATAAATAAATAAATAAATAAATAAATAAATAAATAAATAAATAAATAAATAAATAAATAAATAAATAAATAAATAAATAAATAAATAAATAAATAAATAAATAAATAAATAAATAAATAAATAAATAAATAAATAAATAAATAAATAAATAAATAAATAAATAAATAAATAAATAAATAAATAAATAAATAAATAAATAAATAAATAAATAAATAAATAAATAAATAAATAAATAAATAAATAAATAAATAAATAAATAAATAAATAAATAAATAAATAAATAAATAAATAAATAAATAAATAAATAAATAAATAAATAAATAAATAAATAAATAAATAAATAAATAAATAAATAAATAAATAAATAAATAAATAAATAAATAAATAAATAAATAAATAAATAAATAAATAAATAAATAAATAAATAAATAAATAAATAAATAAATAAATAAATAAATAAATAAATAAATAAATAAATAAATAAATAAATAAATAAATAAATAAATAAATAAATAAATAAATAAATAAATAAATAAATAAATAAATAAATAAATAAATAAATAAATAAATAAATAAATAAATAAATAAATAAATAAATAAATAAATAAATAAATAAATAAATAAATAAATAAATAAATAAATAAATAAATAAATAAATAAATAAATAAATAAATAAATAAATAAATAAATAAATAAATAAATAAATAAATAAATAAATAAATAAATAAATAAATAAATAAATAAATAAATAAATAAATAAATAAATAAATAAATAAATAAATAAATAATAATGAATGAATGAATGCATGCATGAATGCATGAATGAATGAATGAATGAATGAATGAATGAATGAATGAATGAATGAATGAATAAATGAATAAATGAATGAATGAATGAATAATTGAATGAATGAATAAATGAATGAATGAATGAATGAATGAATGAATGAATGAATGAATGAATGAATGAATGAATGAATAAATGAATGGATGAATGAATGAATGAATGAATGAATGAATGAATGAATGATTGAATGAATGAATGAATGAAAAATGAATAAATAAATGAATAACAAGACTACATAAGTCCAGGAGCTCCCGCGACGAATTAGAATTTGATTTAAGCAATTTTGTGTAGGGTTTTTAATGTAGTCCTAGGCTAGGTCAAAAATCAAGACGCAAGACAACTAGGTCTAAGAAGCTCAATCTAAGAGTAAGATAAGAACTAGACAGTCTGTCAGAGATTGCAAACCTCCATTGAAATTATTGAATCTAATCAGTATCCCAGTAATGCCATGATTTAGTAATGGTCTACCTATCTGGCATGGTTTACCCGATATCAGGCCAATCGAGTTAACTAATAGCTGATTTACGGTCATTTTGAATTCGATATAAATTAGTTAAAAACTTAGGGTGCATCCTCCCCCGAAACCTCAAATTTTGTTTTATAGTAATGGACTAACATCTAATACAGTTTGCAAAATATTGGGCATGTGAAAGTAAATAATGGCCGATAGGGGGCCATTTTGAATTTGAACGAGTCAGAATTTTTCAAGATGCATCCTCAGCTGAAATCTCACATTTCATTCTATAGTAATGGTCTAGCCATCTAGCACGGTTTACCAGATATCGCCCATGTGAAAGTGAATAATGGCCGATAGGAGGCCATTTTGAATTTGATCAAGTCAAAATTTTTCAAGATGCATCCTCTCCTGAAATCTCACATTTTGTTTTATAGTAATGGTCTAGCCATCTAGTACGGTTACTAAAAAACGGCTATGTGAAAGTGAATGATGACCGGTAGGCGGCCATTTTGAATTTGATCGAGTCAATTTTTTTCAAGATGCATCCTCTCTTGTAATCTCACATTTTGTTTTATAGTAATGGTCCAGCTATCTAACACGGTTTACCAAATATCAGCAATGTGCAAGTAAATAGTGGCCGATAGGCGGCCATTTTGAATTCGATTGAGTCGAAAGTTTTTAAAAGGCATCCTCTCTCGAAACGTCACATTTTGTTTTATAGTAATGGTCTAGCTATCTAGCACGGTTTACCTGATATCAGGCCTATCGAGGTAAATAATGCTGATTGTCGGCCATTTTGAATTCGTAAGTTAAAAAATTTCAGGGTGCATCCTCCCCCGAAAACTCACACTTTGTTTTATAGTAATCAGGTAATGGTCTAGCCATCTAGCACGGTTTACCAAATATCAGCCATGTGAAAATGAATAATGGCCGAAAAGGCGGCCATTTTAAATTTGATCAAGTCAATTTTTTTCAAGATGCATCCTCATCTGAAATCTCACATTTCGTTTTACAGTAATGGTCTAGCCATCTAGCACGGTTGACCAAATAACGGCCATGTAAAAGTGAATAATGGCCGAAAAGCGGCCATTTTGAATTTTATCGAGTCAAATTTTTCCAAGATGCATCCTCTCCTGAAATCACACATTTTGTTTTATAGTAATGGTCTAGCCATCTAGCACGGTTTACCAAATAACGGCCATGTGAAAGTGAATAATGGCTGATTGGCGGCCATTTTGAACTTTGACAAAATGATTTTTTTCAAAATACATCCTCTCCTGAAGCCTTACAATTTGTTTTATAGTAATGGTGTAGATATCTTGAGCGGTTTTCATGATATGCCACAATATCAGGCCTGTCGAGGTGAATGATGGCTGATAGGCGGCCATTTTGAATTTTATCAACTTCATTTTTTTTCAGGATGCATCCTCTCCTGATACCTTACAATTTATTTGATATTAATGGTGTAGCTATCTTGAGCGGTTTTCATGATATTCCGCAATATAGCCGGCCATTTTGAATTTGATCGAGTCAATTTTTTTCAAGATGCATCCTCTCTTGTAATCTCACATTTTGTTTTATAGTAATGGTCCAGCTATCTAACACGGTTTACCAAATATCAGCAATGTGCAAGTAAATAGTGGCCGATAGGCGGCCATTTTGAATTCGATTGAGTCGAAAGTTTTTAAAAGGCATCCTCTCTCGAAACGTCACATTTGTTTTATAGTAATGGTCTAGCTATCTAGCACGGTTTACCTGATATCAGGCCTATCGAGGTAAATAATGCTGATTGTCGGCCATTTTGAATTCGTAAGTTAAAAATTTTCAGGGTGCATCCTCCCCCGAAAACTCACACTTTGTTTTATAGTAATCAGGTAATGGTCTAGCCATCTAGCACGGTTTACCAAATATCAGCCATGTGAAAATGAATAATGGCCGAAAAGGCGGCCATTTTAAATTTGATCAAGTCAATTTTTTTCAAGATGCATCCTCATCTGAAATCTCACATTTCGTTTTACAGTAATGGTCTAGCCATCTAGCACGGTTGACGAAATAACGGCCATGTAAAAGTGAATAATGGCCGATAAGCGGCCATTTTGAATTTTATCGAGTCAAATTTTTCCAAGATGCATCCTCTCCTGAAATCACACATTTTGTTTTATAGTAATGGTCTAGCCATCTAGCACGGTTTACCAAATAACGGCCATGTGAAAGTGAATAATAGCTGATTGGCGGCCATTTTGAACTTTGACAAAATGATTTTTTTCAAAATACATCCTCTCCTGAAGCCTTACAATTTGTTTTATAGTAATGGTGTAGATATCTTGAGCGGTTTTCATGATATTCCACAATATCAGGCCTGTCGAGGTGAATAATGGCTGATAGGCGGCCATTTTGAATTTTATCAACTTCAATTTTTTCAGGATGCATCCTCTCCTGAAACCTTACAATTTATTTGATATTAATGGTGTAGCTATCTTGAGCGGTTTTCATGATATTCCGCAATATCAGGCCTGTCGAGGTGAATAATGGCCGATAGGCGGCCATTTTTAATTTTATCGACTTGAAATTTTTCAAGATGCATCCTCTCCTGAAATCACACATTTTGTTTTATAGTAATGGTCTAGCCATCTAGCACGGTTTACCAAATAACGGCCATGTGAAAGTGAATAATAGCTGATTGGCGGCCATTTTGAACTTTGACAAAATGATTTTTTTCAAAATACATCCTCTCCTGAAGCCTTACAATTTGTTTTATAGTAATGGTGTAGATATCTTGAGCGGTTTTCATGATATTCCACAATATCAGGCCTGTCGAGGTGAATAATGGCTGATAGGCGGCCATTTTGAATTTTATCAACTTAATTTTTTTTCAGGATGCATCCTCTCCTGAAACCTTACAATTTATTTGATATTAATGGTGTAGCTATCTTGAGCGGTTTTCATGATATTCCGCAATATCAGGCCTGTCGAGGTGAATAATGGCCGATAGGCGGCCATTTTTAATTTTATCGACTTGAAATTTTTCAAGATGCATCCTCTCCTGGAACCTCACAATTTGTTTTATAGTAATGGTGTAGCTATCTTGAGCGGTTTTCATGATATTCCGCAAAATCTTTCAGCCGGATTTACCGATGTTATAAATCAGGTCAAAGTGCTGGGTCAACTTCAAGGTCAAGGTCCAAAAACCTGAAAAGGCACAACTAGTGACCTTAGAGAACATGTATGTGCAATATGACTGTCATCGGCCCAGTACTTTTCGAGATCTGCTCCGGAAACGAAGTGCGCGTCAAAACGTCTAAATAGGTCATAGTTCTGAACCAGAAGTAGGTCAAAGTTCAAATACCCCAAAAGGCACAACTAGACCCCCTAGGGGTGTTGTGTGTAAAATTTGAAGACAATCGGACAAGTACTTTCAGAGATATGCTCCGGAAACGAATTGTTTACGGACGGCCCAACGGCCCAACGGCCCAACGGCCCAACGGCCCAACGCCGTCACATCATCATTTTCTCCTCTGCAACCTTGCGTATTGAATTCAGATTAAAAATATTTTAACCCGTCCATTAGCCACCTGGAAGTAACCCACATACCAAAAATTGTTATCCTAGCTTATTTTCTCACAAAGTTATAGGCAAAAGAAGAGGCCAAAAAAAAACGGAGGTAGAATCCATAGCTCCCTTCGCTCACCTACGGTGACGGCGGGAGCTAAAAAACAGAATGAATGATTGACTACGATACGTCATTGAACTGGTGTCTGCTAGGTTTGAAAAGCTTAGTTTTTATTTAATAAGAAAAAAAATCAATTACTTTTATACAAATCCCGCTAGATTAATGAATTAACACCTGTAGTCATCTAAGTATTTGCAGCATGTTCAAATAATATATATATATAACGGAAAGAAATCCTTCAAGCTTCAAGGGTAAAATCCGATCAATGTTGTATTTATGTGGGTGTCCGAGACGATAGCTCCAGAGCGGGGATCTGCCCTGATGACATCGCATGCGGCGAAGTAAAATGAAATGAATGGGGCTTTAGGCCACCTGTGTGCACATATAGGCTAAACTGGGCCAGGAGAACCTCCTGAGGATGGTGAGATGAATGAGATGACACTGTCCTCCTGACACAGGATTCAAAATTCGAGCCCCGACGGTCTGAGGCCGAGCACGCTACCTCTCAGTCACGGAGGCTCCCCACAATACTGAGTTTCACACGTGGATGGGGAAGAAACATTTTTGTTTTTTTCAAACCGCCGAGACCGGGAAACGAACCCCGAACTCTATATAGCGTGGAAGGCAGCGGTGCTAACCACTACCCTAGGGCCCCCGCCCATGCGCGAAGTACATGAGTTACCAGGTTACAGGCAGTCCGGTCATGCCTGGTAGCGGGGATCGACTTTAGACGTGAGAATCGGACGTATGTAGACGTCAGATTCTGACGTCTAAAGTCGGCACTTTAAGGTTTAAGATACCTCCCATCTATCTGTACAGCAAAAAGCTGTCTATAATGATGTGACAAGCTATTAAGGCCACTATGTTTTTTTTCTCTGTTTTAGATGAGCGCACGCATCAGATTTAGGCCGCGCATTACCAAAAAAAGACATGTCTTTTTTTCTGCCCAGCGCGCGCATTGAATTGTTGCCGATTTTTGAAAAAAAACATTTAATTTTGATAAATAAAAAGAACATTCCGAAAAAAAAAATCATTTCAGGAAATAAAAAACTTTTTTCCAGCAATGTTATTTAATTAACTTTTCCAGAAATTTGTCCATTGTTTTTTTTATTTGGTCGCCCTCATTAACTTTTCCGAAAATAAGTGGAATGTTTTTTTTCTAAATGTTTTTTTTTCACCGCCCTCCCTCATTAGATTTTGGATTTTTTCTGATCTAAAACAGAGAAATAAAAACCAGTGGCCTAACCTGGCACGTTGCCTGGAGACGATGAAATGGATGCCAAGATGTCATCATCAAGTGTTTTTACCGTTTCCTGTAAATTATACTAATTATCTCTTCTATTCACACGCCTGTCATGGGGCACTGGCGTGTCAGGTATACTCAATCTGTCATTGCAGGGTGTATTTCCCACTACAGTGAGAACAAATACAACTGAAGTCTCTACAGGATGGGTATACTATACTAGCTGAATGTTACCATGGTTACAAGCAACAAGCAACATTAACCCTTTGAGCGCTAAAAGTCGTTTTTTATCTGTTTTATTGTCAGGTTAAGTCGATCCCCGCACTTTAACATGTTTAAGAGTGAAAATATTTATAATGGCCGTAGACATATAGGTATTCAAATGAATCAGAAAGAGCTGACTAAGACATTTATGATGATTTCAATTTTAAAAAAACCCTTTGGTCTCCAAGGTTTTCATAGGAAAATTCAGCGCTTCAAGGGCTAATATCAAAATTTGCAAATGTTTGGTCTTAAACTAAACAATTATGAGTAGGCAGCCACAACTTCAAGTGTGTGTTTTTTTAAATTTGCGCTTCAAGGGATATTCTTATTTAATTTTGAGGGCAAGAGCGCGGATCAAATCGTTTTTATCTTTGTTAACTTGCATGTGAAACAGTCTTCTGGGGAGTTAAAGCTGTGCTTAACAAGCATTAAGTAAACATATTTGGTCACAAATTAAACAAATAGAGATATTTTTTATCAAGTTGAAGTTGTGGGAGAAGCGAGACAACCCTTTAAGTCCTCACGATGCATTTAAGCATCATTTTACATCCCTGTAAACAGACAGGCCCGTGCCAGGAATTTTTTTAAGGGGGGGGGGGTCGAATTTTGGATTGCTGGGGTATTTTCGAAATCGGTTAATTGGAACCCCTGTAAAATACTGCCTAATTGATATTAGGCGTTGAGCGAATGAGAAATGCAGGTAAGGGGGAGGGGGGTCTGGAGGCAAGCCCCTGGGATTTTTTTTATTATTAGCTGCAAATTGGTGCAATATGGTGGATTATAGAGGATGTTGCTGGGGTAATTTTTAAGCTTTGTGGGGGGGGGGGGGGGGGTCGTGCGAACTTCTCGAACCCCTTCCCCCCACCCCCCCCCCAAATGACAGGCCTGACAGACTTAATTTTCCTACAACTAAGGGTTTTAGAATGGAAATTTCCATGAAACTGGTTTACCAATACATGGCAATTTTCTTTACTTTTCGCCTACATCAAGTCATCTTCATCCACTACAAGTGGAGGAAGATGACAATGGTAAATTCAGGCTTGAAAGGGTTAAATGAATGAATACAATTAAATTAACAATACTAGCTGAATGCTACATGTCAATCAGGTAACCATGGCAACACAAGACATTACCACGATGGCGGGGCATTCAAGCAACGTTGCGTCAATGATCGTGTCTTTGGAAAGTTATATGTAATAGTTTTGGTGCTGTACGAGAAATGAATGAGTGGGGTTCGAGACTACCTTTGTGCACATACAGGCTAAACTGGTGATATCAATCAGATGACACTGCCCTACAGAACACAGGATTTGAAGTTCGAACCCTGAGGGTCGAGCACCTTCTCGGTCACGGTGACTCCCCACAATACTAAATCGTTACCATGGTTACGAAGCAGCGAAACATAAGCATCTTTGAGGTAGTAGTAGTAAATTATTGATTTACGTCACTTTTCGGCACTAATGGTCATTTAAGTGACATTGTAATACGATAAAACAGTGCAGTCCATTTTTGAAACTGTATGCATAGTATAGTACTATAACATAATTATCAGATTATATACTCATGATGATAGAATATTTTCAGCAGAAATAGGCTAAATAACACTGACTTAATCCTTTCCTTTACCATTGTCATCTTAATCCACTACAAGCCGCGAATTGCTGTCGCAATTCTCGACTTGTAGTGGATGAAATGAAATGAAATGAATCGGGCTTTAGGCCACCTTTGGGCACAGATAGGCTAAACTGGGCCAGGAGAACCTCCTGAGGATGGTGAGATGATTGAGATGACACTGTCCTCCAGACACAGAATTCGAAATTCGAACCCTGGCGGTCTGAGGCCGAGCACGCTACCTCTCGGTCACGGAGGCTCCCCACAATACTAACTTTCACACGTGGATGGGGAAGAAACATTTTTGTTTCTTTGAAACCGCTGAGACCGGAAACCGAACCCCGAACTCTGGCGTGAAAGGCAGCGGTGCTAACCACTACCCTAGGGCCCCCGCCCTTGTAGTGGATGAAGATGACTTGAAGTGGGTGGCAAATTAAAGAAAATTGTCATGTATTGGTAAACCAGTTTCATGGAAATTTTTGTTCTAAAACCCTTGTTTGTAGGAAAGTCTGTTTTTTGGGATGTAAAATGATGCTTTAAAGTATCGTGAGGACTTAAAGGGTTCAGATGTATTACGAGTATCGCACATGACGGCGATTATTATTGACACGCCCTGCACGAGACATACAACGAGCGCTGCCAGTTTTTTCACAGAGTACAATTACTGGGACCATTCAATAAACTATTGGCCGCATGGTTTGGACAAGCTGGTCCATTGTTAGAAATAATAGGCAAAATACCATAAGAGCGGGCCGACACCGATGGTAACGGTTGTGGCTCGAGGTACTGGGGTCGAATCTCGGCCGGGTCGGGTGTTTGTCATCGAGGTTGCGCATATATAGACACATTGCTCGAAACTGTTCAAAGACCTGATTTGTATAGTGCTGTCTATGGAGCATTGCACTATAAAGTGAACAAGTCATTTGATAAGAGTAGGGCATAAACTTCGGGTTTCCTTCCGTCGCGATATCAGCTTAACGTGCAGAAAGCGCCGTAATATTAACCCATTAAGCCTCAAATTGATAAGCACGATTATACTCGTTTCAATCTGTTTTATTAGCACGTTAAATAACTGTCAATGGGTATGAAATGTGTGTTAAATATCAAGATTTGTAAATATTTGGTTTTAATTTAAACAGACAGACAGACAGACAGATATTTTATTGACAGAAATAAAAGTCATTACAGACTTATTTGTCATAGTAATAAGAGAGATATATGTACATGTATATACAAGAATGTTAGCTTGTTAAAATCATATAAGACAATATACATGGTATGATAAACAACTAAAATCATGTTAGGTGGCATTACCATAATAAAAACTGGTTATTTCGGTAATATAAATGACTACTTCTTAAAATAAAATTAAAAGGCATAGCCAAGATAACATGGGGGTCTATCATTTTGTTTCCCGCACCAAAACCGAAATAAACAAACATGAGTACTTTTCACCCACTCAACTGGGTGAAAATTTAAATTAGATAACTTAGCGCTTAAAGAGTTAACGCAAAAGAGAAACGGCGGCAGAAGGCGTAGAGACGATCAACGTGGGGAGAAGGATTAGAGAGCAAATAGGTGATGGTGGATTTCATCGTTTCCAGGCAACGTGCCAGCTATAATATACCGTGCAAACATCATAATAGTCGGCTTTTTAATATACCAGTAAACAGACAAAATGTATTTTGGCATTATACATAGAATGTCAGTCATATTTTGTCTGTCATGATATTACAAAATAATATAAATACATGTGAGTGATTCTTTGAAGATTGTTTTATGTCGTCTTCTGCACAGTAATGTGATCATGGTACATGTAATGGCAATATCGCGATAGAAGGAGACCGAAAGCCGGGACTATACCCTGCTCTTATAGAATCACTTCAATAATTCTTTTTATATACTTGTAGGCCTACTGTGCACGCATATGTCATGGCTGTTGAAATGTTTGCTACTATTTTCAGTTAAACTTTGAACATAGAATTGACAACGCAATTTCCAGCCTCAAAAGATGAATTTGATGAACTAGACATGATTCAGAGACTGCAAGCCTCCTCCGCGAGAGTCATTGTATCAGTGGCGGATCCAAGGGGGGGGGGGGTTTAGGGGGTTTAACCCCCCCCCCCCTCCCTCAGAAAAAACAGACAAATATCATTGCCTTATTCAAGGGTTTCCTTATGATTTGGTGATATACTGAGTGAGGAACAGTGCCCAATATGCCTTAGATTGCGTGAAAAAGCATTTGGAAATCAAAAATTTCTCCGACCTCGACCCCTTTACTGTAAAAAAAAATTGTCAAATTTTAAACCCCCCCCCCCCCCTCACTGAAAAGCTAGATCCGCCCCTGTGTATATTGGATCCCGATCATCCCCAAAAATTATTGGATTGTTCCTTAGCCCAAGACACAAATCTTGAAGAAAAATCTGAATCCGGATCGTAATTCGGATCATACTCAAAATTTAATAGATTGCTCCTGTGTAATCCTGTGTACGGACGGACAAACAAACAGACAAACAAACAACCACCAAACCAACACGACCAAAACTATAACCTCTTTTGCCGGAAGTAAAAATAGGCATCTCCCAATATATCTACCACTGAATAATTCATCAATTGCAGTGATAATTGTACATGAGTTCTGTACTATATAACTGTATAATATGCAATTTAAATTTTCAGTCCCTTGAAGTTGTGTCTCGCTACCGCGACACACAACTTCAAGGGACTGAAATTAAAGTGATTTGTGAAATTTAAGTCCCAACGTACATATTTTATTTTTGCCAGCAACTGGTTATACAGATGCTAATGAAAATAAAAGTGAGCGTTGCGTACTTTTAAAAGCCATGTAACGTTACCATACCGCGGGGTTTAAAGGGATATATCTCTTACTTTGTAAATTGGCCAAACAAAACTACAAAATAAAAAATAAATAAAACACATATCTCAACTGCTGCAGGTTTCTGGATGGCTGGGCACACAACCGGCCTACAACAACTCTACTACGTCACCTAACCAATGCCTGGTTAATGTTGGTTCACCAGCATTCAATAAGAATTGTTTGCTGGGGGGGGGGGGGGGGCAATGTGTAGCTTGTACAGTTTTCGGGTTGTATCTCTGGATGGCTGAAGATACACGTACAGTACCCAACAAAAGAGTTTTTATAAACCATGGAGAGATCAAAGTGTTTTTCACTTTGAAAACATCATAAACATGATAAATCGCTTAGTTAGCTGTTTCCGCTTCATTTGATACCTATGTTATGAATACCTATGTTAAGGGTCTACGACCATTATAAATATTTCAATTCTTTCAGTGCGGGAATAGACTTTAGACGTCAGAATCTGACGTCTATAGACGTCATATTCTGACGTCTATAGACGTCATATTCTGACGCATAAAACCGCTCCCCGCTCTGGAGGAGTAAACTATTATAATACATAGGTAATCAAATAAAGCGGAAATAGCTAACTAAGACATTTATGAAAATGAAATGAATCGGGCTTCAGGCCACCTTTGTGCACAAATTGGCTAAACTGGGCCAGGAGAACCTCCTGAGGATGGTGAGATGATTGAGATGACACTGCCCTCCAGACACAGGACTCGAAATTCGAGCCCTGGCGGTCTGAGGCAGAGTACGCTACCTCTCGGTCACGGAGGCTCCCCACAATACTAACTTTCACACGTGGATGGGAAAGAAACATTTTTGTTTCTTTCAAACCGCCGAGCCCGGGAACCGAACCCCGAACTCTGGCGTGAAAGGCAGCGGTGCTAACCACTACCCTAGGGCCCCCGCCCAAGACATTTATGATGATTTCAAATTGAAAAAAAAACATATTTGGTCTCATGGTTTGTATAAAAATATCTCAGCGCTTTAACATGGTTAAAGGTTAGACCAATATTGGCTTGATGTTGGTACACCGTCTACGACGCTGTACCAACATTGGCCCAGCATTTGATCTCACCTGCCACAGGTTTCTGGGGACACAAAGGACTCAACAAAAAATCCTTTGAAACAATGCTGGTTTAATGTTGGTCCACCGTCTACAACGCTGGCCCAACATCAAGCCAGCATTGTTTTTCTCTCACCTGCCACTGGTTTCTGGGGAAACACAGCACCCAACAAAAAATCCTTTGAAACAATGCTGGTTTAATGTTGGTCCACCGTCTACAACGCTGGCCCAACATCAAACCAGCATTGTGTTTTTCACTCACCTGCCACAGGTTTCTGTATGGCTGGAGACACACAGTACAAGAGTTCTAACACGTCATCAAACTGTTTCCCTGGTAACGGGATCTCCTTAGCCTCCTTCTCCCTGAATCCAGAGATGAACATCCGCCTCCAGACGGGTGAAACTGATCCCAGAATGCCCCTGCACGTGTACAGCTTCCGGCCCTCCACGATCAGGATGACGTCACTGAAGTCGTCAGGTGTCGTCAGATCCGGTATCTCACATACTGCGCTGCTATTGGTTGAGGGTGTTTCCATGCCGACCCGCGCACCAATCACAGTGTAATCTCGTGGACGTCACGTTGATATCACGTGACTGTTGTGCTGAAATCTCGTGAAATAACGTGAGACCTGGAGCAAATTAGGCTCAAGGCAAGGTCTCGTAGGTGGATATTGAAATCTCGTATGCTCTCGCTAAGATCACGTGAATATGCTACGACTTAATAAAAATAATTTGACATCTGGAATATATTACATTACCATATTGTCTGTAGGCTATATATGGTATCTCTTAGACTCACGCTGAAACATCTCAATATATACTGAAATCTCTTTGATTCACAGTGAAGTCTCATAGACACAAGTTGAAATCTCGTTGATTCACGATGAGCTCCAGTAGATATAGGTTTTAATCTGATGAAAACACTCCGTATATAAGGTAACAAGCACTGCCCCTCAATGACAACAATCCATTACAATATTCCTTATCTGAGGTACAGCTTGTCGACGCCAGGTGACGCTATATACAGGGGCAAAGGTCAGTCTGTAGAACAACTGTAGAAAACTGCTGGAAGTGATAACTGTGAGTGAGAAGGTGCGCGCATGCGCTGTCAGGAGCTAGTGATCGTGGTCAGGGTGTCATCTGGTGCCCAGACTACACAGTGACTACACGCTATCTGTCACCACACTGTCACCTGGTCACAGCTGATGTAAAATATATGTACACAAGTAAGACATGCCGGGTAGAACGGGGCTCCAGAGGGGTAAATCGCATTCCAAAGGCATTTTTGTATGTAAAAATTGTATCACTATTGCACCCAGCAAGAATTATACATTGACCCAGTGTTGTTTTAATGTTGTTAGGATCTGACGGCTGTAGATGTATAATTATGTACACAAGTGATACATGCTGGGTAGAACGGGGCTCTAGAATGGTAAAACTCATTACAAATGTACATTTTTATGTAAGAAATGAATGGCTTTTTCCGGGCAAGTATTCAATTTAATTCAATTCAATTAAAAACTTTAATAGCGCCATATCTCATCTGATAACCGAGTTCGGAGGCGCGACAGTCCAAATAGATATTCAAGAATTGTCCATATTAAAGCAAGGTCAACATAGTGGCTGACAGTAAAGGAGCTATGGTGGAAAAAACAAATCAAATAAATGTGTTTTATTCATTTTCGGTAAGTCGGAAACATTATTGATTTTCTCATGCAACAGATGATGAAATCTAGAGGGTAGGACCTGCAACAGAAAATGTGTCATCTCACATTTTATATTTAACCCTTTCATCGCGGGGACCGACTTTAAAGTCCATCCCCGTGCTGAAATTGTTAAATATTTTTCTAATAGTCGTAGACCCATAACATAGGTATTCAAATGAAGCGAAAAAAGCTAGCCGAGACATTTATGAAAAACCCTTTGAAAACCCCTTTGGTCTCCATGGTTTATGCAAAAATAAATCACGTTCAGATACATGTTAGATGTTGATATTCTTATGGCAACAGGTGATGAATCCAGAGGGTACGACCTGCAACAGAAACTGGTCCCGAGCCGTTTTTTGTTTTTAATAATCAGACATTAACCCAATGCTGTTTTAATGTTGCTGTTTTCACCCTAAAAAGCGCTGAAATATTGTTGTATAAATCATGGAGACCAAGGGTTTTTTCCAATTTGAGATAACCATAAATGTCTTGGTTAGCTCTTTCCACTTCATTTGAATACCTATGTTAAGGGTCTACGGCCATGACAAAATATTGTACTCTTTCAGTAAGTAGATCGTCTTTATATCTTTAGAATCTGACGGCTACAGAAGTCAGATACTGACGTATAATAACGGTCCCCGAAATGAAAGGCTTAATGCCCACTTTAAAACAACATTGGATCAATCCCAGCAAACATGAAGCGTTGGCCCAATGATGGGCTGGTGTTGGCCCATCGTCTACGACGCTGGCCCAACACCAGCTCATCATTGGGACAACGCTTCGTGTTTGCTGGGCCGACGTCGCTGAAAGGTTAAAGCTATAGACCACTCTATGTATGTTTATGGTTTTAGTTGTACCCCAGTTGCCTCTTTCTCTGTAACCAGCGTGGTGCTTTCTGGGTACAGATGTGTCCCGCTGTTCGCACATAGTGGACTACTCCTTTTAAGGTGTAGAGGATTAAAAAGGCAGATGTTGTCGCACCCCACGTTTACAGCCCTGGCAGGTAAACTGAACACATACCTGCAGTCACAGACCAGAGCATGATGTACTGATGGAGCCAAAACACAGTATCTGTGTTCAAACCACGCAAACAATAAAACAACAATGCTTCAACGTCTCGCATTTGCTGTAAAAGTCACTTGAAAGAAATGAAATCAAAATGACATCAAAATAAGGCGTTACATGAGCTTTAATTTGAAAAATTACCCTTTGGATAAAAACAAAATAGAATTAGTAGTTAAATCACAAAATAAATAACTGGTGGCTTGAATACTTAAAAAAATTATAACGCAAATCCTAGCTCACTTTTATGAAAAATGCCCAAATTAGAGCTCTAAACCCTTACAACGCTGAAATAATTTAGTATAAACCATGGAGACCAACGGGTTTTTTCAATTTGAAATCATCATAATTGTGTTAGTCAGCAAATTCCCCTCCATTTGAATACCTATGTTATGGGTCTATGGCTATTATACATGTTTAATTCTTTCAGTGTGGGGATCGATTATACACGTCAGAATCTTACTATTGTAACCCTTTAACCGCCAAATTATTCAATCTGAATTTTCACCCACTTGAAGTTGTGTCTCGCTGACGCGATCCACAACTTCAAGTGAGTGAAAATTATTCAGATTTGACAAAATGGAGGTCAACTCTTTTAAAATCTTGCTGGTTGATGTCACATTTTATCTTTAACATATTTAAAATGTGGTACCTAATGTGCTAATAAAAAGTGAAAACTCGAATATATGCGGCACCGGCGGTTAAAGGGTTAAATCTGACGTCTAAAGACGGTGCCCGCACTGAAAGGGTTAATTGTACCACCCATAAATATTACTGTTCTTTTCACCATTCACGGTCAGGTTTAGATACGCTCCGTAAACGTTGGATCAACATTAAACCATCATTGTCTCGCATATACTGGCAGTGGAATACCACATCACGAATTATTATGTTGTCAAAACGAATGAATAGTCCAGCAGATTTGTGGCGATAATCAGACGAAAGGCTCAGTTAGTGATAAAATCACCAAAATTTTCAAAAAGTTAGCTGAGATGATACTCTTGGAAATTAGCTATGGACCCAAGTTGAACAAATCCAAGATGGCCGTCATTTTCAAGATGGCGGCCAAATTTAAAAAAAATCACTAAATTTTATTGTGATCATTAAAAAATAATTCAAAATTGAATGTATAAAGTTTATGCTGCACAGGACACATACAAATACATGTAGACAAATGATCAAAATAGTGGAAACCAAGATGGCCACCATTTTCAAGATGGCAACCAATTCAATAAAAAATAATTTTATTTTAAGGATTATTAAAACAATGTTATCTGCTGTATTAGACACACTTTGTTTGATCGTAATTCACATTAAAATAAATCTATATAAATTCTGTTGAAAAAATGATCAACAATTGTGCAATCCAAAATGGCCGCCATTTTTAGTATCGATTGACAAAAAGGCAGTAACTGCCTTTTGGCTGATTTTTATATATTCAACCACCTTTGAAAAAATACAAATATTTTACATCAAGTATTTCTCCTGCAAAATGAATTTCTCATTAATAACTACATTATTTCTCAGCAAACACGACACGTTGAGACAATCATGTTGTAATTTTAGCCCAACCTGCATAACTGAGGGCATATAATAAAGTTGTAGAATTAGTTTCAGTAAGTGTATAGTCTTGGCTTGTATATGGTATGCTATTGCATCATGTCATTAGAAACATTTGACAGAAATGTCTGTAGACCAGCCACAAAAGTCACAATCAAACATTCAAACAACGCCAAATAATTAATTTGAGATTCAAGCCGTTTTGAGTGCTGCGCAGTGTATTTTCTATAACAGCACTTTTCGTCATCACAAGCAAGCAACAGGAACATACCACAACACCATGAGAGAGCCACCTCTTCCAATATATGTGGGACTGCCGTTACATGATTAAACCCGCAAACGTAGCCTGGTTTATAAATTCTACGACCTTGAATTATCAGTATCATATGACAGAGTTTTGAGCATATCAGCTGATCTGGGAAATGATATATCAGGACTTTACAAATCAGAAGGTGTAGTCTGTCCTCGTCAACTCCGACAACAGCTGCATATGATAATATAGATAATAACCCATCATCAAACACAGCCCTTTATGGAACAGACATATCTTTATTCCAGCATCCATGCCACACAAATCCTGGCGAGGCAAAGATAATTGAATTACATGTTAGATCTTCTCACCAAGAAAAGCGCCACTTCTAGAAGAGTACACAAATGTTCCACCACTGGTTCTGCCCAGTAATAAAGCCAAATTTCCACAAACCAATAGTGTTCTAATCAGTCATGGCGATCAAGCTGTATCAGCAATGCAGAAGGAACACATATAAGAGGAAATACAATATTCCCTGCATTATGCCTTTATGTGGGCGCTCTGTTGATTATATTAGGCTATCCTTATGTGGTAAATATTTGGCTGCATCAAGTACATTTATTCTGCTTAGATAGTGATTCAGATGCTATGAAACTATCATGGTTTGCCTTCCATGCACATCACGAGAAAGGCACCAGTGAAGCAAACCTTGCTATTTCATCATTGCTTTCTTTGTTTGAAGAGCAAACTGCATCACCAGCCATGTCCCGTCATTCAAAGGATGTCATGTCAAGATGACATAGCAACTTTTGGACAGGCTAATTGTTTTTTAAAGGCGTCGCATGTATGCAGAACAAGACATGCACACCAGATCACAGCTGCAGCACTGTACACTCTCTTGCAAAAGGCTTATTCATCATAATGTTGAATAACATAATGATCATGCTGGTAATTTTGACGAGTGGAGACAACTGAAATAAGACGAGAATCCACAATTTAATTTCTGGAGTCTGACACTCGAGATTCAGTTATCAGTTCTTGTGTTCGTCAGATCATTAAGAGAAGGGGGTTTTCACGTGTACATCCAGGCACTGCAGAAGATAGCTTGATCACCCTAATTATGCTCGCTGGTTTCCTGTGCATATACGCGACATGATGTTGCTCGAAGAGTGTCATCCTGGTGTAGCTGCTGAGTTCAAGAAGGGCAATTTTGTAGTTAAACAACTCCGCATGCCTTCTCTGGAGTATCACTCGATCATACCCACGAACAAAACAACAAGCTTGTTAAGAGAGATGGTGGAACAATAGGACTTACAGAAAATTCCTCACAGCTACTAAGATGGATGGTGTCTGGCCCAGAAGTAGCTAGACTCGTAAACGAGTTTAAGTGTTCATCGGAAGTAACAAAAGATGACCAGGGTAAGAAACCAGACTGCCGTCATCATGAACAAAGGAAAGGAGTGCAAAAGGCATTAAAGAAACAAGTAAAATCACTGTCCACTACAATCACAGAAATGGGGAACCCTTTTCAGGAATCAACTAACGATCTACTTGTTCTTGATACTTGGGAAATAATGTTTAAGACATCAGAAAGTGTGTGGGACGAAACCAATATCGCGAATGTGTTACAGAAAATCTATCTACCAAGATCAAAGTCCCTATTTGAACCAGTTAAGCAAAACAGACTCCACTGTTCAGCAGCCATCCCCTGAAATCAAAGTCAAATGAGATACGTCATGTTGCTTTAGTAAAACAGAATGTGTCACTGTTCTCTCTACTGTATGTGTCTTGTCAAGTTCGTGACGGCAATTTGAATACTTTCTTCAGTCACGAGAACAAAGATTTCCCTCCATCACTCTCGACCTATGGTGAAATACGTACAGGAACAAAATCAGATATGTCACAATGTTTAGAGAAAGTGTCTCCTTCACAAAATGCCAGACCAGATGTTGATATGTTACTGTCAGATGGAGCTGACATTGTCAATTTGATAAGACCTCGTGCAATGAAAACATTTCATGAATATTCTCAGCAAGTATTCCTTCCTTTTTTTAAAGTCTCACGGGTAGTTGTTATTGGAACGGAGTCTTCAATATATTTTTAGACAGAATATCATAGGCATGTTTTGTGTACCTAGATAGAAATAATAGAAATATTTATTTTGGAACCAAATGATTTACTGTAGTTATAATTTTTTGTGACTTTTTTTACTCTAAAGCTATCCGGTACATATTGCATATTGAAGGCATTTTCACTATTTTTCATTAACTAAACATAATTTTGTGATATATTTTATTTCTAATTAATTTATGACATCACTACTTTGATTTTATGGGCTCATGGGAATGATTTATTGGATTTGTATTCAGATATTGATACCACAAGACCAGAACTACTGTCGAAATTGACAAATTTGGCCGCCAATTCTGAAGAAAATTAAAATTAGGATTGGGTCCATAGCTAATATGTTTTGGTATATAATGAACTATCAATAAGCAAACTTTGGTACTTTTATCACTCACTGAGCCTTTTTGTCACAAATCTGCTGGACTAGAATGGGGTTTAAGGCCACAATGAAATGACACTGCCCTCCAGGCACAGGATTCTGCGGTCTGAGGCACACTACCTCTCGGTGGGCTCTCCGCAACATTTGATCTTTACGAGTTAGCGGAGAACTTGAATGCCAGAGCGGGGAAAGAACCCACGATCTTCGATTTTCCGGGCAGGTGGCTTTAACCACTGCTCCAGGGCCACCGCCTCACGTTCACATATAATTATGGGTTTATAGTTACGCGCCTTAGACGTTGTATGAACATTAAAGCAGCTCCTTGGGATAACATCAATTTTTGTTTTTAACTTTGTAATGAAGTAGTGTATCCCCCAGATCATGATTTTATTTTTTTCAGAGTTTTTAGATTTTAAAAAATAGTTTTATCAACATTTCTATGAATCCGCTTAAAACCCAAACAAACATTTTGTATACCTAAACCCTTGCTGAAGGACGGCTGAATGTTTCTACATTATTGGACCACATGTTGATGCTGTCGGCCCAGCGTTGGGCAGACAATCAGTGTTGCAGGTGTGTCCCCCACTGTTTTAAATCTTAACTCGACGAGGCCACCATCAACGTGATCGCCTAGACACATTGAAAAAAGAGAAACAAGGAACCCACGCATTATCAGCGGGGTTTGAACCCGGGACGCATGCATGACCTGCGTGGCAGTCAGGCGCTCTTCCCAGCTTCCAATGCG